>CM053593.1:46519577-46552701 GCA_028646575.1 Pseudocheirus occidentalis
GGGAGGGAGAGAGAGACATAGGCATGGAGAGAAAGAGACAGAGGGGGAAGGGAGGGAAAGAAAAAGAAAGAAGGAAGGGAGGGAGGGAGGGAAGGAGGGAGGGATGGAGAAAGGGGGAAGGATTAAGGAAGGGGGAGGGAGGAAGAAAGGGGAGAAAAGGTTCTGGTCATGAGATACAGGCTAAGTTAACTCTGGATAGCATCAGCCCTGAAACTTGCCCTGAAACAAGGAAGGAATATTATGTGGAAATGGAAAAACCAAGGGGAATGGTGGCAAGTGTGTTGTGCCAGCCAACCAGCCGCCCAGCTAAACCACATCACTCTTGTCCAAGTCTGAGATGCACTTTTCTGCCTGGCTTCTCTTCCCATGGCTCTCCTCCCTATATCCAGCTCCATTCAGAGGATTAGAGAACAGGGATAGACTTGAAGAGAAAGAGAACCACAGAAAAAAATCTCTGAGAAATAGGATGCTTGCTTTGGAATCAGCAACATTCTATGCAGACAAACACATACATACACATACATTATTGCACACACATTTGGAAACCATCCCTTAGGCCAGCAATTGCTGACCATTTTAGATTCGAGACAGCTGATTGTTGTTGATTTTATTTCACAATACTCCCCTTCCAGAATTGTCCAACACTCCTAGAAATAATTGGTAACACACAGAGAAAGGGATGTGCTGATTAAAGTTTAACTACCAGCTCTTTGAAAAAAATGTAGATGCAACACATCTTTAAGTTTATTCTGTATTTTTAGGATCAGCTAGGTGACACAGTGGGTAGAGCACTGGGCCCAGAGTCAGGAAGATTCATCTTTCCAAGTTCAAATCTGGCCCCAGACACTTAGTAGGTGTGACCCTTGGCAAGTCACTTAACCCTGTTTGCCTCAGTTTCCTCAACTGTAAAATGAGCTGGAGAAGGAAATGGCAAACCACTCCCAATATCTCTACCAAGAAAACTCCATATGGGATCATGAAGAGTCATACAAAAATGAAACGAGTGAAGAACAAATTATTTTAATATGACTTTCTTAAGTCTAGACAATTAATGAAAACAATAAATCAAACCCTGATTGGTAGAATTTGTTGATAGCTGAGATGTAAGTGCTCACACTGGAAATTTAACAATCAACTCTCATGAGCTAGTTAGAGTTGGTGACACAGGGGTCCTGTAAGCTAGACTAGGAATTCGGTGACCCAAAGCACTACAATACAGATTTCCTAGATCCTTCAGGGGCTATTAGAAATCCTAGTACTCTGGTCAGGACAAATTTCAGGAATCTGCTGGTCAAATACTTCAGATCTGAGTATAAGCAAGGGCCTGAGGAACTATGGGATCATGAAGAAAGAGAAATATTAGTAACCTGTAGTCTACCCCCTTCATGTTACAGAAGAGAGCAATGGTGCTGAGAAAGAGGGAGTGATTTACTCAATGTCACATGGTTATCAAGTCACAGACCTTTTGACTTTAAATACAGAATTCTCTCCTGCTGCCTAGAGGCAGCTGGATGGCAAAAAGCTATGACCTGGAGAGAAGAAAAGCCCAGATCCTGCCTTGAGCACTTACTAGCTGTGTGACTGAAGGCAAGTCATTTAACCTCTGACTCAGTTTCCTCAACTATAAAATGAGGGGGGGGAATGATAACAGTATCTACCTCTCAGAGTTGTGATGATTAAATGAGAGTATTTATAAAGCACTTAGCACAGTTTGCCACAAAATAGGCATTTAATAAATGCTTTCTTCCTTCCCTCTTTTCTCTCTTTCTCCTTCCTCCCCTCTTCCCCTCCTCTCCTCCTTCCCTCCTTCCCTCCCTCCCTTCCTTCCTTCTTTCCTTCCTTCCTTCTTTTCTTCCTTCCTTCTTTCCTTCCTTCCTTCTTTTCTTCCTTCCTTCTTTCTTTCCTTCCTTCCTTCCTTCCTTCCTTCCTTCCTTCTTTTCTTCCTTCCTACCTTCTTTCCTTCCTTCTTTCCTTCCTTCCTTCCTCCTTCCTTCCTTCCTTCGTTCCTTCCTTCCTTCCTTCTTTCCTTCCTTCCTTCCTTCCTTCCTTCCTTCCTTCCTTCCTTCCTTCCTTCCTTCCTCCCTCCCTCCCTTCCTTCCTTCCTTCCTTCAGTTCACCACCAGAGAAGCATTTAGCAGTCAGGACTTGGTGGAAGAGTAGGAACAACTTGAAATGGGGCTGCCTTCTGACTCTCTTTCTGTCAGCCCCTCCCCTGAACCCTAGATTTATTTCTTACTCTGGAGATCTTACATGAGTTCACAAAGACAGTATCATGGAATACTGGGTCAATATGCAAAAGTGTATTTGTACTTTATTAGGAGCACCCCACCAAGCCTCAAAAGCTACCAGCCTGCATCATGGGATTTGAAGTTAGCAGGGGTCTTAAAGATGAGAGAATTGGTAAAATGATTTAGCCAAGGTCACATGGGCAGTAAATGGCAGATAAGAAGAGATTCAAATGGATTTGAATTTGGGATTAATGTACATTCACCACCATCCTATATCTGCCCCACATATACATAGTCACATATGTGTACACACAGAGACACATGTATAACAGGCACACGTACATACACGGGTACATACAGATGGTCTTTTTTCCCAGAGAGGCTGTTTTCATCAAGCAGAAAACTGGAAGAAATATTTTTGCTACTGACAGAGATATTTAAAACAGTTGATAGAAATATGCTGTGTAATTAAAATGCTGTAGTTAGCTTGGGAGAAAGGAAAGAAGAAAAGGCAGCCCTTATTCATTCACTCCATCCATCTTACAGATGCTCTGTTCACAGGGCTGGATGGGATAAGAAAGCACTGATGACTACTCACAACCCACAGACACCAGTAATTGAAGCAACTTAAAAAACTCCTGCCAAATCACCATTCCCAATTGGCGGTATGCTGGGTTTTTCCATGCTCGGCCACCCATGATACACCTCATGTTAAGCTCCTAAGGGACAGAGCATAGGAGTGGCCAATTACAAGGCAAGATTTCACTAAATGACTCACACACTCACACACACACACACACACACACACACACACACACACACACGACACAAAGCCCAGGGAGGTAAAAGGACTTGGTCAATAATCCAATAATTTGTAAACTCTGAAAAGGTCTGTTTCCTTCATCTGTAAAAATGAGGCTCTGAATATCGATCATGAAATATTGTGAAATTCTGATAGATAAATACATAAAGGCAACTGTTGATTATTTCATTGTCTTGTTGGGAGAATAAGTGCTTTTTAAATTTTGGCCTCGACCTTTGATTTCAGTGGTATAGCTAAATCCCAGTGAAAAACTCTCTCTGCTGTACTAATGCAGATTGGCCCCTCCACTGAAATCAGTAATCTTGAAGAGATGTTTGGGGCCATGAGAAGTACGATGTCTTGCCCCGGATCACACAGTCAGTGCAGAGTCAGGACTTAAACCCTGGCCTTCCTGACACTGAGTCAGACTCTGCTTATCCTTTCCTCCCTTACTTGAATAATCTTGTCTTTAGTCCTCGTGCCCTCTTGCCCAGACTAATGCAATAGCAGCCCAGCTGGTCTTTTCTCCTCCAGACCCTTCCTCCCCCAGTCTACTGTCCATATTACTATCATAGTAATGGTTTTCCATTCTGACCATGTAACTCAGAACTCTTACGATGAAAGAGGTAACCCCTTTTTATGTGGCATTATTGATGGAGCAGTAGGGTAAGGGTGATCCTGGTACTCAGAATATCTACTTTAAAACCCTCAAACAACTCCCATTTACTACCTGATAAAGTAAAAATTCTTCATTCAGGCATTCAAGGCCTTACAGAATCTGGCTCCAACCTAACTTTCCAGTTGTATTCCTTGCACCCCTGTATCTTACATTTCAACTATACTGAACTGCTTACTGTTAGAATTTCTTAATAAATTAGTAAGAGTGTGTTAAATAGCTATAATATTCCAATTGCCAGGGATTCAAAGACATAAATTAGTCCCTGCCCTCAAAAAGCTTAGATTCTGTGTGGCGATACAACATATATATGTGTAAATATTTACAAAATACATACAAATGCATGCCCTTTGCTCCATATCTGGAATGAACTTCTCACTTATCTTTTTCTGTTAAAATTCCTATTTCCATTTGACTTGCTTCATGGACTCCTTTCCCCAAGGCTGAAAATGAAATCTCTTTCCCCAAATTTCTTAGAATACTTTGTCTAGAACTCTACTCTGAGTCCATCACATTCTGCTTTATCTAATAATAACAACACTTTACTAGCATTATATAACATTTTGTTGTTATTTTTTAGTTGAGTCTGACTCTTTGTGACCCCATTTTGGGGTTTTCTTGGCAAAGGTGCTGGGGTTGTTTGACATTTCTTTCTCTAGCTTGCTTTACTCTATCAGTGACTCGACCCAAGAACAAAGCACTTTGCAAAAAATTATCTTATATGGGAGACAGTTGCTCTTACTACCTTCATTTAATAAATGAGGTACCTGAGACAGAGAAAAGGCATGTGACTTGCTCAGGATCACATAGCTAGAGGGAGGACTTGAACTGATGTTCTCAGGACCCCTACTCCTGAATTCTATCCCCTGTGCCACCATATGTAGAACAGCTAGGTTGCACAACAGATAAAGAGATGGGCCTGGAGTTAGGAAGAACTGAGTTCAAATTCAGCCTCAGATGCTCAACTACCTGTGTGACCCTGGGCGAGTCATTTAACCCTGTTTGCCTCAATTTTGTTATCTGTAAAACAAGATGGAAAAAGGAATGGCAAACCATTCTTGTATCTTTACCAAGAAAAACTCAAAATGGGGTCATAAAGAGTTGGAAGCAACCGTGCAACAACAAAACTATGAGCCTATAATATATATATATGTAATATAAAACCAACCCTCTTAGTGATCTCCTTGAACAAAAGACTGTGTTTAACTCATATCTATATCCTTCACACCATATCTTGCACACATTAGGTAGTTAAGAAATGTTTTTGAATTTAATTGAATACTTACAGCAATTTTGATTTAATAAGTTTCAAGATCTGTGATGATAGACTTAGATCTGAAAATATCTGCCCTCTAGTCCAATCTCACCACTTTTATAAAATGATTGGCAAAAGGAAGTGAAATGTGTTGGCCAGGATCACAAAAGTGCTAAGTGGTAGGGTTGGGTTTTGAACCCAGGACGTGTGACTCTATATCCAGTTTTCTTTCTAGTGGAAATAGCAGCTATGTGGAAGGACTTGTAGGGAAGGCAGTGGGAGATGGTCCAGGAGTGAGCTAGGTGACAAAAGGAAATGAGCCATGGATTCCAAGCAAACCATAAAATGAAGAATCCAAAAGCATGAAATCGAGAGTTGCCGTTGGCTTGGCAGATCCCAAGTAAACACACCCACACATGGAGTCAAATTGCCCTGAAAACCCCTGTAAAGATTAAACAGACCATCGTGAGAGAGCACATGCATTAATGGGGAAAAAATGCTCCACTTGGAGTGTTGGGTTCTAGTCCTGGCATGCTGACAGTTGCTAACCTGTCCAGTCATGGACAAGCCACTTAATTTCTCTGTGCCTTGATTGCCTCACCTGTAAAGTGTAGATAATAAGGCTTTTGGCTACATAAATCAAACAGCTGTTGTGAGCTTCAAATGAGTGAACGTAAAGAGCTTTGTAACCATTAACTGCTATAAATGTCAGCTATTATTATCAGCAGGAAGCATGGCTATTAAAAGGCCCATTTATAATGCCACTTACCTTTTTAGCTATTCTTCACAGGGGAACATTTTGCCAGGGAAGCCAATATAATAAAAACTTGTCTTCTAAGTATAACAAGGGACTTGATGCAAGGCATGAGTGAAGGAATTGAATGTGGATTCTTGGCCCAATAGGTGTGTATCGAGGACCAGGAATCTTCTGAGATTCTCAGGGACCTCAAGTAAAATAAACAACTAACCAAAAGGAGTAACTTGTACAGCCAAGGATACCAACCTCTAAGACCAGAACACAGACACAAGTTCACTGACAGAGGAGACCTTAAGACTGCATGAAGCCTCTTCTGAATAGCCTAAACTCATTACCTCATTCCTTAGCTAAGCCACCACTGCCTTGCCAAGAGCTGCCCAGAGATGGATTTCCTGTTTCATCATTTACTCCCATTATCTCACCAAGTGCACTTCAGTCCTTTTGAGGCTTGGAGACGAAAGAAGGCTAGATAATGAGTCTAGACTATATTTGGAGATTGCCTCAAGAGGGTGTTATCAATCCGAGGACTGGGGGCAAGAGAGCTTAGAAATGGTCCTGCTGAGATCCGGCTACCCAAAGGTCTATTTGATTGGATCCGTGTTTTCATTTTCACAATAGAGAGTGCAAGGTCAGAGTTCAGTGAACTAATAGAATAAATGTGGGAACTGTCCCTGCAACAATGGAAGTTGAGATTTTAGGTCTCACCATCGACCTGCCCTGATGACCCTGTAGACAGAAGACAGGATCACCCTCTAGTGCCCTAAACTCCATTCCAGCGGAGGAAATCTGGGCTCAATCTCATACCAGCTAATCATGTCTTAGGTAGAAGTCCAGGCTAATGAGAGCTCTGAGCCATGGACATAAGCAATCACAGCTGCATGTGATTTGAGATGAAGAAATAATGATGATTGCATTAAATGCATCTAAGACACCCAAACTGAAGTGTGAAAGTAAGGCTTTTGTCTTTAGGACATAACTGAATCAACCCCGTATTTTACTTCTAGGAAAGAAAAAAAAGGAATAAAAACCAGTTAAAATTGTCACAGTGGGGAAATGGGTAAAAGTATAAATATTGTAGCATATTGTAAGGGAGCCCACTAAAAGAGGGACCCTGCTATATTGGAGCATGCATACATTTATTTAGTGCCTGTGATGAACAAGGTACTGTACTACATATATGCCAGATAACTATTTTATTTTTTCATTTACAACAGCTTTATTTGATTTTTTTTTAATTTGCAAAAAAAATTAGTTTTTAATTTGTAAAAGATAGGGGAGACTTTTTTATTTATTTATTTATTTTATTTATTTATTTGGGAGACTAAAATGACCACCTAAATGGTTCTGGAGAAAGAATATGACAGAAAGAAAGAAGGAGGGGAAAAGATCTAAGGCACTCTGGAAGGCTGCCCAAATGAATATTGCCTGGATTCCCCGGAGCTTGGAAGACCCTTCTCCACATATGAAAATTACCAAGTGATTTGTCTAACAGGGGTGGGGGACCTGCGACCTCGAGGCCACATGTGGTCCTCTAGATCCTCAAGTACAATTGACTCAAAGGTTGCACTTGAGGACTTAGAGGTCCACAAGTGGCCTCAAGGCTTCAAGTTCTGCACCACTCTAAGGGAATACAATTAGTAAAAAGTTCTTCTCTTGTGTCCTTATCAAGCTCCGTGGCACCAAATAAGTTATTTGTTCTTTCTGGGGCTCATGTGTTTTTTTTTTTCACCTTGAAAGTTCCTTCCACCTGTAAGGGTCTATAATTCCATCTTCCCTGTCCCATCTCCTCATCCATGAAGTCTTCCTTGCCTGTCTTGGCACTGTAGATCACAATTCAATTCTCCTCCCTCTAAATGCCTCTAGTACTTTCTTTGTGCCAATCTTTTAGTAAGAAGAGCACACCTTCCTATGCATTTTACAGTTTTCAAAGTAATTTCATTTATTATATTTGGATTTCATTACAGCCCTGTGTGGAAGGCTGAGCATTACTATTTCTGTTTTACAGTTGAGGAAACTGAGGTTCAGTACTTGACTAGCTAGAGGACAGGAGGCTAGCAAGAGGGAAATACAAAGCTAGAACCCAGATCCTTCTTCTGACTCCTATCCCAGTATCTAGTGTGCCCTTCTGCCATTTCATCTATATATTTTGACATATCCTGTGCTGACGCCTCTCTTATTATTGTTGTCCCATCCAATTATTTCCCTTTTTCACTTGTTTATGTCTTGCCCATCCAAATAGATCGTGAGATCTTCGAAAGCAAGGGGAATGTGCTGTTTTTTGTATTTCTGCATAACCAGGCAACATGAGGCTATCACCGAATACCCTCAATAGATATTTGTAGCACGGATCCATGATTCACCATTCCCTCCTTGTTTGTCACAACACTCCTCATGCATCAACTGCTTTGTCTTTAGAGGTGCAAAGAAATAGAACAGGATTTTGATATTCAGCCTCTGTGATTCTTGGTAGCTTTTCTATATCTCCATAGCATAATGGGTAATTAGAGAATATCCTACAAAGGGTAGGCTGGAAAAATTGTTACAATGTTGTTACAGAATGGTTGTTGTAACAATTGTTACAGAATTGGGGGTAATAAACTTTAACTATTCCCTGACCCAATTCATTTCAGTTCAGTTTAACAGGTATTTATCCCACTGGAAAAATCCAAGCTACCTCAAGGGTCTTTGAACAAATGCTTGATTACCCTCTGAAAAAAGTCAGAGTGGGTCCAGATCCTGCTGCTTACATGTCATTAAAATAGGGTCTAAGGAATTTAAAAACTGAAGCTTTCAGTCAAGGGTCTAATTAGGTGTGTACTCTGCTTATGTCAAACATAACCCAACTCACAAGGTAAGACCTATATATACTCCTTGTTTTAGTTAACAAATAATTGAAAGTAGGCATTGGTAACATAGAATAATAGAATGCTAGAACTGGGAGTAACCCCAGAGATTATTAGGTCGTCCAATCCCAACCCAAATCATGATTTTAATTTGAGGAGACCAGTGGCAGGAAGAATATCACAAGCAAGAAAATCTCTCTCTAGCTTCGTCTATCTCCCTATCTGTCCTTCAATATACAATATTAATTTCAAACATTTTAAATATGTAGAACAATTTTAATATCTAGAAGATTCTAAATATATAAAATCATTGACTGAGATAGAAGAACTTTTGAAGTTATCTATTTCAGTCTTCTTAATTTACAGTTAAAGAAACTGAGACCCAAAGAGACTAAACAATTTGCTGAACCTTGTTCCTCGGACTCCATATATCCAATGCTCTTTCTACTGCATTACAGAAGATTATATTGGACCTCAGACAGTCAGATGTGGGATTCTTATTTGGAATCAGACAGATATCTTTTTCCTGGAAACATCTGGATAGTTGAAGACAACAGCACCACTATTGTATCAGAGCTTTAGTCAGAAGTCTGGGCACTTGTTTTCCATACCAGAACAGCAACCAAGGCTGGGAACCATGTGCCACACTTCTCAAGACAGGAGACCTCTGGATTCTATCACAGTTGGAAGAGAGCTTCGAAGCTTGCTACTCATGTTGGCCAGGTAAGTGTGCTTTCAGAAAGATAGTTCGCCAGCTAAGGAAGTAGTGTTTTTTTCTTCCTGATCCTAGGAGAGGTTTCAAGACCCCTGATTGCTCATTCTTTCTCTCACCAAGTGCCCTGATGCCCACACTTAAAACTGGACAAGCCTTCTGTTAGTTAAGCAGAGGGGAATGACATCCCTAGTGCTCTCTCTGCCAGATACTTGGAGTCTATCATGCTTTACAGACACAAAAACAAATTCCACCATATGTTAAAGTTAATTGCAAACATTTGCTGCTGAAAAGAGTTCCATTTTTCAAGAGCCCATGGAGATCCGGTTACACCGGTGGCTGAAGTATCAGCCAACCTCATTTGCTCATTTAAAGTGGCAGGACCAATGTTCTGGTGGCAAATATGATATAGGAAGGATACTCCTGCTCCAAAACACTCCCATTGTGTAAGTTTAGAGCTTGGCTCTTGGATTGTGCAATTTCTCCATCAACACTGGCCTAAGAACAATGTGGAGGAGTTGGGTAATGGTGGGAAAAAGGGGGATGAAGGAAGGTGGAGAGATGGGGATAGAAGGGGAAGTGAGCTGGCTGTGTTCCACTGTCCGGTGAGTGCTGAAATAAGACGGCACAGGGAACCACGATGACCCCATGAGGCTCAGAGAAATCAGGCTAGATTGCAGGCATCTATACAAGGATCTCTGAGTGATAGTTATTGATGGTGTGGTTTAGGAAGAGGCCAGTCAAGGGAAGGGTTGGGCTCACAAACCTGCTTAGCTTAGAATCCAATCTTAGGATGTCACAAAACATAGAAAAGTAGGGGAGGAGGGAGAGAAAGGGAAGGAATGGCATTGGGAACTCTGAGGATAATTCTGCCCCAGGCCACAGAGGGGAGATACATTTATGAGCACATCTGGAGGGTAGATTTCTTTGACTAGGATGCTAAGAGAAAGAAATAACGATTGAGAATTCCTAAGCTGCTATATCTGCGCATCACCCACGCAACTCCAGAACAAAGAATTTCACCAGCTCTTAGGTGGTGATTTCCCCCAACTGCAGCTTTAGATACCAAAGGCCAAGCCTGAATCTGGCAGTCAGCAGCCTGAGATGGGATGCTTGAACATGGGAATATAAAGCTGAGGTTTTATTGTGGGTTCTAGTCTTGGCTCTGCTCCCAATCTGCTGTGTAACCTAGCCTAGTCAGGTCAATATCTTCCGGACCTTATTTTCCTCTTATATAAAATGAAGAGGTTGGGCTACATGACCTCTAAGGTCCTTTCTGGTTCAAAATTCTGTAACTCTGTGATTCATTGAATCTGTTGTTCAGGCACCTGCCTGACTCAAGCCATCATCACTGTAAACAGCTCAAGTGTGAGTCTGGTTGACAAGGAGAGACCCTGCAGGGAAAGGCAGATGGAATAGCAACAAGTATTGCAAACACAATAACCAGCCCTCCTGTCGGTGCCTGGGATGTCCATGGCTTGACTGTCCCAAGGACGGCTCATGCTTGTGACCGGCGCTCACAGTACTGCCAGCAACGTATTTGCCCTCTCAGCCAAGGCTGCATGTGGGAAATCACACTGCCCGAGATGTCACCTCCAAACAAGGAGGAGGAAATCCTTATTGGCATGAATGTCAGGAAAGCAGCATAATCCAAATGTCCAGAGCCCTGCCTGGGCTAGGTTTCAGAAAAAAAAAAAACCCTTGATTCCCAGGCTGTGTCTGAATAATACTCAAACATCTGGTCAATTCAGACCCTGCAGTCAAATGAATGACTGATTCAGTGGGAATGAGGTGGGGGCTAAAACAGGCAGTAAAACTGACATAATGTAGATGAGGAATGGATTTGGAATCAATAGATCTGAATTTGAATTTGGGCTTTACCTTCTAGCAACCATGTGACCTTGGGCAAGTCACTTGACTTCTGGGAGACCAGTTTCCTCATTTATAGAATGGGCATAATCATATCGGCTCAATCTGCCTCAAAGGAGTGTTCTGAGGATTAAGGGGGGGCATTTATTAAGTGCCCACTATGTGCCAGGTGCTGTACTAAGTATTTTGCAAATATTCTCATTTTGATTCCTCACAACAGCTATAGGAGGTGGATGCCATTCTTATCTCCATTTACAGTTGAGAAATTGAGGCAGATAGTGCTTACATCACTCCCCCAGGATCACATGACTGGCAAGTGTCTGAGGTCAGATTTGAACTCGGGGCCTCCTGACTCCAAGGCCAGTGCTCCATTCACTGTGCCACCTAGCCACCCCTCACTTGTGCTACTAAGCCTCTCCTTCCTCCTGGCCTATACATTGCTCCCACCTTACCTATTTTATATATACAAACAATTTTTCCTTGATTATATCAAATCCCTCCCACACTTATCCTTCTCTCTTCCATGTTGAATCATTTTCCTGCCCAATTCTTCATGACCCCATCTGGCATCTTCTTGGCAAAAACACTGGAATGGTTTGCCATTTCCTTCTCCAGCTCATTTTACATGTGGGGGAACCGAGCAAACCAGGATTAAGTGACTTGCCCAGGGTCACACAGCTGGTAAGTGTCTGAGGCCAGATTTGAATTTAGGTCTTCCTGACTCTAGGCTCTGTGCTCTATGCACTGAGCCACCAGCCTCTCCTCACTGCCAAGTATCTATAAAGAGGAGCCCACACTTGCTGCTCCTTCTTCCTCCACATCAGTCTCTCTTCAAACCTTTGTAATTTTACTTCCACTAGTCTGTCATAACAGCTTCCTCCAATGGCATTAATAACTTTCTGACCAAGAAAGTCAATGACATTTCTTTTCCTGTTTTCATTCTCCTTAACCTCTCCCTAGTATGTGTCCCTGCCCTCATAGCCTCCCCTCTCGGCTTCTGTGATGCTGTCTTCTCATGACTATAATCTGCCTGATGATTCTTCCCGTGTCTCCTTTCCCACTTTTTCCTCCATTCTTTCCTGGCAGCCTGGCCTAGCTTCTGCTCCATGGAACAATCTGCCTTCCTTCCCTCCCAGGATGAGCTGATCATCATGAAGAATGGAAAATCTTCACTTTCTCAACTCATCCTGAGTTGCTTCTCCCCTCAGATTGCAGCTAGTGTGGAAGGTAGAGGACTAAACTCCTCCCAGAGCCTTCCTTTATAGAGGGCTCCCAACCTTCGTGGTAATTGGATTCTCCATCACAGCTCTGCTTGGCTTCCACTCCATGGAATGACATGCTGCTGGGCCAGGTAACCTTTGGCTTCCCACCCCCACCACTTTTCAGTCTCCTTTTTTTGGATTGCCTTCCCTGTTAGACTGTAAACTCCCTGAGGGCAGGAACTATCTTTTTCTTACTCTTCTTTCTCCAGTATTTAGCGTGATTCCTGGCATCTAGTAGGCATTTAATAAACTGCTATTGATTTGAAATTATTTTACCAAATCCAACTAAATCCTAATATTTCCTTAAATATGGGTAGTGCCCAATGTTCCTTCCTTGGTTCCCTCCCCAAGATAGCCTCTATTCCTTGGTGATCTTCTGCTTCCATGACGCTAATTATCACCTGCAGAAAACTCCCAACTCTATATTTTAGCTTCCACCATCCCTCAAAGATGCAGTTCCATATTTCCAATTGCCTGCTGGTTAACTTCGCCCATAAATGTCCCATTGGCACCTCAGATTCAACATACTGAAAACAGAATTCCTCTGTTTTTCTCAAAATCTTCCCCTCCCCAACTTTTTTATATTTAATACTGGTGGCACCACAATATCTTTCTAGTAACCTATTCTTGTAATTTCAGTAAATTTTACTCTTGGAAAATTGTTGAATTTGGAGTCAGTGGACCTAGGTTCCAATCTCAGCTGTGTTACTAATTACCCATGTGCCCTTGAGCAAATCATGTTACTTCTTTGTATCTCAGTTCCTTACCTGTGGAATTATGGGTTTCAATTAGATGTTTAGATTAGATTAAGGTTCTTTCTAACTCTAACCTATGGCCCTATTTTTCTTCTTCCTCACCCCACAAATACAATCAGTTACCAAGTCCTGTTGATTCTGCCTCCAAAATGTCTCTCCTATTTATAGCCTCTTTTCCATGCCCACTATAACCACCCTAGAGGGCTGTGTCTAATTTAATTGGAAGTACATCTCGAGTACAGTACTCTAGGGGTCCTTGGCCTTAGGCTGCTCCATGGTCTTGTCAATGATTTGGATAAATGAGTCTATACCATGCTTACCAATATTACTGGTAGTCGAAAGTTGGGAGAAATGCCTAATACATGAGGTAAACAAGGTCAGAAGCCCACAAATTTCTGACCTGTTAAAATGATGGGTCGAATGGAATAAACTATACAAGTACAACAGAGGCAAAATGGTACAGCAGATAAAACGCCATAGTCAGGGAGATCTGAGTCCCCTTCCTAATTCTTAGAGAATCATGTTACCATGACCAAGTCACTTCACCTCTAGGCCTAAGTTTCCTAACTCTAACCCTAAAATGTGGATATTCATGCATGCCTGGCAGAGTTATCCAGAAACTCATCTGTAATACAATGTGCTTTAGAAGTTTAAATGCTATGTAAATATTAATTATTATGTAATTACTATATGTCTATTGAATCAATGAATATTTCCCCAAAAATATCATTTATAACACTAACAATAATAATAATTAGTACCTATATAGCACTTTAAGGTTTGCAGATCATTTTGCAAATATAAACCCCTTTGATCTATGCAACAAGCTGGAAGTGCTATTATTATCCCCATAGCAGGGGAGATAGAAGGTGACTTGCCCAGGGTCACAAAACTAGTGAGAGTCTGAGGCTGCATTTGAACTCAGGTCTTCCTGATTCAAGGTCCAGCCCTCTCTCTCTGAGTTCCTCTTGATATCTTTTTAACTTAATGTATTCAAGGCTGCTCTGAGTGAGTCACTAGATAATGCAGTTCTCATTCATCTAACAAACCTGATCTGTTTTTCCATCTACACGTTGTTCACCTAACAAATCTGATCTATTATTCCATCTAGCTGTCTTATTTCATTATGTGTGTGTGTGTGTAGTGCTATTCTAAGTCTGTATGCTTTGCACCTAGAAAGAATTTAACAAAAGTTTATTGAATGAATGATACCAAGAAACACATAGAAAATATATGCCCTGCTCTTAACTAGTTTATAGTCCAACTGGAGAGGTAGGGCATGTGTACATGAGCAGTACAAGGAAGAGTACAGCTTGGCACATAGTAGGTATTTAGTAAACATTTACTTACTGAGATTACAAGAATTTAATATTTCAAGATTATCATATAGGAGATTCATAAATTAATAAATTCATGACTAATTGTCAAGTGGCTGGTATAAAAACAATAAACTCTGGTTTCATATACTTATGGCTTATCCTCCCAAATGGATTATAAGGTCCTTGATGGCAAGGACCAAGGTTCAGATTTTTCTCATAGCCCTTGTGATGTGCTGGACACATAGTAGGTGGTCCAAAAAGATGCTTGTTGATGGATTGAAATCATTCACTAAATTATACCTCAGCTTCCCCATTTGCCCCCCAGAGAAGAAAAAAATACCTGGTTCCCAGGCCCCCTCCCTCAGAGGCTGTCAAATCCAGAAGCAATTATCATAGAATGTAGGATGCTAAGAATACAAGAAATTTTAAAAGAATGATGGTTTTAAGAATTTGAAACTATCCGAATCCAATCTACTATTAGACAAGGGAGATGATTCTTGGCTGAATCATGAACTTCCTTGTTTCCCGGTTTAAACAGTGAGTGCTATTGTCATTATGTACCAAAGACTGCCAATAACACTGACCTCCATGTCTACACCGTGGAACACTTTTTCTGTGAGACCAGATATGTGAGGAGTGGCCCTTGGAGTCAGTTGCATGTGCTTAATTTCTCCCTCTTCCTGACCCAGGGAGCAGTGATAATAACTTATGATCCGTTCCTCTTGGTACCTTTTTAATTTAATGTATTCAAGCATGTTCTGAGTAGGTGAATAGATAAATGAACAATTCTTGTTCACCTAACAAACCTGATCTATTTAAATCCATGAAAAAAATAAATTAAGGGATAATTATTGCCTTTATTAAGATCAAATGAGACATAAAACTGGGAAAAGGCTGTTTGACATTTTGGAGGTACCACAGTAAATGAGGACATCTGATAGACTATGTGCTATTTGAAGGCAGAGACATTTTTACTTTTATTTTCATATCTCCAGTACATTGGCCTACTTCTTGATGTATAGCTGAAGCTTACTTAATAAGCATTTGCTGATGGATTGTCCTATGCTGAGTCCAAATGGAAGAAGGCTTTCCTATGGATGATAACGCCTCTGGATGCTCCTATTTGGGGATGACCCTGTAATGGTTGCCTGAAATTCCAGAATATCTCAGGCCTTCCTAAGTGAGATGCATTGTCATTCATAAGAATTCAGTCTAACAAAGTACAAAGGGAAAAAAAAAGAAGTGATTGAAGAATGTCTGTTGTTCATATAAAGATATTTCAACTGAATGAATTGTGAAAAACAAAGCATAAAGATAAAAAACTGCTCCCAGAATTGAAAGGGAAGGAGATTGGGAGGATGAAGGGAGTGGATCTGGAGAACTGTGTGGTGTTTTTAATGATCTCAAGCTTTTTTTCTGAGATAAAACAGATGAAACCTTTGTTGTAGCACTAATATCCTTCTGGTAGTACCATATGGTGGTAGGCATTCCATGATCAAGAAGGACAGCTCAGTGGATAGAGCACCAGGCCTAGAGTCAGGAAGAACTGAGTTCAAATCTGGATTCAGACACCTACTAGGTGTGACCCTCGGCAAGTCACTTAACCCTGTTTGCCTCAGTTTCCTCATCTGTAAAATGAGCTGGAGAAGGAAATGGCAAACCACTCCAGTATCCTTGCCAAGAAAACCCCAAATGGGGTCATAAAGACTAAGACAAGAATGATACAACTGAACAACAACAATCTCAGGCATATCACAACTGTGGGTCACCGAAAGCGCAATGGGGATGCACGGTGGGCATAACTTGGCTTACAATCAATGTATTTAAGAAGTATTTTTAAAAGACCAGAAGAGAGATATATGACCAGAAAAGGGGATGGGCAGATCTCTGTAGAGAGTGAGGCATACTCCACTGAGGTTGTGCTCCACTGGGACCTATCAAGAGACCCAGAGGAAGATCTCTAATGTGTTGAATGGACTCCCTATAGAAAACCAATGGAAAAGCATAAACAAGAGTCACATAAAGTAGGCTATCATCAATGAGCTGTGATCTACCCCATCCACAAGGAAATCATAGACACTTCAAAATCCTGACAGAATAGTCACTTCATTAAAGAAAAAATCTTATTCACTATATTGAAAAAATATGTTGCTGTTCAATCATTTCAGTCACATCTGACTCTCTGTGATGTCATTTAAGGTTTTCTTGGCAAAGATCCTGGAGTAATTTGCCATTTCCTTCTCCAGCTCATGTTACAGATGAGGAAACTGAGGCAAACAGGATTAAGTGACTTGCCAGGGGCCACACAGCTAATAAGTCTACTAAATGTCTGAGGCTAGATTTTTAACTCAGGAAGATGAGTCTTCCTGACTCCAGGATTAGCTCTCAATTCATCGAGTCACCTAGCTACTCTATATTGAAAAATGCACTTATGAATTTTCTTAAATAATTACCCTCGTGGTGCATTGAAAATATCACTATACTTATATTTATAGTAATTTGAAATTTCACCAAATTTCAGAAATAGACTAATTTGCGTGAAGAAATATAGATCACGGGGGCGGCTAGGTGGCACAGTGAATAGAGCACCGGCCCTGGAGTCAGGAGTACCTGAGTTCAAATCCGGCCTCAGACATTTGACACAAAAAAATCTAGCCGTGTGACCTTGGGCAAGTCACTTAACCCCAACTGCCCTCCAAAAAGCAAAAAAAAAATATATATAGATCACAATAGCTAGATCACAATGAGGTTAAATAAAGTCAATGTAGAGTCCCAGAAGAGCTATAGAAACAGATCATTAAAGCCAAGAAGTAGGTGGATACAAGCAGTTTGTTTGGGGTAGGTTTAGAAAAGGAAAAGTTCAGTGAATAGAGCACCAGCCCTGGAGTCAGGAGGACCTGAGTTCAAATCTGGCCTCAGACACTTGACACTTACCAGCTGTGTGTCCTTGGGCAAGTCACTGAACCCCAATTGCCTCACCTCCCCCTTCCAAAAAAAAAAAGAAAAGGGAAAGTCGCTAATGTGGTTTGTTTTCATTTGGTTTAAGTGACCCTTGTCCAACCTCGCTGTAAACTTTAAAGGAGTCAAGGGTCATCAGGACGAGGTTCTCTGAGGACTCCTTGCTTGAATTCAGACATCCATTTAAGTTTCCTAGGTCTCCATTTCCACGTCTATGAGACTGCAAGGTCTTGTCTGTACTGAGGCATTAGAGACTGAGAGGTGGAGGGAATCTTAGAGATTACCTAGGTACATCCTTTCCCTACAGATGGAGAAACTGAGCCCCAGAGAAGGGAAATTTGCCCAAGGTCACATGGCTATGTAACCTCAAAGTCGGCATTTGGCATCAGATCCTGAGTCCACGGTCAGCACTCTTTCCATTACACCGAGTTGCCTCTAAAACAGATTGGATTTCAGATTTCATTCACAATGCATCTCCCAATCCATGCCCTGGGCAAAATGGGAAAAGAACACCCATTACAATGTACCCACGAAGGGGCTGGGATTCTACTGTAGGTCAAGTGTCAGGGATGATCCAGGAGGGAGAGGAGTGTTCCCGTTCTCAGTCCTCTATTCGATATACTTCTATCCTGTGAATATTTATTGTGAAATTAATATGTTTAGAGTATCCAGGCAGGATTCAGCCTAGTGTAGGAGCTAGAGTCAAGAGGACCTGAACTGGAATTTTGCCTCAATCACTTACTAACTGCATGACCCTGGGCAAGTCACTTATCTCAAAGAGTAAGCATTTCTTAAGGACCTCTGATGCAAGCCTTGTGCTAGGTGCTAGGGATATAAATTCAAAGCATTAATGGTTCCTATTGTCAAGAAGCTTCATTCTAAGGTTCGTTCCATCTCAAAAATCTATGATCCTATGAACCTATATCCCTGCAAACCTCCTATCCTCCCCCTACACCATAGAAGGCAAATATTGGTCAAACCATTTCTGCAAAATGTAGGTCAAATCAGATATTTGGTAAGCAGTAGTATGAACCAAGGTGGTGAATTATTTCAGTTTGTAAGCAAAGAGAGACCCTCCCCCCCCACCTCTTCTTATTAGTCTTCATAGTTTACAATGCTTATTTTGAGAGTCTTACTTGGGTCTTGGGGTGTGTGTGTCCGTGTGTGGGGGGGGGGTGAGATATAAGTGCTAAATGGATCGCCTTAAGAGTTTTAGCACATAAATTTTTCATATCAATGTCAGCCAGCCTCATCTGCCCTTCAGAGATGGTGAATACATGTGCACAAGGGCACAATCATGAGTTAACAGTAAGTAATAGGGATGGATGTTGGGATCTTTTTGGTTGTTCCAGAAACAAAGCTGGAAGTTGGCCCAACAGCTGGCTGAAGGTATGATTGCAAAGCTGTTCTGACATCCTTTTGCTTTCTTTAGGGAGCTGCCTTCACATCAGCAACAATGCTCATTTGTTGAGGACCCCCACATGTGCTAGGCACTGTGCAGAACAAGTAGAAAAATAGCACCTGCCACCGGGGAGCTTTCATTCTTAATGATGTTAAGTAGACAAGCACAAGCATTTTCTTTCAAAGGTTTGAGGATTTGGGTTTGTAGACTTAGAATTCTATAGACCATGGCATCTCTCTAGGAGTAGAGAAACAATCAAAAGCAGCCTTGGTTTAATCTGTTTTCGAAATCTGGATCCCTGGGGTTTGAATTTAGTGCAAGCTGAACGGAGGAGGTATCTGATAGTTGGTCACGTCACACTTAATATGACCTGGTACCCACAGGCTCATGGCTATTTAACCCCTTAACACTTGATGGCACTCTTGGAATGGAGGTTACAAAGGTAACGTACAATGGAATCAGAGGTTGAGACTCCCCTAGAAGAAGCGCGTGGGTTGGGGACAATGCAGAAAGGAAGGTTCTAATATCGATTTTACTTCTATCTTTCCCTGTACTCTTTGCAAGTGACTTCCTATTTATTTTAGGGATATTATACTTAGGTCCTACTTTAAAATAATTATAAATAACATCCCTGCATGAACATACACTTACACACACATTCACACACACACATACACACAACCATATTGTAGCACTATGCATACTTAATAGATTAGGAACGGAAGAAAACTTGGGAATAACTGCATCACCCATAATTTGCAACAGATGTTGCCAACATTGATCAGTCAAAGAATCAGCGATGTTCCTGCCCAGAGGAGGTTTGTAAGGCTGGACTTTTATGATTTTTCATAGCATCTGACAGCTTAGAGTCCTAAAAGGAGTTTGCACCAGGCAAATAACTGGCTTCTGGGTTTTTTATGTTAACTTGTTTGGCTCTGTCGTCTAATACACCAATGGAAATTATTCATTAGCAAGTGTGAATTGTACCCCAACAACAACAGACTGCCTTCCTACAGTGCCAAATGAAGTGCCAACATGAATTGCTCATTAGGATTTGTGAGAAAAACTCAAATAAAAATGCCAATGGATGTCACAGCGATCCTGACTGTTGCTAGTAGCAGGAGAGGGGTGGGGCACTTCCTTCCAAGTGACTGGAATTAAATACTGGTTCAATTTCCCTATTACAGATTCTAGGCTTACATGTAAGAATGACTTGCCCCTCCCCCCCACCTCCCACACTCTCCCTTTCTCCTCTCTTACAGGTGCCCAGCTCCTCAGCAAGAGTCTCCCTCCTTCTCTTTATATGATAAGTCCAGAGGCCAAACAAACACAGAGTAATCCGTCTCTGGGGAAAGAGGAGCTTTTATGCAGGCAGCTAAGTCAAATGCTCTTCTCCAGCCCCTAGTAAGCTGGGGGTGGGGTAAAAGAGTAGATGGGAGAGAATGATAAGGGGGGAACCCAGTCTGGAGGATTTCACTTTAGTCCCTCTGGTTTCTTAAAAATGTTATAGTGCTGCTGGGGGGAGGGGGTGTGTGCGTGTGTGTGTTCCTCCCTTGAGTTTGAACATCAGCCAACTCCCAGAACGAGAGCAGGCTGGGGCTAGGCATGAAGGTAACCACAATTCTGTTTGGGAGCGGCGCACTGAGGTTTTAGAACGGGAAGCCAAGGAATGAGTGATGGGCTTCGGAGATGAGATGCACACACCAGAGATCGGGGAGAAGGAGACGGAGGGGAGGAAGAAGGGGGATGAGGAGTGGAGAAAGAGCGGGGGCAGGAAAGGGGGAGCAGGAAAGAGGCCGTGGAAGAGAAGAGCAAAATCAGAACAAGTCAGAGGGAATTGTCCCCAGACAACGGACTCGAGAACGCATTTTCTGTCTCTCCTTTCCAGACTTGAACTCCCAGGTCACGAAATATTGTGTAAGCCTCTCTGTCTTATGCCGCTAAAGCAGAAGCCTTAGACTCTAGGGGGAGACTACTCCTTTTTAGAGCCTGTCAAGAATTAAATCACAGGCCCTGGAAAGGAAGAAGCTATTCCACTGTAAAATGACTCTAACCCTGTGTGAGATAAAGGACAGACTGCACCCAAGCCTTATCTTCCATTACAAAGGAAAGAAACAAGCTTGCAGCTGTACCAGCAGAATCACATCTGTGGTCCTCAGGGAACAAGCTCTAAGAATTCTTCTACATGGGGAGGGGGGAGGGAGGAGGAGGGAGGAAGCAGAAGAGAGAGAGGAGGAAGGTTGATCTTGGATTGTGTGAAGAAAAGGGACCCACAATGACAAAGAGGACAGTCCAGCCACAGATGCAGTTGTACTTGGTGAGGGTACCCTAACTCCAAGAGATTGGTTCTAAATGTTCACTGTGCTAAGGGGAAAAGAGAACCTGAAGGAAAGGGTACCATGCAAGGTTCCAGGACCTGAGGCCAGCTGAAAGAATAGGACCATGCCACGTGTCACCAGTCAGTAAAGGACAGCAAAGAAGCTCTGCTTACAGCTATGATGAGGAGAATCATTCTATGGGCACCGGTTAAGTGAACTATGGCCAATAGATTAACAATTATTTTGAAGTGCTTGTTCAATATTGTGTTAGGTGCTGGACATTTCTGATAGACTGAGAGGTTGATAAAAATTTGAGGCCATGAAGAACATACTTTTATCTTGCCACTAACATGACCTTGTTGGAATAAGTCACAAAATCTTATCATCC
Source organism: Pseudocheirus occidentalis (assembly GCA_028646575.1). NCBI lineage: Eukaryota > Metazoa > Chordata > Mammalia > Diprotodontia > Pseudocheiridae > Pseudocheirus > Pseudocheirus occidentalis. Next base: position 46,541,122 of record CM053593.1, read on the forward strand.
ATGAATGTTTTCCTGCACTTCAGTATATTAGTGAGGAGAATCTGTAAAAATACTTTTGAGAGATGCAAAGAACACACTACGTGTGTGTGTGTATGTGTGTATGTGTAAATAATCGTCAATTTTTAGAAAATTATATTCTGGAATTAGAATTTAATTTTTAAAATAGTGAACAGTGTAGAGAACATCAGATGAAGAATTGAGAATTCAAAGGCTAAGATTCAGTTTTTACACACACACACACACAGACACACACACACACACAAACACACAAAACCTCTTTTCCAAATAGATTTGCTAGACTAATATTCCTGTGAGATAACTAAGGGGCATATGGTATTATCCCCCAGCTGAATGGTATAATGGATAGAGATGCTACACTTAGAGTCAGGAAATCCTAAATTTATAATCTTGCCTCAGACACTAATGTGTAACTTTGGGCAAACCATATAAAATCTCTTAGCCTCAGCTGCCTTATCTGTAACATGGAAGTAGCCTATCTGATAAAGTTACTGTGAGGGTCAAACAAAATAATGCATACAGAGGGCTTCACAAACTTTAAAACATTATATTAATATTGACTATTATTATTGATATTACTATTATTACTAATTTTCAGGTGGAGAAAATGAGTAATTGTGCACTGAAGTATTACAGAGAAGGAAGGGGATGGAGAAGGAGGAAGAACTGAATCCTAACCTCTGAACTCTGAATTCTTCATCTGATATCCTTCTCTACACTGATAAATAGTTTTAAAATTAAATTCTAAATCTAGAAATTTATAATTTTATACAATCGAATGATAATTAATAAATATGAGAGTATGGGTACATAAGTACAACTGTTTGTGAATGCATGTGATTTGCACCCGTGTGATTTGGGATGGCATATGGGTAGATTAAGGAACATATGTGTATGGGCATGGGTATCTGTAAAAGGGGTAGCACAGGCTTGGTGGGGCCAATAGAGCTTTGAATGCCAAAGATACAGGGCAGTGCCATTGGGGATTAGGGGAGGCATTAAGTGCCACAATTCTGTGTAAGTTATACCTGCTCAATGAAGTTGTCTTGGCATCTGCTGACCTTCCCATTCAATGCTATGGCTCACAACTAGAAACCCTGGCTTACATAATGCCATAGCTAAGTCCTTCCTTCAATGATGAGAAATTCTGGGATATCATGTGTAACTGGGAGAGCACTCATCTGGGTCCTCCTGTGATGAGTCCCAATGGCCTTATGGCTTTGACTGACAAGAGCAGGGTTAGAGCTGCCCAGGGATTCCCCAGCTGCACACATACCCCAGCATTGGATCTAGCTAATCAGAATGCCTGAGCTGCCTTTTCTACAGCTCATCCTCTTTCTTCTCCCTCCTGACGAATGGTGCCAAGAAAAGAATAAAGGGTAAATTCATGGAGTTTATTTGCTCCACTGTGTCCATGAGCAGGCCGCCCCATGTCAGTTCTGTGTAGTCATTCTAGCACCTAGAGAAGAGTTTTAGAAAATATTTTTGCTAGGACTTTAGGGGGAAAATCCAGTTATTTTCATGCTGAATAGAGGAAAAGCAGAATTAAAGAAGAAAAACAAGAGGCTCGGAATCAGGGGCACTTGAGATTGAGAGGCAGCCTACCAGAATACATAGAGCACTGGCCTTAGAGGTATGAGACCTGGGTTCAAGTCCCGCCTAGAACCTGAATAAGTAATTTTCTCTCTGAGTCTCTGTTTCTTCATCTGTAAAAAGAAGGTATGATTCCTCTCTATTGTAAGAAAGCTGATTTGCAGACTTAAAAGTTCTATAGAAAAAGAGGTTATCATTATAGAGAGGATGGATGGCTAATGACTGCCAACATTTGGAAAGCTCCTTATTCCACTCCAGGGTGAGTATGAATTGGGTTCCCCCAGTGTATCCTCCCAGTGGATACAGACTGTGGAAATTGACTGTCCCTTTTAAAGTTTTCTGTGTCAGCATTACTACTAAAACATTGATTATAATAAGCTGGCCTCTGTCTTTTCCTTGTGTCTTTCTTCTCTCAAAGAAGTATCAAGCCCTCTTTTTTTGCTTAGCTTTCTTTTCTTCCCCTTCCTATTGTCTTACTTCCCCTTGGTACCTAATAGATAATATTTTTTCAAGTGACCATGAGGCATTTTCTTCTCTCCCATTCTCCTCTCCCAATAACCCCCCTTTTCCCTCAAGGACATTCTCTTTTTCCATCCTTTTTATACTTAAGAAGCTGGTTTCCTCAGCCCCACCAATTCTGATGCTTCAGGGGGACATCTAGTGACGCTTCACTCAAGTCACCTCTGCATTTTTATTGCAGTTGGGTTAGAAGACAGGGTTCTGCCAAGGAATCAATTCAGCCTGTCAATTTCATCCACCAGCTGGCCCTCTGGGGAGAACATTGCCTGAAGCCACAAACATTGTGAAATGTGGTTCTCTCAGAAAAAAAGAAAGAAAGAAAAACAAACCACATTTCCAAGCCAGTCCAAATAGGCCCTAAAGTAGTATGTCTCACTCATGGCATTCTAACCATACAGATGTTTGTGATATCCAAGAACTAAGGCCTGGAAGAACACAGAGTACGCTATACATACGATATGGCAACAGTGGCCATAGCATTGGGGTTTTAATGCTACTACAAGATTCTCATTCACACTGGAGGCCTCTCTGCCCAAGAGGCATGAAGTAATAGACAGTACTATGTAAAAACAGGAGCATTGCCCAAACAGCTCCTCAATAAAAGAAGTGGGGGGGTGGGAGGGGAAGAAATCTGAAATTCAGTTATTTTGTTAATGATAAAGAAAAAGGGGAGTGTTGCCTTCTGAATTTTTTGCCTAAGAAGCCAGGACTTTAAATCTCTACCACTGGGAGGATGCACTGTGGGGACCCAGTTCATACTCACTCTGGAGTGGAATAAGGAGCTTTCCAAATGTTGGTTGTTTAGTTCACCAAGCTCATTCAACTGAGGCTAAAATCCATTATCATCTGACATGGATTCTGTGGTCTATGTAAAATAACAGGGTGGAGGCTGTAGGACAGAGAGGCCTCTTCCCCGAAAAACATCACCTCAGCCAGCAATCGCTGGTCCCTTCTCTCCAGTGCCAGGCCATCACTGGAGGGGCCTGGAATCAGGCATTTCCCCTACCAAGGCCCCAGAGTCCCTAGTTCAGGGCCATGAGCCTTGGGGCAGAGTCTCCATACATATTCATTTTCATATACAATGCTTATGGATTTAAACCGAATATTGATTTTTTCACTATTGGAAGTTATTCTATCTCAAGGGATCTGAAGACGGGTTAGGAGAGGTAGTAGCTGGCATACACTCTAGCTCTTTGCTCAGGAGGAAATTGTGTGGCAAGAGGAGGAGTGGGGTGGAAGATGGCAGGATTTGGGGATGGGGAGGAGATAAGAAAGGGTACTATTTCTCTACTATATCAGGGTGAACTATTTAGTGTCTCAATTTCTCTAATCTGTTAAATGGGGCCATCAGAGACTAATTCCAAAAGCACTGTGAGGATCTTCCTAGAAAGGAGAGAAGAAACTGGGGGTATCTTTTCATTCTTGAACAAATCATAATTTGTATTATTAGTTCCAACAAATGAACGCAGTTTGGGTGTGTGCCGCGGTATTCCTTCCCCACCAATAAACATATCAACTACCCCAAAGGGCTGGCTCTCAAGGGGAGATTTGAGGGGAGGGCTTCAGTGCTAGTTTACATGACCCCTTTCCATTCTCCCTGTCCCCCTCTCCCTGGGGCGGGCAAGTGCTCGTTTTACTGCCTGGCAACCAGGCCAGGGCTAAGCTTGCTAAAATATGAGTGCTTTTTTGGCTGGAGTACCAGAGAGCCCGCAGCCCTATGGAGAGAGAAAAATTGAACACACCAGGCCGTGGCTCCAGAAAGGGGAAGAATTAGGCTTCACACCGAGCAGGCTGAACCATGGCATTCTTTAGATAATGCTTAACAAACCCCCAAACAAAGGCAGCCAACTTAGCTGCATGTTCGTAAAATGTATTCTCAGCAGATTCGGGCTTATTGAATCACTCTGCTGCTCTCCAGCCCAAGTCACCACTCTAAGCTTCCCGTTTTTCCGGGCTCCTCTCCCTTGTCTAAATTCCTCCAGCTTCTGCCAATCAGAATTCCTCACCTCAAGCTCAGAGAGTCTTAGCAACCAAGGTAAATGGTAGCCCTGTAAGATGCAGCCCTAACATTTGCCGCTCCTGGGGCTGCCTTCTCCAGAGGAGGGCACAGAGCCCAGGGCTTCTCCACTGGACTTCCAATTGGGCCATAAGTGCTTCATTTCTGACCGGTTATGATGACAGATAGATAGATAGATAGATAGAGAGAGAGAGAGAGAGAGAGAGAGAGAGAGAGAGAGAGAGAGAGATAGACAGACAGACGGACAGATGGACGGACGGATGGACAGATGGATGGATGGATGGACGGATAGATGGATAGACAGAAAGACGGATAGACAGGTAGACAGACAGACAGATAGATAGATGAATAAATAAATGTATAAATAAACAAGACTTATTGAATTCTTTATTCCAATGACCCTTTCAGGCTTGAATGAGAAATTTTATTACATTGGGGTTTTAATACTATTATTTTTATGAATCTCATTAGTTAGGATATTCCTTCTGTTCATACAGATGCCTGGTCCTACATGCTATTCTTGCCCGTGTTCAGATTATCTTTTTTTTATTTGTTGCTGAATTTTGTTCTTCTCATCTTTACCATTAATGGAACTCAGACATAGGACAAGTCACTAGCTACTTTTATTCTTTCATGTTTATTGTTTGAACGACTTTCCAGGTAAATAAAATTGAATAAAAGTGTTGGGATGCAGGCTTGTCTTCTGTAGGCTCCTTTGGCGGGGGGAGGGCATCATCATCATTATCCTCATCATTTTTATCATATGCAGAGATAACTGGATTGATATGGTAAAGATGTATGTGATTCAGAGGTAGGCGAACTTATTTCCCATTGCAAGATTTTCTCTGAGCTATTCAAGAAGTATGAAAGTAAGCACATTAACTATGGAAAACAGATACCCTAGCTTGTTATCATATGGTGATTTGGAAGCTGTGCAGTCTCCACTCCCCTTTGGCCTTCAAACCTCTTTGTTTCTATGGAATATTGAGATTTCTTGTCTCACATAACTAGTCTCTCCAGAATCTCTGAGTTGGACAGGCACTTTGTCAGAACTAATGGTGGGCAACAATCTAGAGGTTTAGGGATTAGCTTTGGGTTCCCACCTTATGACTAGAGGCAATTTTCATGACATCAACATGTTTTTCTTCTCACTGCAGGAAAAGGCATTCATCCAAGGTCTGTTAAATTAGCCCTGATTTCTCTGGACTCACATCTACCCCAGGCTAACTCTGTGACCTTAGGCAAGTCTCTTTGTCAGGGGGGTTTCCCCTCCATAAACTGGGAATGACAATACCTGTCCTTCATCAACCTCCCAGGGGTATTGAAGTAATGAATAGGATAAGGGGCATAAAACAGTTTTAGTGCCTCTGAGAAAGGATACACAGAAATACAAGGTGTTTAACTTGAAAATCTCCAAGCATTTTCTAGGTCCTGTGGAGCCAGACAGACCACAAGGAGATATGGGTAGCTTCCCAATTACCACTGAGAACTAACAACAGAGAGGATAACCCAACAGGCAGGCCCAAACCATAGCTGACTGAACCATTTGAAGCCTTCAGATGGATTCTGGGAGGCAAGTTTGCTTTGGTTTAATAATACAAAGTTTATTTTACACAGATCTGCCTTATATTTGATAAGCTCAGGAGAGACCCCACCCCCACATATGGAAGAAAGAGGAAATGTATGAAAGACATCTTGAAGCTCACACACCTTTCTAATTTGACTTGATGGGAAAAAATAGTAGCAGATGAAACAGTCAGGACTTAGAGGGCTAACAAATGGGGTAATTCTTGGAGCAGAGGTTTCAGGTTAAGTATAAAGAAGAATCAGAATTATAACTAGCAATTTTTATACCTGGGCAAGCAGCACAAACAGGCCCTAAAACCAAGTTTTAATTTATGATGTGAAAAAATAATAACCCAAGAAATAACCAAGGTAAATTCATTTGAGTAGAGGAGGTGGGGCTTAGTTACTATTCACTGTTGGAGTTAATCAGAGATAAATAGTATTAAGAATCTGATCTATCTCCTTATTTTAATGAAGATAACTAAGTACTAATCAAGTTATTTATACCAATTGATATCAATATTGATTTTTATTGATAACTATGTTCTAACCTGAGTTGTTTTTGAAGGAGTATATGGTAATTTTTTTTCTTTTTACCTCTACATTTCAGTGTCCAGGAACAAAGCATCAGTCACCCAACCCTAGTTATAGTTCTGATTTGAGTCACAAATATTGACAGATTTTCTTCAAATGGTGACTACAGCCTCAAATCAAAGATTACATTTAAGATTACCTGTGTCATGTCATATGAACCTATAAATAATAATAATTGTCTGATAATAGCATCATTGACTATGGGGATCAATATTGTGGTAAAAAGAATGATCAATTTGGGATCAACAGACTTGGGTGTGAAGCCAGACTTTCCCATTTATCCGTTGTGTTACCTTAAGCAAATCATAGGATCATAGATGTTTGAACTCGAGAACAAATTGGAAATCATCTAGTCTAACTTCCTCACTCTTTATTTGATGATATAGTGACCTAGAGGGTCACTTGCCCCTATACCATACAATATGATATGAGACAATACAATACAATATGATATGATATCTTGCAACACTATAATACATTATATAATGTTTTCTATTTTAGAAGTATTATCGGCAAATACACACATATTGCCTCAATGGCACACAGATATTAAACAATAAAGGTGGAATTTGAAACTATGTCCTTTGACTAAAAATCCAACATTCTTTCTCTTACTCTTTATAGTGACCTTCTTACTCAATATTGCTTTTTGTTGTTGTTCATTCTTGTCTGACTCTTATATCTGATATATGTGTGTGTATCTATCTAAGTATCTATCTATCCATCCATCTATCCATCCATCCATCCATCCATCCATCCATCCATCCATCCATCCATCCATCCTTCCATCCACCTATCTATCGATCTATCGATCTATCTATCTATCCATCCATCCATCCATCCATCCACCCATCAACCTACCTATCTATCCACCTACCTACCTATCTATCTATCTATCTATCTATCTATCTATCTATCTATCTATCTATCTATCTATCTATCCATCTGTCTGTCTGTCTATCTATTATATGTCCAAGCTCATGTTCATTGTTTCCATGCTATTGATGAACAATTATTGTCATCTGTATATGCACAGAAGAATGTTGCTTCTGAATATTTATAACCAAGGTCCTGGGATTGGGAGAGTGGGAGAGGGAGGAAAGAAAGTATTGAAGAATATTCTATCTACATGTTTAATAGTATCTTCTTACATGCACTCATTTTTATGCATTCCCATACTCTCCTTTAAATCCAAGGATGGGCAGGGTGTCCCAAAAGTCTTAGCTCAGGTTATGTTTTAATAAGCTTAAAACTTCACAAAGATTTTTGGAGCACCCTGTTTGTAACCTAACACAATGACATGTATGGGATAGGTACTCAATAAAAGTGCTTTGTGCATTTTTCTTGATTAAATCATAGTTCTACTGACCGGGAAGCACTAAAGAAAAAATAAAGAGGGGCAGCTAGGTGGTGCAGTGAATAGAGCACCAGCCCTAGAGTCAGGAGAACCTGAGTGCAAATCCAACCTCAGATACTTAACACACTTACTACTTGTGTGACCTTGGGCAAGTCACTTAATCCCAATTGCCCTCCAAAAAGCAAAAAAATAAAAATAAAGGGAAAAAAGTTTTAGAAACATAGAAGCCTGAATTTTACTTCTAGGTCAGCTAGATGACCCAGTGAATTGAATGCTGAACCTAGAATTAGGAAGCCCTGAGTTCAAATTTGTCCTTAGACTCTGACTACCTATATGACCCTGGGCAAGTCATTTAACCTCTGTTTGCTTCAGTTTTCTCAACTATAAAGTAGGGAGAATAATAGCACCTACTTCCCATGGTTGTTGTTAGGGACAAATGAGATAATATTTGTAAAGCACTTAGCATGAAGTCTGACACATAGTAGAAGCAATGATGATCATAAACTTGCTGTTTTATTGCTGGAAAATTGCTGTCTCTGGAGTTCAGTTTTCTCATATATAAAATTTCAAAGCTGGAGTAGATGACCTTTATAGTTTCTTCTGACTCTTCAATTCTATAATCACATGTTTTGACTAGTTTTTCTAGGTGTGACAGTAACTTTGAGCAGTTTCATCCCTATTCCCTCCCCCTCCCTCTTTTTGTAATCCATGACAAATGCTTCCTGGCAACTGGTTGGGGAGAGAAGCATGGGATAGAGCAAAAGCTAACTGCTCCATGGGAGTATGTGAAAAACCCCTAGCCAAAGAGTAGGATTTACAGAGTGAGCAGACTTCAGAGTCTAAGCCAGTACCTTCCCTTTAAAAATGAGGAAACTGGCCCAGAGACGTAAAGTGAATTCAAAGAACTGAGAAACACAAAACCCCAGACGAAGAAGAGATCTGAGAGAATTCCCTGTCCAACTGGTATCTGTACAAGAATCCCCTCTACAGAATCTCTTAGAATGATGAGGCCTCATCAGGAGACTTCTAGTGAAATGGAACCAACCCACTGCCTTTTGAAGTTACCCATTTCAATTTCAGAGCACTTTAATTTTTGAAGGAAGTTTTTGTCCACATCAAGCCAAATTCTGCCTCTTTTTAATTTCCCTCATTTCTTTTAGTTTTGTCCCCAGGAGGAAAGACCAATTCTGACCCCCTTCCAAATGATGGCCCTTGAAATTATCTAACTCCAGGGTCCTATTCCCACCTAAGTTGTTTCTTTTCTAGACTAAACGATCCCCCTTATTTCAACTGATCCTCATATGGCATTGCTTCCAAGTCACTCTTCTTCCAGCACAATTCAATATTCTACTTCTAATGTGGCATCCACAGTTGAACAGAACATTCCACACATGCCACAACCAGGCAAAGTACAGAGGGGCTATCATTTCCCTCAATCAGCAGATTGTAGCTCTCTTAATGCAGCCAGATATTTAATTAGCCCTTTTAGTTAGTGTGATATATTGTCAATCCATACTGAGCTTGCATTCCACTAAAACCCCCAGATCATTTTCATGCTAAATGTTCTATGAGTAGCCATCTTGTATTTATGAAGTTGATGTTTTGAACCCAAATGTGAGACTTTGCATATATGCATATATATGTATATATATACACACACACAAATACATATATACATATGTAAAATTATATTTATTATATTATATTATATAATACATAATATAATTGTATGTTAAATAATCATATTGTATACAATTGTTATATAGTTATATAATTGGATTCTGCATGTGCATGCATGTATATACACACATGTATATGTGTCTATACATCCACACATACGTATATTGTGTGCATGTATATCTGTAGACATGCACACATTTAAATCAGAAGATCTGAATTCTAATCCCAGCTACCTCCTATATGATCTTGAGAAAAACACAATCTCTTTGAGCTTCAATTTCCTTATTTATAAATAGGATTGGACTAGATGATCCCTAAGATTCCTTCCAGCCCTAAATCTGTGTTCTCATGATCCTAAATTTCATCTTTTTCAGTGTCACCCAACATCTTAGAATGCCAAAATCTTTTCTGATTCTGACTATCTCAGTCAATGTGTTGGTCATCCCATTCCCCTAGATTTCATCGGCATGTTTGATTGAGTTGGCAAAGGTGATAAAGGTAAATCTTAGCAGAGTCAGGATTCATATCCAGGTCATCCAGCTTCATATGCAGCTCTCATTCAACTCTACCATAATGCTTCAGTTTGCTGGTTTTCCCATTTTCCTTCTCGGACTTCATAGAGCATTTCATATACCTCTCTGATGTGCTTATCATGTAATATCCTACATTATAGTGATAGCTGTTAGAGTCTCGCCCTCCCCCACTAGACTTGAGGGTGGGGGAAGTGCCTTATCTAAACTAAGCACCTTGCTCTACATAAGAGGGCTGTTGAATGAATCAATAAATATGTAGATGAATAAATCTTGAACCCAATTAGCAACATTAGTAACCTCAAGGACACAAATGGATAGGTAGGTAGGTAGGTAGGTAGGTAAGTAGAAACAAAGAAAGACAATGAAATGTCACATTTTAATAATCTCCCTGATTCTATATGCAAATAACTTGGTACTTTTATTCATTTCAGTTCCATCTCTCTTTGTTATGGGAAGGAGGAACAAAAGTTTGGAACCCCTTTTGGCTGCCATAAAGTGAAAAAGAGAACCAATACCCTTTCCCTACCTCCCCCCTCAACTTAACATTATAGACTTGCCCTGTACCCATGAGGTGACGACAAACCCCAAACAATGTGATTATTTAGAGGAAAATTGATTATTGAAGAGAGATGGGTATTCTAATTACCAGGTCTTCTATGGGTATAGAGGCAAAAAGCTCGTACCAAAATGGGTTTTCTGAAGAGGATTTAAAACACACACTACAAAACCAATAACAAATCCAGAAGGTGAATTCTATGAGTCACGGCGACAGACAGTTTGGAGCAAGGCAGGCAGCCAGCAGGCAGCAGAGGTCAGAGTTAATTACAGCCAACGGCATTTCACCACTGTGCCACGGTGCCTACCTCATCTCTCTCCTCTGGGAACTGAGACATTCAAAATCCATGCTGGCTGATATTAGTAAGGACTGATTAGAATATGCCCACAGGGCCGTTTAAACTTTCTCCTTCTCTAGTTAGAGATTTCATTTTCATCAAGATTTATGGGAGTTTCTGCTTCAGGCAAGTTGAATTTGCCAACAGGGAAGTCCCTCCATCTACGGAGCATGCAGAGCCTAGTATTGGAGCAGCCACTTGGAAACCACAGACAATCTCCATCGGGGTGTTTCTTACCAGCTAAGGTAACTATGTGGAAAGACAACAGAAAGACTTCCTTGATCCCCCATCTAGTGACATCTCCCTCCTCAACCTTTGATTCCTCTTTGTGTGACTTCTCTTATGGTTTTGTGACATGCTAACTTGCATTGGAGTTTAGTTCAAATCAATTCAATGTTCATTAACACCTACTATAAACAAGGCACTTTGCTCAGTGACAAAACAAAACCATCTGGGCCCTCAAAGAGCTTATATTCTACTAGGGTAATACAACATGCACATGAATAAGTAATTATAGTATATGTCGATATATAAAATGAGAGGAGAGAGAGAGAGAGCAGGAGAAAGAGAGGAGAGAGAGAAGGGGAGGAGAAGAGAAGAGAAGAGAAGAGAAGAGAAGAGAAGAGAAGAGAAGAGAAGAGAAGAGAAGAGAAGAGAAGAGAAGAGAAGAGAAGAGAAGAGAAGAGAAGAGAAGAGAAGAATCAGAAAAGGTAGGTCTTGGATACGAGGTGCCCCTAAGTTGCTCATGAAGGAAGCTGGGATGCTAAGAGAGGAAGGTAAGGAAAAATTACATTATGAGCTCATAACCTA
>CM053593.1:46553201-46621087 GCA_028646575.1 Pseudocheirus occidentalis
TTCAAAGCTGCCAACAACTTCCTGTGGCCGTTCAAATTATCTTCTCCACGCGGCGGAATAAAGAAAAAGACAACACATTTTGTGGAAGGTGGAGATGCTGGTAACAGGGAAGACCAGATCAACAGGCTTATTAGAAGAATGAACTGAAGGTGAATTCAGCATGATTATTTTTCTAATGGTCTGTTAATAAAAATGCCTATCACAAAAAAAAAGAAACACTTCTCACAGTGCCCAGCACACACAGCAGGTACTGTATAAATGTTTATTCCCTTCCTCCATAATTTCCCTGTGAGATAGGTAGTTATAAATAGTCTCATCCACTTTTTCCAGATGAGGAATTAAAACTCAGAAAAGGGGAAGGATTTTCTACAGAAAGCTTGCGTGGGTCAGAGTCCAAATGTGAACACAGGTTTCCCAGATACAGTACACTGGCTGCTGTATCCTGTTGATTCCACAGTCCCATCCTTCAAGAGCATAGATACAAGCACTTCTGTAAAGCCTTTTCTCATTTCTCTAGTTGAAAGTGAGCTCACTCACTCCAGATTTTCTTAGCGCACTTTGGATCTCTCCTTAGGCTCTGACGTTGGAGTATAGTTACCTGGGCAAGCCTCTGGTCATCAGGGATTGCTTGGCTTCTCATCTCTGTATTCCTGACACCTTGCACGGTGCCTTAGCCCTAATAGGTACTTAGTGAATAGAAGTTGAATTTTTTTTTTCTTCTGGGGCAGCTACGTTAGAGCACCAGCCCTGGAGCCAGGAGGACCTAAGTTCAAATCCAGCCTCAGACACTTTACACTTACTGGCTGTGTGACCTTGGGCAAGTCACTTAATCCCAATTGCCTTGCCTTCTCCCCTAAAAAGAAAAAAAATTTTCCTCAGTTTTCTCAACTGTAAAAAGGAGAATGAGGATGATGATCTATGGAATAACTGCCCCCCCACCCCGTGTTTGTGAGGAAAGCAATCTGCCAGTTTTAAAGTACCTTTTGTGGATTATTGTTGATATTAATGTTGCATGGTACTAAGCTATGCTCTTCAGGGAATACAGATTATGACTAACTACAATGCATGTTGCCTATTTGATACAAATTGTAACTGCAAATGTATTTACCTTGCAAAGAAAAGTGATTTACTTTGGAAAGGCTTATTGAAGCCTCATGACAATCCTAGGTGAAAGGCATTATGGGAATGATCTCATTTTTGCAGTTCTTTAAGCACTTTTGTCCTAATAGCCCCATAAGCTGAAAAATATATTTATAATCATCCCCATTTCATAGATGACTAAACTGAGGTTCAGAGAAATTAAACTGACTTGCCTTCGATGCTATAGTGAGTATGAGAGGTGACTTCAACACTAGGTTGTCCTGTCTTTGAAATTTCACATTCTAATCACTGTCCAACACTGCAACATACCAGGCACTTATCACTTTACTGTCTGACTGGCTACCTATAGCCATTGCTCCTGACCTTAGGGAATTTACAGCCTCATATGAAAGCGAAGGTCGCTCCCCCATAGAACTGCAAAGTATTTTAATGAAACATCTGTCTCTGGAATTAACTTACACAGACTTTAGACCTCTAAAATGAACAAAATCTTTCCTACTTGCCTCTAATGTTATCAGATTATTTATGTGTATATACACATATACATACATATACACATGTTTATATGCATGCTTATATGTGCATGTTGTGCAATCATATATATGTATATGTTATATGATTCATACAAAATTATAGGAAGATGAAACCTTGGAGGTCAGCAAATCTAACCTCCTACCACATGTAAGAATTGCCCCTACCATATATCAACCTATGCTTATAGCCCAGTGCTCCCTGGGGTATCACATTCCACTGTTGGACAGCACTGGTTTTTAGAAATTGTTGAAAGAAATTCAAAGGAGTGGAATTCTTGAATCCCAAAATGGCAGAGATGGATGGAAGTGACCATGGAGATCTCCAGCAGCATTTTCGTCTTTGTCTTCTCCAGGGCTAGCGCAGTTTGGAACATCAAGGTGTTTCTTAGGTGTTTGTTGGACTGAATTAGAGATCTCTCGGGCCCTCTTGTTTGGAGAACTTTGGGCACGCCACATAGCCAGTGAATAGTCAGGGCCTGAAAACCAGTCCTATGATTCTAAGTCGCTGCTGTCAGTGTTCAGAAGATGGAGGGATCCGTGTGAACTTGTGAGCCACAGGAGGCTTGGTGGGGGAGGTGGCTCCTGAACTGGACCTTGAAAAAAGGCCAAAAATAAGCTAAGAGGAAACAGAAAGGCCCAGTATTTGGGATTAAGTTTCCATGTGATTTTTTTAAAAGTGAGATGATAAAAATGAGCTTTTATGGATAGTATGAACATCTATTTCACTTTTTCATAGGAACCTATTCCAAAAACATTTGTTTTCATTTTGGAAGCACTAAAAATCACAGAGAAACCTGTGGTATTGTCTGGGTGTAGAAGTGAGGAAAATGACCCAGGGCCAGCACAGCCCAGCCAGTGAAAATTATTAAAAGACAGAACAGGAGGGAAGTGACATAGTCAACAAGGGAAGGGTCTATGGAGAGTCAGTCAGGCTCTCAAACCTTGAGTGCCATACCAAGGTCCCCTTCCCCACCCCCAGTAACCTACTTCAGACTTCTCGTAACTCTTTTTTTGCACCTTTCTATGCTGTACTTGGCTTGTATTGTTTAGCGTCACTGTTTTCCACGTATGTATGTAAGATTTGCCTACTAAATTGTAAGCTGCATAAAGGTAAGACTTAATCTCCCAGCTCAGCACAAAGCACACAGAACACTGCATACAGTGATCATTTACCAGATGTTTCTGGGGCAACTAGATGACTCAGTGAATAGAGGATCAGCCCTGAAGTCAGGACATATTCACTAACTTGTGACCTTGGGCAAGTCATTTGACCCCAATTGCCTTGCCTTCCCCCCTCCAAAAAAATTAGATGTTTCTTATAATGAATTGGGGCGCCTAGGTAGCTCGGCGGTTAGAGTCTGAGTTCCAATCTGGCTGCAGACACTTACTAGCTGTGTCACCTCAGACAAATCACTTAAACCTCTTTTACTCAGTTTCTTCATCTGTAAAATGAACTAGAGAAGGAAATGGCAAACCATTCCAGCATCTTCGCCAAGAAAATCCCAAATGGGGTCCTGAGAAGTTGAGCATAACTGACAAAACTCCTGAACAACCACAACAATAAGAAAAGAAATTAAGTTGACTGATGTGCAGGAGTGGTGAGAACAAGAATGGGCCATCTAAGTAAAGTCACATTCTAAAATGCCTAAGGGTTGTTTGTTTGTTTGGTATTTAACTTTTTTAAAGTCCCTTCCTACTGTTCCCACAAAACAAATGCAATTGGAGGTACTAGTATGTCCAATAAGTTGATCGATTCTTAGAGCACTTACAGAGCCAACATACCGTAACTTCTTATTCATTTCAATTCTGCGTAATTCAACGAATAATTATTAAATATCTACAGGGTACTAGAATGATAGACTAAGTTTAGATAAGACACAAATTCTGCCCCCGTGGATTAACTGGATAGAAGGTGAAAATTCAACTGACTCTAAGCACACTATTTCTCCTAATTTTTCTATTTCTATCAAGAAGTCCCCTAGCTTTCTAGTCACTACTGGAGTTTGAACTGTCCCAGGTATCTTTGAAATTTCCCTCTCTCTCAGCCATATTAACTGCCATTTCTTGTTTATTTACTTCCTTAATATCTCTCACATCCAAACTCTTCTCTCCATTCAGAAACCACCATCCTAGTTCACAGCCTTATTCCCTCCATTCTTAATTGGTCCCTTAATTGAACCCCCATGGGTTCAACTTTTGTCTCCAGGAAGATGACTCCCCAATCTATGTATATCTGATCCTATTCTCCCTCCTGAATTCTAGTCATTTGTTGCCAAATACCTACTAAAAATCTCCAACTCCAACTCTTCACACAATTTAAACTCAACATTTCCCAAATAGAAATTATCTTTATCATCTTTGTCATTTTCTTTACCCCTTACCACCTCAAATTCCCCCCCCACACACACACACAAAGGAAAGAAGCAAAAAATCCCAAAAACCGCTTCCCTATTCTTATTTTTTCTGTTTCTATTAATACCACAATCTTTCTAATTATCTTGGTTCAAAATATCAAAAAAAAAGTTATTCTAAACTCTTCCCTCTCCTCAGCTTCCCCCGCCTACCTTATTCAATCCAATCCAAAACAAAACTTTAGTTTCTACATTCACAACATATCTTGTATCCATTGCTTTTTTCCCAAAGGGACACTACTTGAATCCAGGCCCTCATCAACTTTCTCCTAGACTTTTGCCATAGCAATTTAATTTATCTCTCTGCATTTAGCCTCTCCCTTTTGCAATTCATCCTTCACACACTTCTCAAATTGTTATTCTTAAGGCACAGATCTGACTGTGTTATTTTGGGGCTTTTTGAGCAGAGCTCCTCAGTTTGGCTTTTTAAGTCCTCATGAAGTGGAAATTTACTATTTACTATCCCCTTTTCACCCTCTGTGTTCCAGTCAAACTGGTCTTTTTGCTGCTCCTCCTCAGCAACATCCTATCTCCCTTCTCTGTTTTGTTTTGTGTTGGGTTTTTTGTTTGTTGGTTGGCTTTTTTGGCAAAGGTTCTGCCCCATTGTTATTATTCATTCACTCTCTACCTCCAACTTGTAGAAGCCCTTGCTTTCTTAAACTCAGTTCAAATGCCACTTTTTATGGGAAGTGTATCTTGATTCCTGTCCCTTCCACTCCTTCCCCTAGCCAAGTACTATTGCCTTTTCCCTCAAATTACCTTTTATCTACTTTGCATATATTCTATACTTTTTTGCCTATGTGCATAGGTGACTCCGTCCCACCCATAAAATGAAAGCTTCTTGAGATCAGGGATTGCTCTTGATTTTGTTTGTTCATGAATCTTAGTGCATAGTACAGAGTCTGGCAACGAGGTGATACCATAGTGCCTAGACATTGAGCCTGGAGTGAGAAAGACTTGATTTCAAATTCAGCCTCAGACATTTGAAAGAGGTGTGACCTTGGACAAGTCACTTAACTTGTTTGTTTCCATTTGCCCATCTGTAAAATGAAGATAATAATAGCACGTACCTCCCAAAATTGTTCTGGGGATCAAATGAGATAATTGTAAAGCATTTAACATGGTATCTAATATACATAACAAGAACTATATAAGTGTTAGCCATTACTATCAATAGATGTTTCATAAATGTCTATAGAATAACAGAGTGAATAACCTCCAAGGTTCTTCCCAGATATGAGATGCTATGACTCTGACTTTGGGCAAGCACCCAACTTCTTGGGACTAGTTTCCTCATTTGTAAATTCAAAGTTGGACTAGATGCTTCTCAAGAAGTGGTGTCCTTAAAAAACTTTCATGGGGTCTGCAAGGTCAAGACTATTTGCATAATAACAACAATAATAAGATGTTATTTTTCTTTTTAAAATATTTATCCTTTTTCCAACTTAGAGGTGACTATGTGGCAGTAGATAGAGTGCTAGGCCTGAAGTCAGAAAGACCTGAGTTCAAATTCATCCCTGAACACTTCCTAGCTTTGTGACCCTGGGCCAGTCACTTAACTTCTCTCTAAGTCAGTTTCCTTAACTGTAAAATGGGGGTAATAATAAAGAATGAAGAATAAAGAGTTCTCGTGAGGATCTAATGAGATAATACTTGTAAAGAACTTAGCACAGTCCTAGGCACAAAGTATGCACTTAATAAGTGCTTGTTTTTCTTTCCCCTTCTCTAATAATGAAGTCATGGAGGGTGAATCAGAGGAAGAGAGATATAATGAATATTGTTGCTAAAAAAATTTCTAGTCAAAAGATTATATTCATAATAAACAAGCTGGATTTATTACAGGATGGAAGAATGGTATACCGTTAGGAAACAACATAATCCCATTAAGAAGAAAAATAATCAGCACTCTGTGATTGAAACCATTGATAAAACATAGCACCATCTTTTGGCTTTAACAAAAGATGGTGCTCATCTATATCAATGCTCTAAAAAGCACAGACAAGCCATCTATTATTATTTAAAAGTTGATATCTAAAACCGAAAGCTGGTATTATCATCAATGGAGAAACACTAGAAGGTTTCAAAATAAATACAGTAGGAAGAACTATTGATTGAGATCATTCTAGAAATTATAATAGTAGCAATAAGATGAGAAAAATGAATGAATGACATGAACATCGGGAATAAGATGCAAAATGATTTCTATTTGCAGATGACAGACTGTTCAGTACTTAGAAAACCCCAGAGAGCCAGAAAAGAAGCTAATGAAGATGACTAGTAGCTTCAGAAAAGTAGCAAAATACAAAACAAATCTTTAAGATTCTTTTGTAATTCTATCTGGCAATAATGAAAACCAGAATGAAATGATAGAGAAATCCGACTCAAAATAACTCAAAAGTAAATGAAATATCTGAAAGTCAGTCTACCAAGACACACTCAAGATTTATGTAAAAGCAATTCAAAAACATTTTTTATAGAAATAAAGGTAGAACTAAATAATTGGAAGGATATTTACTGACCATTTGTGGCCATGCCACTATAACAAAATGAAAATAGTTTACATATTTAGTACTACATCATTCAAACTACCAAGAGGGTACCCTTTAGAGCTAGACAGATTAACCTATTTTTAAAAATCCATTTCATGAAACACAAAGTCAAGAATCTTCTTTCTCAAGATAATATCATAAAAAGATGGAAATCACAGGAGAATTACACTTAAGACTTTGAACTAAATGAGAAAGACATGATCATCAAAACTATATGATAGTAGTTAAAATAGAAAAATAGATCAGTGGAACACAGAAGATAATCATGATCATGAACAATTAAATTCTATATCCACTTAATTGATGTATTTAAGAACAAAAGCTACCTACAGAAGGATTCCTTTAATCAATAAGAACGTCTTGAAAAACAAAAAAATCAGTTTGGCAGAAAATGTTTAGACCACCATCTTACACCATATGTTACATTAATTTCCAAATGAATAATCAGCCCAAGTATAAAATATCACATCATGAGGAAAAAAATATAAGGAAAATGAAAGGAGATATTTCTTTTTTTTTAATTTTTTTAAATTTTTAATTTATTTTCTTGGTTACATCATTCATTTCCACAAGGTTTTGAGTTAAAAATTTTCTCCCCTTTTTGCCCCTACCCCCCATCCCAGAACATTGATCCCACTGTAAGCCCCTCCCACAATCTGTTCCCTTTTATGCCCTCCTCCAACACCCCTCTAGCTTTCTAGCTGGACAGGGAGGGGCCCCCTGCCCCCGTCCCTGTATGTATTATTTCCCAGTTGCATTTGATTGTATAGCTTTAAATACTAGATTCTTGCAATTCCTCCCCTGTCACCCACTCCCACTGGGAGGAGCAGCAATTCAATACAGGCTATACTTGTGTAATTACACAGGACAAGGAGATATTTCTTAAAGAGATACAAGTTGAGTTAGGGTGAGAATTTACTTCCAAACAAGGGATTCAGGGGACTCCTAAAGGTAAAATAGATCATCTAAAATACATAAAATTAAAAAGCTTTTGCACTAACCAAATCAATGCAATTTGGTTTAAGAAAAAAACTGATTAGAGAAAAAAAAACTTGTGCATCCAATATCTCTGATTAAAGTCTGACCTCCAAAGTACAACAGAAATTAATAGAAATATTGTAAGGCCAATAGAAAACTGGTAAAGGGACATATACTAGATAAGAACATGTCTCAATGAATCAAAAGTCTTATAGTAAGTGGTTAAAGATTTTAAGCCTTTGAAAATCATTGGATGAAATGAAATTATACAAGACAGAAAGTCTATTCTGATAGGCAGCAAAACCTGACTGTGTCCCAGAGATGATACCAAATTTTCAAATGTGTTAAGAATTGATTGGGGGAAGGGGGTGAGGAGAGACAATCCAGAAATTTGGGTAGATGGATGATTAGCAAAATTTGAAGAGCAGAGGTAGGACTGAGCTGTAAGACAAAGGAGCTATTTAAGAGGGGAATTTGTTCTACAAACACCTCAGAGCAGAAAATTCAAGCTGAGTGAAGTCCCAAGGAAAAGATGGTTTTTTCCTCAGCTTTCTCCTTGGATGTTTGTCTATTGACAAAAACTAAAATAAAATAGAATCTCATTTCTTTACTCAAAGTTTTCCAGTAAACTGAATTTTGCCTTATCCACAAAGAGGCCAGACATTAGCTAGAAATAAGTATAAATCTAAACTTAGGCAGAGAACCCAACCCCTGCCTACATGTTAGGAATTTTCCTAATTGGGGGATCAGAGCAATTGTGAATGAACTCATCACTTTTTAAATTTTGTAAAGCTGAAGAGGAGAGAACCACTTGTACCTGACTTAAATTATTTTCAATTTAAATTATTTTAAATTATTTTAACAGAGTATTCAAGAAACACTACAGAATTACTGTAACAATGTCAACAACAATAACAAAAAAACGCAATAAAATCAAACTAAGAATTGTATGATTATAATGACTGGACTTTGCCAACAGAAGAAAAATGTACCTTCTTCTTTTTTGCTAGAGAGGTGAGGGACAATTGGTATAGAATACTGTATTCTGCCAGAGTAAATATATTGGTTGGTGTTGCTTAATTACAAAGGAAGACTTATTTGGTAAAAGTATATCTAAAAATTACTATTGAGAAAAAATAAATAAAAACTTAAGATAACTCTACCACACAAAGGGGAAGGAAAAAAAAATAGGAAAAGTGGCCATGTCCCTGAGTCAGTGATTGAGTGAATCCCAGTGGAGTCGTCACTACTTCTGGCTCAGGAGAATACTTACTCTCCCACAAAGAAATAGGCAGGATAAGGGGCCCAGACAAACATGAATACCGGATTGCTGTTATAAGCAAATCAAACAAATTGACCTATCCATGTACCCAACTCTAGTATGCAGGTCCTACGCAATTAGAGGAAAGGATATTGTACATTTACTGTTCTTCCTTTCTAAATATTTGTTTGGTAAGGAAAGCATTAATTGGAAACAAGAGCAGCTATTACAGATCACTTTAAGAGTTTTCCTCTAGAAATATATGTATTGCTTTAAATATATTTTTTCAAACAGAAGTTTATTGACCTAATTTATCAGTTGATTGACTTACAATTTATTCAATAAATAAATAAATGTCTCCAATATGCTAAACACTATGTAGGACATAACAGAAATCTGATCCTTATTCTTTAGGAGCTTACAATTTAGTGGCTTAACTGAAGAGGAGGAAGAAGAGGAGGAAAAGGAGGAGGTGGAGGAAGAAGAGGAGAAAGAAGAAGAAGAAGAAGAAGAAGAAGAAGAAGAAGAAGAAGAAGATGATGATGATGATGATGATGATGAAGAAAAAGAAGAAGAAGAAGAAGAAGGAGGAGGAGGAGGAGGAGGAGAAGGAGGAGGAGGAGGACAGACAGTCCTTCATTGGGAGATTCCAAAAGAAACAAAGCTGGGTGGAACTTATGTTATTCATCCCCACAAAATTAAATCTCCCATGAAATGAAAGACCATGAAGGCCACAAAGGGTGTCAGTTTCCACATGATATCATGCTTCCTCATCTTACCCACTATATTCTCATCTCTGGAATTTTAATACGATTCCCTGTGAGCTCTAATCTCCAATAGATGTTTCTGTCACCATTCTTATGTTGATGTCTTCATTGAAGAAATCAAAAGTTACCTTCTAGGTTTTTTTCCAGGACTGATTATCTCCAGCACTCTCAACTTCCCCCTTATGTGGACTTTGTCTCCCTTCAATGGTTCACTCCTCCCCTCCTCTCCTTTCCTCTCCTCATGCTTTCCCTCATCTCCTTATTTCAAATGAATCTCAGTAGAATGTCTAATGTAATTCCCTCATACTTTATTATGAATTAAAATCAGTTCTCTAGGAAATATACCAGTAGATCAAGGACCCATGATTTGAGTTGTATGGGAACTCCTTGTATGTGAGCTCCTTCTACCAAGATAGACCTGAATACATCTTCTATATATTAGACCTTCAGAGAGTTGCTTGAAACTCAGCAGGGTTAAGTAACTTACCTCTGGTCACGTAGTTCATAAGTATCAGAGGTGGAATTTGAAACCAAATCTTTTCTCTTCCAAGTTCCACATTCTATCCACTCTACTGTACTCTCCATTCTTCTCTGCATATTTGCATTTTAGTTCTCAATCCAATACCCAAGACGTTGCCTTTAAGGAAACACGGGGATCTGTGTGAAGGTGAGGAGGCACTTGGAGAGCAGGAAGACCTTTCTTGGGTTTTTTTAAATTGTGCTTTTTAGGTAGCCATCTATTCAAGTCATGTCTAAAGTTGGCCCTGGGTATGTGGTTGCTCAGGAACCAACTAAATAATGAGAAGTAAGATCTTCTGATGATTTTTGGCATATTCACTAGCCAGTAGGCCATGCTCTCTCTCACAGAAAGCCTTTAATACCACAGGATGGAAGGTATTCTCTGTCTGAAAGATATCATTATTGAATAAAAGGGGAAAAACAGAAAAAGGGCATCAAAGCCTAAACAAATAACATCAGCATGAAATCTTTAATGAATGTCTCATCCAACGCGATCCAGCGAAATCCAAAAGGTTTTAGCAAAAGATGCCTTAAACCCAGTTTATACTGCAAATCAGCCATGAAGAAAAGTCAACACCAAGTTAATCCCCATTTAATAATTCAGTTTCAGGATGTTAAAACATATTTCTTTCTTGGAGCCTCTGCATAGGTGGCTGCTAACAGGGCAACTGAGAAAAAGTTCTGGAAGTCTCCAGAAAAAAAAATTATTGTCATTATTTTTAGCAATACTAATAGCAAAGTGATTTACTAGCATTCCTTCCAATATCTGATACTGTATTTCACTCTTCCACTATTGAGATAAATCATAGCAAAGTAGCAGCCAGAGGTGAAGTCAAAGGATCTAGGTCTTGGTTTAGGCCCTGGCTCTGTTACGGACCTCCTCAGTGACTGGACAAATAGCAGCATGGTACAGTAGGAAGGGCATTGGCTCTGGAGTCAGAGGTCCTGGGTTCAAATCCCATTTCCAATGCTCATTGCCTGTGTGACCTTTTCCAAGTCCCTTGACTTCCTTGGGCCTCAGTTTTACCAACTGTAAAATGAGAGGTTTGGAGTAGATGGGCCCTGGGGTCCAAATAAGCTCCAGAGTTGGGATAATATAAAACTACTTTGTTTCATTATGGAGTCTCAGTTTCCTTGTTGGTAATAATAAGGGGGCAGAAAAAAATTATTTCTTCTTGTTAAACATCCTTTGGTTCAAAGATTTCCTCTGCTTTCCCACTACCTTCTTCTACTTCAGCCATTCCCATTTTCTGGAACCCTTTCCCCCCCTCCCTTAAGACTTCCCTACCAAACTCTCCCTCCAGCTCTCTGCATTCCCCCACCAGATGATTCGTAAGCTTGGTTAGGAGGTTGGGCTCTACCTTAGGATGGCTTTAAGAATATCAGCATCCCATCTTTACACAAGAGGAAAACCAATTGTTTTGGGGATAAGTCTATAAAGAAGATGCCAGAATTCATTACAGATTATGAAATAAATAAGTATATTGGAAATGATGCTCCAAGTGATAATTGATAAGGATGATGGCATTTCTGCAGTGCTTAAAGTTTGCAAAGTGCTTTAAAAGCATCATCTCATCTTATCTTCACAAAAATCCAAGGAGGTAAATACAATCATCATCCCTATTTTACATATGAGGAAACTGAGGCAGGCAGAGGTAAATGACTAGTTCAGGGTTCTAGAGCTAGTAAATGTCTAAGGTCATATTTTAACTCAGCTGTTCCCAACTCTAAGCCTAGTGCTTCATCCACAATGCCCTCTAGTTTCTTATGTAATACATAGAGACACAGAGTCAGAAAGGGCTGGGTTCAAGTTCCCTCTCAGACATAGACTTTCTGGTTGACTTTACCCATCCCTTATCTTTCAAGGTCCCCGGCAACTTTCTAGGATTATAAACTGCAAACAAGTCACTGATCAGTCTAGGCAGAACCAGTAGCTCTCTACTCTGAAGAAATCACAGATTCAGCTCACTCCTCACTGAGTGTTTCAATGCTCCAGTTTACTTGACTTCAACTTTAGCTCTGAGGAGGCTGTGCCAGGTCATTGAGATTCCTTATTCTCCCAGTTACTCTGGGACATCTACCCCCAACTCTCTGGATATATTAGTTAGTTTGTGGCTGCTGTTTATGAGGGCAGTGCCCTCAGGAAGACCTAGGGTCACAAGCTGTTCGTTATTGAGGCAGGTCTTACTGAATGCTGCCAAAATGGCAACTCCCAGGCCAGCACCTCCCACCATCACAGTATTAGTAGTCTGCTCAGTAAGACTCTATTATTCTCCATAGCCGAAAGAGCTGGCCACCCTAGTGGCCTGTCACAGACCTGGGATATTGTAAGAAGGAATGTAGGTGTGGCCCATGGACAGCCCCCTTCATGAATCTATTTTCCCTAGGTTCTGGAGAGGAAAAGTAGGTTAGATTACCTCAATGTTCTCCCCTTCACTAGAACCTGGACCTAGTCATTGTAGGTTATTCATCTGCTTTGGATGATAAGGTCATAGATTAGAACTGGATAAGACTTTAACAGAAAACAAGGGTCAAAATGTCAAAGTGGCTTAACCAAGGTGACATTCCCCATAAGAGGCAAGGGGTAGGCCTTTAACTTTCAATCCAGTGTATTCTCTGTCTCCCTTCTCTTTTTTCTTCTCTCCCTGGTGCCTCGGTCTTTTGGTCACTGGGGGAGCACAGATAGCAGGGTTCCTCTGCAGCGCAGAAGGGGCCTCAGAAGGGGCCCTCTGTGCATCCACAGAATCTGCCATTTTTGGGGAAGATGTGAATTTTCATAGCTCACCCCAAAGCAGCTCAAGCTTATCATTCTGCCCACAAGGAGCCCCCTGGGTGCCCTGATAGCACATTCAACTGTACAAAAGGAAATTAAAAGCAAATTTGCATCACCTTTCATCCATGCTAGAGCTCCCAGTGTTAATTTGCATGATATTTGAATAGCGCTTGCATGTAATATTGTTGACATGAGCAGACCTCTCACAACCTGTCTTCCTTCACTCTTTCTCTGATCCTTCCCAACACCTATAATCTCACCATCTCTGACCTAGCACGAACAACAACAGATATTCGTAGGCTCTTTGATGATCCGTCTGTTCCAACCACTCACTGTACAGATAAGGAAACTGAGACCTAGAGACATTAAATGACTTTTCAAAGATCAGCAAGGTAGTAAGAGAGAGTAGTTGAATCCAAGTCCTTTGTTTCCAAATCCCATGTTCTTTTCACTACATCCCTACATCAAGATATCATCTCCATAGGGGGCGGCTAAGTGGGGCAGTGAATAGAGCACTGGCCCTGGAGTCAGGAGGACATGAGCTCAAATCCGGCTTCAGACACTTAACTCTTACTAGACTTGTGACCTTGGGCAAGTCACTTAACCCCAATTGCCTTGCCTTCTCCCCTCCAAAAAGAAAAAAAAAAGATAGAAAACAATATCATTTCCGTGAAACTGGCCCCCTCACAAAGAGTAGAGTCTCAAGGAAATGGGTCTAGGGAAGCTATATTTTCAAAGGGAGGGGGAGCAAAGGGTCATGGGCATGGGCCCTGCTATGAAAAGCTGGCCTGAATGGGGCCTGGGATAGAATATAGCTTCCTGTCTGTAGCTTTTCAAATGCTCTATAAACTGACCACAACTAATCCTTCCAGATTCCATGGACATTCTGCAATCCAGCCAAATTTGGCTTCTTCACATGACACTCCATCTTCCTTCTCTATGCCTTGGCAGTGATCATCCCTCCGTCCTAGAATGTAGTCCCTCCGAATTCTGTCTCACAGAGTTCATCTCTTCCTTTAAAAAGGTGGATCAGATATTGCCTTTGGCATAAAGCCTTTCCTGATCCCTCAAACTGCTGGTGGGTGCCCTGTCTCCCAAACTACCATACACATAAACTATTTACATGTATATATGTGTGTGTAGATTTATGAATATGCATATATATGCATATATACATACACATATACATATGTAGATACATATATAAATACCTATATATTTTTTTATTCACTTCACACATATACACCCTGAAAGATTCCTCCACTCCTATGTCATCTTCCTCCAAGCGGTGAGTTACTCAAAGAGCCTCCATTTTGAGGAAGTGCCCAAGTCAGCCATTCTTACTCTTCCATTTCTATAGTACCCTCTTGTCACTGCTCCTGCTTTCTAGACCTATCCACTAGGCCCCCTCCGTGGTACATCCCCCCTACTATCGTATATCCTTTCTTCCCCATCTAATCCCCCTTTCATATATTATCTTCCCCCATTAGAATGAAAGCTTGTTGAAGTCAAGTTATGCTTCTGTTCATAGCCCCAGCACTTAGCACAATGCTTAGCATATAGTAAGCATTTAATAAACGAGTATTGATTGACTGACTGAGTGAGAATCTTGGTATCAGAAGGCATCTTAGAAGTCTTGTAGTATAACTCTTACCTAAAGTAGAAGTGCCTTCTGCAGCATCCTCAAGAAGTGGTCATCTAGTGTCTGTTTAAGCATGTCTAGTGAGATGCAACTCACTACCTACCAAATTTACACATTCCAGTCCTTTATAACCCATTCCAACACCATGGTCAGATCAGATTATTTATTATTATGGTTACTCCTCTGTCTCAAATTCCATCTTACTGCATGGGATTGAAAGTTCCTCCTCCAATCCAAAAGAACAATGTACCTAAATACTCCTTCAAAGACATCCTAATTCATCTCACATCATGGTCTAATGGATGGAGCCCTGGCCTAGGAGATCAGACTTCTAGATCCTATCCAGGTTCTACTGGTACCTGTCCATGTGACCAGTTACTTAACCCCTCTGGATCTTGATTTCCTCACCTGTAAAATGAGGTGGCTGGACAAAAAGATCTCTGAGGTCTCTCCAAGATCTAACATTGAATGGGTTTACAAACCACTTAAATCTTTTACTCTCCATATGATAAGTCCCTTGAGTTGTCATGTTATCAAACTAAAAATAAGAGTATTGACTTCAAGGACATTATCAGTCATGGAGGAGCCAGAAAATGGGTCTCCCCATACATATAAGCTAACCATTCTCAGATCACTATGCACCCACATGAAGAGTCTCATCCCTTACTCCTATATTTACATAGGAGGGGAAGAAAAAGGGAAATGGTTTTCCCAATGTGCTTTTCTAGCATGCAAGATCACAGTCATATTCTGGAGTGTACTATAAAAGGAAAACAAGTCACTCTTTGGGCTAGTGGTAAAATGATATTTATGAGTTAAATTGATTGTGTTTCTTATTTTTAAGAAAAAAATTCCCAAGGTCTAAGACTCAAGTCTAGACTCCCTGAAATGGCTTTCCTTTTATCAAGGTGAAAGGACTTTTTACTTTGGGAGAGGATTTAGCTGATAAAGCACACACTCTGACAGGTCTTGCAAAATTGGGAGTGCTTTGGGTAGAGGCTCATCTTTTCAGGACCAAAGTAAGTAATAACAATTTCTCTTTAAGCAGTATTCAACAGTCTCAAAGCACTCAACAACACTTGTCTTTGGCTTGTGTCCCAAAAGAGATCAAGAATGAGTAAAAGGACTCATATGTACAAAAGTGCTCATAGCAACTTCTTTTTGGTGGCAAAAAAAATGGAAACTGGGGAGGGGGCATCATTTTCTGGAGAATGGTTGAACTGTTGGTATATGAATGTAATGGAACACCATGGGAGAGTAAGAAATGATGAAAGGAATAGTTTCAAAGAAACATGTAAAGGCTTGTAAAATCTCTGGCAAAGAGAAGTAAGCAGAGGGGTCCTTTATGTAGTAACAACAACATTGTAAAGACAAACCACTTTGAAAGATTTGCATACTATGATCAATGCAATGACCAGCCACAGTTCCAAAGGATCAGTGATTAAGAATGCTACCCACTTCTATCAGATAGATGACGGACTCACAGTGCAGAACGAGACATGGGTTTTTTTGGACATGGCCAATGGGGGGATTTGTTTTGTTTGATCATTCCTATTTGTTACAAGATTTTGTTTTCCGTTTCCCTCCTCCCTTCCAATTTGAGGATGGAATGAGAAGGAAAAAAATACTTATTAAATAAAAAATAAAATGGTAGGAAAAAATAAATATAATGTACAAAACCATCTATGTGCAGTGTTTCATTTGAGCCTAATAAGAATTCTGAGAGAGGATTGCAGCTACTCTCACCATCTTTTTACAGATTAGAACACTGAAGCTCAGAGGTATAGAGTTGATTTGCCCAAAACACTGGCTACCAATTGTTGGATATTGTCAACCACACAAATTCATGGAGCTTGTCCATTAAGATGAGGAGTCATTACAATTTGCACTGATTGAGGAGTAACCATAATCAATCCATGTTAATCAGCAAGCATTTAAATGTTAAGTGATTCTGGGAATCACTTTTATTCTGGGAATAAAAAGAAAAAAATGAAATAGTCCCGTCTTCAAGAAACTTTTAACCAAGTATCCAAAAAAGCAAATGCTCAATATACATTTATTTACATTAAATCAGATGCACTCTCTTTGTTTTACAAATGAGGAAACTGTAGTCCAACTTGGTAAATAGACTCATTCCCAGTTGTTACAGTGTTTGTGGTGCCCACTCACATCGTTTGTCACCAAGGTATTGTGAAGGTTCCTGGGATGGCAACCCTATAATCTTTTTGTCAAATTGTCAAATAATTGTGCCATTACCCTTCATCTCGGTCGAACATCTAAGATGAGAATGAGTGAATATGATTTTTGGTCTGAGATTCTCATAGAAGATGAAGAAAAAGAACAACAATAAGAACTCCCTGACATACACCCAACCCTGTCTGTGAAGTGCACCCTGAGCCAAATAAGGACCAAGTAAAGAATTAGCTTCATGACCCTTAAAGCGTTACATTCCTCTGAGTTTGCATTCATCGATTATTGTCGTTATTATGGACTGGATCAAATATGACAGCATTCAAATAGGAAGCTTTCTGAGAGGAAATTCCATTTACTGTTGCAGATTATGATTTAGAATCTTGTCATCTTAATATATCATCAGAGATATTAAGTGCCTTGCCCAGAATTATACAACCAGTATGTAAGAGATGCCAGTCTTGAATCTAGATCTGCTTGACTCTAGGAATGACTCTCTATCCACTATTTTATTTGTATTATTATTATTGTTGTCATTGTTGTTGTTGTTGTTGTTACACTTCTTTCTTGAAACATCTTCAAAGTTATTGGCCTTCCTGTTCTGTTTAGCCATGAACAGGCCATTCAGGCTTTAGCTCCCAATTGATATTTTGCTTAACTCCACCATCCTGGGGACCAAGAAGGTTTTGCTGGTGCATGACTTTATAGCCCCCTCATGGTGTTTTGGTGTAGCTTACAGAACTTCCCCCTACATTTATAAAAATGTACAAGACAGATGAGAAGAGGAAAATTGCATTCCTTAGTTGGAAGAATTCCTCTTGTTCTTGTCCAAGTAACCACAAAATGTAAGCCCCTTTGAGACTATGCTGGTCACGGACTTGGCTTTCATATCCCAATGACCTATTCCTCCAGACATCATCCTACCCAGCAGCCAGTTATCCTTCTTTCCCAGCAACAGTCTACTGCATCCGCAGAGAGGCAAAAAGAAGGGGGGAGGGCAGCAGATACAGCCAAGGCTGCTCTGATAGATAAGGAAATGGCTTCATCAGATTCCAAGAATAGATTCATTCAGAAGAGATGCAGTAAGTGCCTACTGTATACGTTTTGCTTTATAAAATTTCTTTTTAAACCACAATATGACACATTATCCTTAGCCCAAGATCAGTTAATAGCAGCAACAAACAAGTTGTCATGGGACAGAATGTGGACCTGGGATAAATAGACCAGGGTTGAAGTCTAAGCTCCGCCATTCCCTGGGTCTATGATCTTGGACAAACCACTTCCTGTCTCTGAATACATTTCCTTATCAATAAGATGTAGGTGAATTATTCACATTATATGCCTTCAAAAGTGAATGTGAGCAAAGAGTTTATTATGCCTTAAAGCAATGGAGAAATCTCAGCTATTATTTCTGTTTATAATGAAAAACAAATTATTTTCAAAGTTAAAGGAAATTGTAAGATATTAAATTATTCTTCTCTTTGTCAAACCCAGTTTGTCTCAGTACAGCCCATTTGTGAGCTAGTGGAAAGTAATCTAGACAGAGAGCCAAAGAATTTCCATTCTTAACCTTGATTCTGCCCCCTGACCAATTGGGAGACATTTTGTCTAAGCATTAGTTACTTCATCTACATGCATACATATACATATGCATACACATATAATATGTAGGTATTTATATGTATAGATACCTATAGATACACACATATGTATATGTGAATGTGTGCATTTGTCTATCCCTTTCTAGATCACTGACTTTTCACTTGTGTAACTCAATGAAATGATGAGCTGTATTGTGCCAGGTTTACCCAAGATGGACAGGTCATAGTGGGGAGGTTCTGACAAAAGGTGGTACACTGGAAAAGAAAATGGCAGATGGCTCCAGTATCTTTGCCAAGAAAATCTCATGGGTAGTATTAAAATTATCCATGGAGTCACAAATAGTTGGACACAACTGAATGACTGAACAACAACAATTCATATAAATATACCTATACATATATACACAAAGATTAAGAGTTGTGGGAATTTCCTTGTGGGAATCTCTCTATATTGTTGAAAATAAGTCAAGCCCAACTATAGACCTCATTTTATAAAATGCATGTCCGGAATATACTCTTCTAAATTATGTTATTTGGTACATGACACAATGAAGTAGGCGCTATTATTATCCCCACTTAGAGGAAACAGGTAATTATTTTATAACAAACTATTATTAATTATTTGCAAGTGGATTATATGAAATGTAGGCAAATATGCCTTAGTCATATCAGATAGCCCCCAAATTAAGATGCCTACAATTTTTTCCCCAACATCAAAGTTAAGATTACTGAGAGTTGGCTGGCATGTTTTGAAGAATCCTCTGGAAAGACTAGAAGTGGCAACTGAGTGCATCTACCTAGGATGCTTCCTGGATCATTTATGAAGTAGCAAGAAGACACTCCTTAAGCTCATTCATTCATTCAATATTTATTAAGTGACCACTATGTGCCAGACGTGGTACTAAGCCCTGAAGATTAAAAAATAGTCAAAAGGCAGTCCGTGCCCTCAAGGAGCTTACAATCTAATGATAACTTCTACTTTTCCTTGTATAGATAAAAGGAGGAAATACCCTTTCCCAGATAAAACAGGTGCAGTCCCTACAGAGAAGGCAGAGAGCTTTCTATGAATTTCTGCATTTTGGTATGAAAAAATGTAGACAAACATACCTTACCTCATTTGATCCGTTCAGCAACTCTGTGATGTAGGTTCAATTATTATCCCCATTTTAAAGATGAGAAAACTGAGTACCAGAGAAGTGAATTGGTTTGTCCTTAGACAAAGGAGGGAAAGCTTGAACTCAATGATCTTCCAAGACTCAGCCCTCCAAATGTTTGATCTGAAGAATAATACATTCCAAAGGTCATGATGTCATGACATGCAGAATTTGTTAAGCCTTGGATTTCAGTATCTTTTTTGTGTATCATCTTAACTATAAGAAGCCTCCTACTCCACTAGGGCTGGGCACTGATCAAAGCATTAAACTGAGAGGGCCAGGATTTGACACGAAAGAGGATGAGTCTGTGTAAGTATGTGTTGGAATGAAGCCAGAGCCTCTCCAACATAAATGATGGATTATCTGTTTTACATTATCTGTTCCTAAGGATCATAGGAATCAGAGCTGAAAGGAACCTTAAAATTTATCTAGTCCAACTCCTCACTTGATAGATGAGAAATTAAGGCCAAGAGAGGTAAATGACTCTCCCAAGATCACACAATTAATGAAAAACAGAATTAGCTCTCCAGGACAGGTCCCAGAATGCCAATCTGATATTCTTTCCCCCACAATGTGCTGCTTTCCTCATCTTCCATTGTTAGCATAGATAATCACAAGTTGTATATATAATAGCCAACACTGATATACCAGTTGAAGGCTTATAACAGGCTATTCTCATTAAAGCCCTGTTAAATAGGTAGGACAAGCTTTACTGCATAATTATCTCCATTTCACAGATGAGGAAACTGAGGCTAATAGATGCATACCAAGAAGGTCTTCTGCTTCCTGAGAAAGTTAACCCATTGCCTGTATAGAGCACTAATAAGAAATTTTTCTTCTAATTAACTCATTAGTGTTCAGAATTACCTAGGAAAGAGCAGAGCAGCCAAAGAATAGCATATAGGGTTAATTTTTTGGAGAGTGGAGATAGTGGAGGGAGAGAGGATTGGCATGCTTGTCATTCCCTGAAGGAGTGGGGTACTACAACAGGGAGCAGCTCAGGATAAGAGAGTAGAAACATTAGGAAAGAAGCTAGTGGGACACCAAACCAGATATAGAACTAATTCCTCAACCAACCTTATCTTTCCCAGTTTCTAGCTCTATCCCTTCTACTGGTGCCAAAGCTGCTGATAATAAGTATAATTATTATGATTTTTAAAAACTCTCTTTTAAAGAATGCTTTAAGGACTGGATGTGTGATCCCTTTTAATGGAAAAGTTTGAGGCTGGTGGATCACTTGAGTTCAGGAGCTGTGAGCTGGACCATGTTAAGTGGTTCTCGTGTCTGCACTGAGTCTGGCACCAATATGGTGAACCCCTAGTTTCTGTGGCTTCTGAGGAAGGAGAACCAGCACAGACAGGAAAAAAACATGATGGATTAATGCTCCCATGACAATCAACTGGGCCCATGAGTGGCAACTACACTCCCAGCATAGGCAAGATAGAAAGTTCTTATTGTTGTTCAGTCATTTCAGTTACATCCAGTTCTTAATGACGCCATTTGTGGTTTTCTTGACAAAGAGACTGGAGTGGTTTGCCATCTCCTTCTCCAGTTGATTTTACAGATGAGGAAACTGAGACAAACAAGGTTGAGTGACTTGGCCAGGGTTACACAGCTGCTAAGTGTCTGAGGCTGAATTTGAATTCAGGAAGATGAGCCTACCCGATTTCAGGCCCAGCACACTATCCACTGTGCCAACTAGCTGCTGGATAGAGAGATCAAGTCTCAAAAAATAACGTTAAATAAAATGTAAAAGTTGTTAAGATTTACAAAGTAGTGAGGTGGAAGGGAAGAGTTTAAGTGCTCTGCCTCTTTGGGGGAGCTACATGTAGGCAGCAGACAAACATTTAGAACACTAAATTAGCCCAAGAGTTAATCCACAAATGTTTTATGGAGCATCTCCTTGACAAGATAATGACAGGTGTTAAAGGTCAAGAAAAGTTTTATAAAAAGTAAACTACAACCCTACTGTACAATTGTGGTAGGAAAAGTATTCAATCCAAGAAGACTGTGCATACAATCTTTTCTTTCTCGCTAATCTTACATATTGGCCTCCTCCATAAAATGAGGAAATTAGTCCAGATGGCCTTTCAATTAAAAAAAAATCTATGGTGCTTAAGAATTATTACCAAGCGCTTCATTCAAAGGGGACCCTATCTAAAGCCATTTCAAATAGATTGTATTTGGAATGGGCAAAGCTATTCATTTACTAGCAAAGTGAGTGAAGAGCTAAGGAGTGACTTTGAAGCACTCACAAAGATACAATTTCTTAGGGTCAGGAGGAACCTCAGAGGCCATCTTGTCTCAATGATAACTGGAACAAGAATTCATCTATAACAGACACAAGTGACAAAAGCCTTTGCTTTTTAGTGGGGAAGAACACATGAGCTCTCAAGGCAGCCTCCTACACTGGTAGTGCTTTCTTAATCCCTGTTTAAAAATCAAGCACATTTTTCCTTCTCCAATGAAGTGCCTCTCCCATTTTACAAAATGTTTCAGAGATCATTGACAGTGGTTTAGCAACGTCACATCTCCTAGGTTTTCTGTACCCAGGAAATACTTCATCCAAGCCTAGTGACTTGGATTCATCAAGAGCTGCTAGGTGATATTTCAGTATAGCCATATTTATCTTGGATCTTAACTCCCTATTAGCTATATTTGCCCTGTCCTTTCCAATCCAAAGAACATTTTCCTTGGAAAGGAAATAGTAGCAAAATGAAAGTTGGGTGGCTCCAAATTTTCTCTGTCAAGTTATCTTCATCCCCCCCAAAATGAGTAAGTAACAAACCTTTCCCTTCTTTATTCATCCTCTTTACCTTAATACAGCTTTTCTCTTCCTTAGATTTCATTGCCAGGCTCAGTCTGACCCATAGTAAGTTCTTAATAAATGCCTCTTCATTCATTCATTCTTAATTTTAGCATTACTGACACAAGTCTTGTATGTCCATGCTTCCCTTTTGTTTTTCAATTTGTTGTTACTTCCAACTTTTGTATGTTTAAAAAACAATCTGTTGTTCATTGACTTCTCTGTACCTCCACATTTAAAAAAAAAGTTCCTCCTTTCCCCAGCCATTAAAATTGTTTTCCCTTTATATATTCAAAGTTTTATCCTTGAAAGCTTCCTAGCCCTCTTGAGCTGACTTATCCCTTGGAATTTCTGGCTATAGAATCCTATCTATTATTCCTTTGAACTCTTTATAATCTGTTCTCTTCAACTAAGAGCATTAAAGGTCAGATCCAGTAACAGTGGAATCCAAGAGACTATAAAATTTTTGGTACAAGTGAAATTTGATTTATTAGCTATTCCTGGGAACAAGCTGGAGTTGGAAGTCTTTGGGCTGTATTTTTTTCTTCTTAAGGGGAGATGACCTTGAGAGTGCCCACATGGGTTTCATATAACTTTCTTTTGCCTTGGAACTAATAATTATAGATGAAGAGAAAGTCCAAGCTATCCTTTACAAACAGGACTGAGATGTGACCAAAGAGTATCCTTGGATCACAGAGAGAAGAAAGTTGATGTTGCCACCGCTTCATCTAAATCAGTCCCTGGCTAACTTTAACCATCTTGAACCTCTGAACTTCACCTACTCCCTTGAAAACCAAGTTTAATGTACTATTGGTGGATCCATAGTGTGGTGCCACTACAGTCACTCACAGCTGTATCCATTTCAAATTTAGTATTGCTTTGCCTTTGGCATCATCCTGATTCATGGACTTTCACAGGACCCTCAAAGACCCTGAACAATAGAATGGATTGGGGAGGTATGAAGATGCAAGGCCAAAGAGTGAGGATATGGTAGGTAAAAGCCTACTGATGAGACGTTACTGCACACACAAAACCCATGTGTGAACTTTACATAGCTAATTTACCAAGCCTACTTCCTGCTACTGCCTGTTTCTGATACTATGTTGGAATTTCATTCAAAAAATTCTTGTCAACCTTTCCAGACAACATCTTCACTATATTATAACTTCATTCAAATACTCATTATCATCAGCCTGCTCACACATCTGCACACACTCCATCAGCCCTACTCCTTATCAGAAATGCCTCACTACCAATGCTCTTTCTACCCACTCACCCCCCAGTCTCAACCTTCAAACTTTAAGAGGATTTGAGAAAGTATCTTATAATTGACAACTATGTACAAATTGGGCTACACTGTTAATAAGTACAGTGTTCTCTGTTTTCTTGGTCCTCTCTCTAAGAGCAGGCTGGTGGACATCCGAGCAGTACAGGTTTTTCACACTCAAACTCTTTCCCAGAGACAATATGGTGGGTAACATGGTTTCCTTGGAATGACTTCACACTCTCAGCAGTTCCACTGAATCGCTGATGATAGTGATCTGTGTCAGGCCATGCCCCTCCACACTGTCTCCCCATGGCCTAACTGAACCCAGAGTGCAATGGTCAGCAGGTCGGCCATCATCTGTGGCCGCTGCCAAAGATTCTCCATGTATTTTCTTCAACAGAAGACAGATGCTGTGGCTGTGCATAGGGGGAGTGGTAATGTGAACTCCCTGGTGCAAAGCAACAGGGAATCCTGTAGTCTAAGAGAGGCAGAATGAATTTTCCTTCCCACTCCAGAAATGACAGAGAGACAAATGGCACCCCATTTATTCTGCTGACCAATGCAGGAAGCAATGCCAGCTTACCCGAGAGCTGGAGAACAAGAGACAGGAAAGAGAAAAGATTGAAGGAGATGGAGGGGGGAAAGAAAGAAAAAGAGAGGGGGGGAAGAAAAACAGATACAGTGAAACAGAGATAAAGACAGACAGGGAGACAGAAAGGGAGAGAGAGAGCATGAAGGAAGGGGAGAGAGAGATAAAGAAACTTCTTACTTGTTTAGATGAGAAACAAACTTAAAAGCTGAAATATGAATAACTGTAGTAACTAATCTTTCCCCTAGAGAACAGATAAAACATATTTCCCTCTCCTTAGTGGGAATGTGGGAGACTGCAGGGCAGAATGTTGTATACCTTGTCAAACCGGGTCTTTCTATAGTTTGTTTCTGTTTGACTGTTTTGTTTGCTATGAGGTAGGATTCAATTTGGGAGATGGGAAAGTTTTTATCAAGAAGCGACTGTGACAAAAACAAAATAATCAGAAAAACTTGTTTATTATTTTTAAAGAAAAAAGTTTGAAATATAGTATCATTTCATGTATCCAATCAGGGACACATCACAGAACCTCAAAACTGAGATGGAACTTCTAAGATCACCTAGTCCAAGCTAGAGCCTGCCAAGAATCTCTTCTACAGTTTCCTTTATGAGCAATAATGGAGTCTCTGTTTAAAGGTTTACAAAGATGGTGAACTTATCACCTTACAAGATAGCCCATTCCACTTCAGGACAACCCATTGTTGGGTCAGGAAGTTTGGGTTTTTTCTTTTATGGAACCAAAATCTGCTTCTCTACAACTTTCATTGTTCCTGGCTTCGTCTGTGTCCGTATAGAACAATTCTGATCCCTTTTCAAAAGGGCAGCCCTTCAAATACACAAAAAACAGTTATCTTAACACACCTTAAGTCTTCTCTTATCCAGGATAAACATCCCTGGTTCCTTGGATCAATTTTCTTAAAGCATGGTCTCCAGTCCTTTCACCATCCTATTCACTTTTCTGTGGTTCTTGAGTGGAATTTCTCTCTCTTTCTCTTTCTCTCTCTCTCTCTCTGTCTCTCTGTCTCTGTCTCTGTCTCTCTGTCTGTCTCTGTCTGTCTCTCTGTCTCTGTCTCTGTCTCTCTGTCTCTCTCTGTTACTCTCTCTGTCTCTCTGTCTCTCTCACTCACGCACACGGGCGCGCATGCACACACACACACACAGAATATCTTCTCTTTTGGCATTAACCCAGGAACTTATACACAATTGCTTTATGAATTAAACTCTTAACTCCCCTTTCATTAAGGGTTTTGTTTTGTTTTATTTTCACAAGTTTTTAGTTAAACCTGACATTTCACTGGTCCATTCCAAGCTATGTCTTCACAAAGCTCCTGGAGACTTCCTTCCATTGGTTTGTGTAAATGCAACCTCTTATCTTTGTGTTGAAAAATTGGGCAGAAAAATGCTAATACTAAAAGTAATACTGCTACCATTCCCCTGTAAATCCCATGTAGTCAAGCTGGCCTGCAGACTTAATACGTGAATGAAACCAGATTATAGGCAGTAAGAATCTTATCACCACTGATAACTATGATTTTGAAAAGTACCTTGATAATTTTTCAGTCATTGGACTTCTTGTGTAGAGGCCAAAATACTTCTCTGGCAGAGGAAAAAGGTGTGGGGGGGGGGGAGAGACAGAAAGACAGTGACAGGTAGACAAAGACAGAGAGATAGAGAGAGCCAACTTAATAGAATTGCTGCTGATTCAGATGCCAATAAAGTATCAGAAATAGGGAATGGACCTGTGATTTAATTAGTACTGAGAAATTCCAGGTGAGAAACTCTTTCTATAAATATAGGTTGACACCTTCTCTGCACCTTTAGATCTTGAGAGTTGACTAGGACACTAAAGAGTCATGTCTTGCCCCAGATAACACATCCATTGTATGTCAAATGACAGAACTTGAACCCAGCTCTTCTTAGCTTCACAAACAGCTTCTGTCTAATATGCCACACTACATCTTAATGAAGAATTTAAAAATGTGAAAGGGAAGTCACTCATCTAAGCCAAAAACAGAAGTAAAGACACTGTCACACTGTTGAAAGTAATGGTGCAGCATGGAATCACACCCATTAAGACCAACTTTTGTTTTTTTCTCAAGATAAACCACTTTTTCATATCTAGATAATGCGATTTTAGCACTGAGGACAACTGAGTTGAACTTCTTCATGGTACAGATGAGTTAGCTGATGCTCAGAGACATTAAGTGATGATGAAAGTTATGCAGTCTAAGTGATAGATTTATCTGGGGGCTCCATAGTTCATTGAGTGTTGGACCTGGAGTTAGGAAGACCTGAGTTCAAATCTGATCTTTGATGCTAACTGTATGACTCTTGGCAAGTTATTTAATTTCTTCTTGCCTCAGGTTACCCATCTGTAAAATGGGGCTGCTAATAGCACCTGCTTTCCAGGTGTGTTGTGAGGATTAAGTTAGGTAATATTAACAAAGTGCTTAGCACAGTGCCTGGCATGTACTAAGTGCTATATAAATGCTAGCCATCATCACCAAGATTATTAGATTTGATCTTGGATAGAATGATTGAGGTTTGCTCTACAAAGATTGTTTGCTACTGTCACGGCATATGTCACATGATTAGCTCAAAGTAAAGAGACTTTCCTATTCAAAAAGAAAAAGATTCAATCGTGGGTACTCTAGCACCAGATTCAGAGTCTGCTCTTCCCACTGCTGAGTTCAAGTTCAACATGCACTCTGAATGCACCTCTGTCTGCTGTCACTTAGGGTGGAAGAAAGTGCTCCATCCTCAGGAAAGGGTTGCCTTGGATCAGGAGGGGTACACCTGTGTGTGTGTGTGTGTGTGTGTGTGTGTGTGGTGTGTGTGTGTGTGTGTGATGGACCTCTTTGGTAATCTGGTGAAGTCCACAAAACCATTCATAAAATGATATTTTAAGGATGTGCAATAAAATGCCTAAGATTACAAAGACAACCAATTATTTAGAAATGTAGTCATCTAAATACATTTTGTTTAAAAATCAAATACACAGATCACCCAAAATATGCATTAGGTCATCTCTGAGGTGCCCTGAGACTCAGGGATATCATGATACTACCAGCTCACAGAAACGAGAGAGAGCACTACACCAAGGGTCATCCCTATGACTATGGCGATGGGGGCTCAAATTGATGAAGGTATCATAGATGTACTCATCTATTTTCAGGATTGTTCCACTAGTAGAATATAAAGTCCTGGAGGACAGGGAATGATTTTTGTTTTGCCTTTGTATCTCCTCACAGAGCTCCTGGCACATAGCAGACATTTAATAAATTCCTGCTGAATTGGACTGAATTGGGATATAGGAGGAAGGAACTTTGCAAGCTACTGACTTTCTTTCCTCTTACTTCCCAAAGTGCCCTAGAGTTGAATGGGCCAGGATGCTTGTATGTGAGTGATGTACATCCTATATGATATATATCTATCTAGAGACAATATATATTTATACCAATGGATGTGCATGCAAGTGAACACACACACACATACACACACACACACACACGAGTCTGTCTTGCAAAAGAGCTTGGTCTATACATAAAGTGTCATTTATTGGCCAGTGGCTTATCCTGAAAGAAATGTGTAGGTCAATGGATGAGATCTGACCCTATCCTGGATTATTTTTCTCTCTCCCTCTATTTCTTAGACATGGTTATTATTATAGATGATGCTAGGAGAGGCTCATAGGCGTCTCGTATTCTGCTGGTCCCTTTTGGAAAGACAAGCTGTTCATGGAAAACCTCTCTTTCCATCCTAAGTCAAGACATTTCTCAAGTGATTGGGTAAAAGAGCCCCCTCCCTGCATCCCCACCATTTGGAAGTGATTAACATTGAGATACCCTGACAGAGTGAATGATGCTGAGCCCTCACTCCTGGATCCCAAGCAAAAAACACACTGGGAGTTCCCCACCCCCCCCCCAGCCCTTGGCATGAGCTGCTGTACAGTGCTGCACAATCCCTCTCAGATTCTGAATTTTAAGGCTTGCCTTCCACTTACTGACGTATGGGATCAACTTTAATAGCAAAAATCTGGCACTGTGAAGACACCTTCTGCCTACCGAAGGCCCCTGGGGGCAAATCCAAGGAAGTTCTGGGAAGAAGCAAATAGACTGACAGCTCATATTTCTGTTTCCAGTCTATGATGTATGTATGCCCCATCCTTGTCTCCTCCACCTCTAAGCAGAATACAACAATAACAATTCTTCTTCCACCTTCTCAAGACCCTACCCGGATCTCCCAGGAGGCTCTCTTAGTTCGGAGGCACCCATTCCAGAAAATGTTTGAAGACAATTGCTAATAATTCTGAATTCACCTCCACCTTTGTTGTAACCAACACCTTTCCCACATGGGGAACGTATGCCTGACATCACCAGGATCTCAAAAACCAGTGCACTGATCTCCCTTCTTCACTTCCCAGACACGTAACCATTAGGTCCCCAAACCCTGTGGAGATGGGGCCAACATGTGCTGGTGATTAAGAACTACAGGCTCAGATAAACATAAAGCAAAAGGAATAGACCCCAGCTGTAGTCCAGAAGAATTATCAGAATGTTGAGAAGAGGTTAAGCCTAACAGTATACCAGGGTTACTAAATCACAAAGCAGCTACAAAGAGGCATTGGTCAATGGCAATTTGTCCCATGAATCAAGGTGTCTTTTCATGATAAAGTCACATCTCCTCCAAACTCAGCTGCATCTGCTCAACTGACCAAGGCAATGATCACCTCTTTTCTCTCCAGTTTCTGAGAGAAGAATGGTCCCTGCCTGTGAACCTAGCCATACTGTAACTGTTGTAGGGCAAGAAGACTCTGCCACCAATATGAGAAGACCAACTGGACAAGTCAGTTTCCTCATCTATGAAATAATGGTATTGAGTTAAATGATCTCTTAGATCTCTTCCATATCTCACATTCTCTGGGTCTTAATTCCTCCTAAATCTTGGATAAGTCAGCCCTGGCCTAGAAGGGAAAGAATCGCATCTTGAGAGGTCATGTAATAAAATAGTCCTAGTTGGAAAGGGAGAATGGGGCAAGGATTGAAGAAGGTTGATGTGTCTAATCATTGGTCTGCTTACCCTCCAATCCTACTTCATACCTCTTTTCTGAGAAAATGTGGCTTATTTGGGTGAATGATTAGAAAGGTGAGGGAGAGTTTTCTGACAAACTGGGACATTTGACGTGGTGAAGCCTGACAGCTGTTAGGTTAATTTAATCAATTAGTTAATTAAATTATTTGAGTAATTTTCACTTGGATGGCAGAACCAAAGAATTATGAAATGTCCACCTTTCTTTTCCCCACAGAATCAGGCACTCTAGTTGTAGAAACGGATGATGATTATATGCCCAGAAAAGAGAGAAATGCTTTTTGAACAAGATTATTTCTTTAGAGAAGCTATCACCATGTCACCAAAAACTGCAAAAGACAAAGGGGTCTTAACTTGGAGACTGTAGACCCTCAAGAGGTCCATGGATAGATTTCACTAACCCCTACCTGAAATTTAGTGTTTCCTTCAATTATTTAAAAACACAAATCTGAGAAGAGAGCCAAGGATTTCCCCAGCCTTCCATTACACACACACACACACACACACACACACACACACACACACACACACACACACACACAAATCCATGATTTAGACTGAAGACTTTGTTGTAATGAAATTTGCTGTAGTGAGATTTCTCTTCAGCTCCCCTCCAAATGTATATGTATGTTCATGCTCACTTTGCCACAATCTCACTGAATTCCCCATTCAGTTTGAGCTCTATGCTTTACTTATTTATACTATTTTCTATGTGCTATTGAATACATTATTCATTTATACTAGGTCTTGGGTTGAGTTCCCATTCTGCCTCCATCTCAACCTGTTGAAATCAGACTATTCTTCAAGACCTCACTCAAATGCTATCTCTTATGTGACATCTTCAGGACCACCCCACCTTTCAAGCCCAAGGTTCCTCCTTAGAACTTATATAGTACTTTGTCTATGCATCCAAAATGTTTCTGAGCCATCATAGAGGAGTGGGGGGAAAACCACTGGATTCTGAGTCAAGAAGTCAAGGTCATTAATAATAATAATAACATATTTATATAGGACTTTAAAGTTTGCAAAATACTTTCTTCATCAACAGCTAAACCTGGTACTTCAACCTTAGACGAATGAAGAAACTGAGATTCAGAAAGGTAATTGTCAGAACCAAGAATAAAACCAAGTCCTCTGAGTCCAAGGAAATTAGAAAATAATCATTTATTAAGCAACTACAATGTACCAGGCATTTTGCAAAGGGCTTTACAAATAGTATCTTCTTCATTGCACAACAACTCTGGGAAGTAGATGTTATTATTATATATTTTACAGTTGTATACTATGTATATAAGTATATATTATATGTATTATATTTATTCTGATATATTATAAATGTATATTACATATTTTACAGTTAAGGAAACAGAGGAAGATAGAAGTTAAGTGACTTGTCCATAGGCCCACAGCCAGAAAAGTCAGAGGTTGGATTTGAACTCAAATCTCCCTGACTCTATGCCCAGAGTTCTATCCACTGCATCCCTTAGCTGCTTCTGCTAAGTCTAGCATTATTCCCACCATACCATGCTCTGTCACTTACTAGCTGTGTGACCTTGGATAAATCATAGATCTCATCCAGCCCTATGAGCCATGGTTCTATTTTGCATAGTAATTAAGCTTATGAAGGCACAATTCCTTTCCTGTTTATCTAAGTTTTTTCTTCAGCACCTGACCAGTTCTGTCTTCAGAGTGGGAGTTTATTAAATATTTATTGAACTTAATTACAATGAAATATATGCATCAGTGTCTATAGTTTCAAGATAGAGGTATTGTTACTGACTTCCCCTAGGGGGTCAGCATGAAGAGAATAAAATCCAGGGTTACGTTTGCTGCTAAAAAGAGCCCAAATCAGGTTTGGTTCTAGCCTCTGATAAGTAAAGAGAGATTTCCAGCATCTCACAATAAGAGAGCTCCCAGAATCTTCCATCTGTTGCATTTTTTAAAACTATCTAGAGTTGACATGAAGGATGTTTTGTTCTTGGAATTCCATTATAAACACAGGAATGAAGTCTATTAAAAAGTCACAAAATCACTTATTTAGGACTGCAATACACATTGCAGATCGTCTAGACAAGCTTTCTCATTTTACAAATAAAAACTGAAACCCACAGAGGTTAAGTGATTTTCCAAAATTTATACAAGTTACTGTGGACAAAGCAAAATTTGAACCCAAGTCCTCTGACTCCAAAACTAACCCTCTTTCCAGGTTGTGTGTTTGTCCTTCAGTTTTGAAGACGACCATGGCATCAGGGACATGACTTACACTGACTTTGATTTGAGGGAGGGAGGGCTATGCGAGGTGACCAACCTCACTTTCTCCTCCAGAGCCATCTGGATCCAGTGACCAGATATTCATCAGGATGACTGGAGATGACCAGCCCTCTTTCCACTGTACTATGCAAACGACCACGTAAGAATCCTTTATTCATCACCAACCACCAAGGCTCTGATATTTTTTGAAAGATTCTGGGATCTCTTGAGACTTACCTTGGCTAAATGAATATTTAAGTTGGGTAGGAGAGGGGAGGACAGAGGCACTGAAAGTCCTGGTAACTCAAAGCTAAAAAGGCAAAAGATCACAAGTTCCTTCTACAATGGCCAGAGTAACTCCCATCTGCTCATCTGAGTATCCCTGGAAATGTGTGTTCTGTACAACTATATGACAGTAGACAGAACCAAAGTGATAAATACCTGCTCTGAAGTTCCTAACTAAGTGAAAAAGTATCTCCTATGTGCCAAGAACAATTTCTAGCCCAGTCACCCTCATGCTATATTCTCAATGTCATGTGAGCGAGCCTGAGGCATGAATGCACTGAAGTCAACTCTTAAATACATCTGGCCAATTTCCCAAATCTGATCTGGCTCAATCCTGAACCTCACCGGGAAGAGAACCTGCCCCTTGGGAACCCATGTACTGCAGCCAAGAAGTTCAGAGCCCACCTATCATCATGTAAGAAAGAGGTTCAGAATTAAAATGTTAAAATTATAGAAACTTCCTGGAGACCCCATTGAGAAAGGTTCTATATTACTTTGAAAGTCACAGAATAGATGAATCAGTGGCTACCCAAAACCCAAAGGATCATATTTTATGTGGATTTTATGGCTGCATTTTATGGTATCTTTGACCCATCCCTTTATACTTGGGGGAGTGGGAAGGGTGGGGAGCTTCAAGTAGAAGCGAAAGAACATTGAATCTTGGGTTACAGACTCTGACTTTGCATCACAGTTCTACTTTCTACCTATATGACGTTGGGCATGTTTGCCATTTATAAAATGATAAATTGGACTAAAATCTATTCTAGCTATAAATCTTATGATATTTTGAAATCAAGAAACCTGTGTT
This sequence comes from Pseudocheirus occidentalis, assembly GCA_028646575.1. Lineage (NCBI taxonomy): Eukaryota > Metazoa > Chordata > Mammalia > Diprotodontia > Pseudocheiridae > Pseudocheirus > Pseudocheirus occidentalis. The sequence goes on from CM053593.1 coordinate 46,585,774, forward strand.
CTAGTCACAGCTTTGCCTTTTTCTTACTGTATGACTTTCCACAATCACTCAACCTTTTCTATGTTCGGCTTCCTCTTCTGCCAAATCGAAGTTTGAGTACATGATTTCTGAAATCCCACTAGTTTGAAGATTGCAAGGTTCAAGTTTAAGTGATAAAATTTAGAGCTGGAAGGGATGGTGTAGGTCATTTAGTCTGATACTTTCTTTTTCCAAATGAACATGAAGATAGTGGTAGAACAGACATTTGAACCTAGTTAAGACACAGTATTCTGATTAGAATTCAGTGTTTTCTAGTATGCCATGTTTCCTGTCCAAATCAGTCCAAATGTAATAGAATCAAATCCAAAACAATACTTAAGTGCAAGACATTGTGCTAGACATCGAGAATACTAAGACAAAGATTTTTTAAAACAGTGATTACCCTCAAGGAACTTACATTTGAATGTTTCCTCAGAATCCTATACAGGTTTTGGGCCCTGTTCCAGTCCATGGCTCTTGTAGCAAAGAGAAAAGGAAGGAAAAGGATCCATGTGTCAACCTGGAGACCAGGACCAGCACTAAATGTCTGAATAACTCCAAGAATGAGGAGACAGATTAAAATCTTGAACATTCTTCCCTTCACAAAGTTGGAGGGAGGGGAGTTTAGGAAGGGATGAAACAGGGTGGAGGAAGGTGGGTGTTCTCAGAAGTTTAGATTCAGCTGGAACTTTCGAGTCTCTTCAGTAGTGATTCTGAGAGTTCTGAGATAGGAGGCAGTTCAGGTCAGAAAAAATCCTCATAATGGCTGAAAATCTTCTAAGTAACCTTTACAACTAACTTCTAACTCTGGGCTAGGTTCTCTGTAGACCATAAATCATTTGTACCTTGCTCCTCTGAGAATGACTGTCTTCTCATCGCCTTCCACATACTTTTCATTCATTGACTCAAATGAGATACTTGTGAACTTTTGCAAATCTCAAAATGCATAAAAATTCTAGCTATCATTCATTCAGTCAGTCATTGCAAAAACATATATTAACTGTCTGTTAGGTAGGGGACTAGGCCTGGGCTAGGTACTGGGTATTGGTCTAGGCACTGGCAGAAATACACAGATATGGTAAAGACACAAGATATAGGCCCAGTCCCCAAGTACCTTGCTGCCTCTTAAGGAAAAGATTTTACATATACATACATATATATGTATGTGTGTATGTAAATGTATATGTAAGCATGTATGTGCATACACATACACACATATATACACAACCACATGCATATATATATACCTGTGTATGTATTCGTGCATGTATGGATACACGTGTGTAAATATGTACATGTATAATTTACAAAACATAAGTACATTAAAAAGTATGCACAATAACATGAGATGTTGGAGGAGAGAGAAATGATTCCTGGCTGGTTGGATGACCATGAAAGGTGTTGCATTTTAACTGGTCCTTGAAGTATGTGTAGGATTGCAATAGGTAAAGGTAGGAAAAGGAAAGTATATGCATGCATGAAGGAAAGTATATACAAAGGTGCACAGGCTGGAAAGGTGAAACATTTTAGAAGATGTTCAATTTGGCTGGAACATAGCATAAATGAAGCAGCAAAATTGGAACTAAGGCTTATAAGGTTAGATTATAAAGGGTTAGAAGACAATGGGGGGGGGGCTAGGTGGCGCAGTGAATAGAGCACCAGCCCTGGTGTCAGGAGTACCTGAGTTCAAATCTGGCCTCAGACACTTAACACACACAAAAACTAGCCGTGTGACCTTGGGCAAGTCACTTAACCCCAACTGCCCTCCAAAAAGCAAAAAAAAAAAAAAAAGAAGACAATGGGGGAGGGGAGGAATATTGAAATCTTTTCAGATCTGTATGTTAGAAGGACTGATTCTATGTCATTGTAGAGAATGAATTGGGAGGGGCAAGACTAAATGACAGAAAAGTAGTTGGAGGCTAATTGATGAGGATGATGGATGAAGTATTTTAAGGATACTAGTGCACACTGGTTAGACTGGAACCCTCATCCTAGAAGGAGGAAAAGGGGATCTATGGGACAATTACAGCTCCAATCCAACTGGAGTGATAGATCAGTGCCTGAGTACAGGATTCCCTGATACCATAGGAATTCTAGCGACTCTTGTATATATCTTTATCTAAAAAACTCATAATAGGCATATTCAAAGGTAGCCTAGGGTATACTTACCTTAAATGGGTACTTTCGTTAAAAGACTTTGGCTCCCCTTTATCTACCCCAGTATAAAATCTCACAGACCTCTACTCACCTTTGGCCATGCTTTATCAGGCTAAGTCTGAGAAGAACCAATTTTCTGGGTTGTGGTTACATGTCTAGCTTCATTTACCCAACATGAACCTAGATTGTTACCTAAAGGTATTAGTGAGGAAGATGTACATATCTCCTTATATCATTTTTGTGCAAGTGAATGTTCTGCCAGTGGTCTGTATACTATTAATAAAGTGTAGCTATATTAGAGGTGGGAATGGATATTGCTCTTTTTTGAGATCCTAAATTGGACTAACACAAGCACTGAGGCTATTATCTTTAGAAAGTGAAGCTATGTGTCTGTTAGCTAATTATTTGCCATCATTTGCTTTTTTGGCCAAGGAAAGTCACACGAGAGTTACTTGACCAAATCTTCAGTTGCCATTTTCCATTATACTTTAGGATTAATTTAGCCGTGGAACATTTCTAGACTTGAAATATGGACAGATTCCCCCAAATGCCAGTGAAGGAATCCTAAAGAATGTGGTATCTCCAGATAAAAGAGATGTGGGTAAGCTTGTGGAACCAAATTGAGGAAATCAAGCATATTTTCACAACAAAAGTTGTTGCACATATTTTCATACCTAAATAATTTCATATTTTAGCTGAAAATATTGATTCCATGCTATACAAATGCTGTCATGAAAATCCTACGTACATTGAATTTGGGTACCATAGGACATGAAGATAGGCCACACTGCCTTAGGAATATAACACTGACTGGGTGGCCCAAAGGGAAGTGGCTGGTAGTTATCCTGAAGATGGAAAGGGTCCAATTCCAACTTTGTTGCCAAGTTAAGCAGAGTTAACAGCAAACAGACAGAGGCAAGGAAGGCAATTCCCTAAGGAAGGTAGCAAACAAGCCAACGCCTCTGTGTGAAATAACACAGCTCTCCCAGCTTGCTGGGAGAACAGGGTCATGAGGATGGTAGCAATCACCATAAGCAGGAACTATGAACATTAGAACACAGTATTATCTTGGTGCTTGGAACCAAGACAGAGTGTGGGTCAAAGGGATGTCTCCGGGGCTACAAAAAGCCATGGCAAACCTCAGGAAGGCTTCAGGAAGCCAATTCTCTAGTTTGAAGTGAATTGTTCTCTAAATGCCATTTCTTTCAAGACTAAGATTGTGACCATGGCCCCAGTTTTTAGAATTCTGCATATCACTGGTCATTTTGTGGTTGTATGGTTGGTTTGTCCTTCATTCTCAAAGTGGACCATGACATCAGAGAGGAGATGATGTGACTTGCTATCGACTTTGACTTGAGTGAAGGTGAACTGTGCAAAGTCATCTCCTCCAGAATCATCTAGGTCCAGTGGCCAGATATTGATTAGAATGACTGGATATGACCTGGGATGCAGTGGGAGACCTTGGCCCTTTTAAACCAAAGTATTTTCAGGTACTCACTTTGAGTGAGGCAACACTCATTCAGTGAATAGACCTCTTTAAGAAGTGAATCAAGGCTGGGGCACCTAGGTGGCGCAGTGAGTAGAGCACCAGCACTGGAGTCACACAGACCTCAGTTCAAATCTGACCTCAGACACTTAACACTTTACTAGCAGTGTGACCTTGGGCAATTCACTTGACTCCAATTGCTCTGCCTCCCCCTCTTTCCCCCCCAAAAAAGGCAAAAAAAAAGTGAATCAAGGGATAACCACTTTAATTTTTTAAAAAATGGAACTGGGAGGAGAAGACCATGAGCCAGGAGGGCAGTGACCTACTGTTATCCAGTCCTTGAGATCTAGAATGAATTAGGTTTAAGACTGGGTCTTTGAGAACAAATTTTTCTTCCCCTATCCAGAACATAGTATTATACTTTTATAGACCCTAAGATTATAAATATAAAGCTGCAAGGAAACTTAAAGGCCATCATATTCACCCTCCTCCTTCATTTTACAGATGAGAAAACTGGGGCTGAGTGAGATTAAGTGACTTATCTGAGATTCGTACAGATAAACTGAGTATCTGAGACAGAATCCAAATTCAGTTCTTCCTGACTCCAAGTCCAATATACCCCCTAGAATTTTTTCAATGTGAGGAACAATGAAGCCCAGGCTATCTTAATGTAATAACCAGTAAGCTGATACTTTTTTTCCCCTCTGTTTCCATGGAAATAGCTAATCATTCAATCAACATTTATTAAGCCCCTACTATGTGTCCAACACTATGCTGGACACTGGGAATGCAAAGACAAAAGTCTTGTCTTTAAGGAGCTTGCATTCAATTGGAGGAGATAAATAAGTATGTGTTTGTGTGTGTTTATACACACATATGCTATACATATATGTATTGTATGCACACACATGCATGTGTGTGCATGTGTGTGTGTGTACATGTACACACACCAGATAAATACATGGTAGATGAAGGAGAGGGAGGTGCGAGCAGCTGGAGGGCATCAAGAGAGGCCTCCCGCAGGACTTGGTAGTTGAATTGACCTTTGAAAGAAACTAGGGATTGCAAGAGGTGGATGGAAGAGAGAAGGAAATGAAATCCAAGCGAAGAAGACAGCAAAGGCATGAAGATAGGCCATGGAATGTCATAGGTAAGGACCAGAAAGAAGGCCAGTTTGGATGGACCATGGAGCAAGGGGAGAGGATAGTTCTGGATTTCAACCCTCTATCTTAAACAAACTTTTCCAAATGTCCCCTACTGATGTTTTTTGTCCCCACCCTGGGCCCTACTCCTGTCTTTCTTCCCTCCTCCTAATCTGTCTCTCCCTATTCTCTCTTCTTTCGCCTCGTTTAGCAAGTATCATGTTTACTTACTAAACCATAGCCCCTACACTCTCACATTCTAGTGGAATTTCACAGTTGGTCAATCCTAGCCACAGTTTCTCATTGGTCCTCCCTTCTCCAGATGTTCTCATCTCTTTTCTGGCTCCCTCCACATTTCCTAAGCAAGACCCTCTTAGCTCTTTCTCCTCTAACCCTCCCAATAAGCACACGAGAGAAAATGTTTCCCATTCTCATCCTCCATAAGGACTAAGTGGCTCTGAGTTTGTTCTGTATCCTGCACGCATGACCCTGTGTTACTTGACCACAGTAAAGTGTCCCAGTCACGGTTCCATGAATGGAATGCAATGGAATACTCAAAGCCCAAGGGTTCAAATAATCTATTTCTTTAATAAAAAAATATATTTAATAGTGCCCAGGTAAAGGCAGTGCCCAGGACAGCTGACTGGCACTGTGGATAGAGCGCTGGGTGGAAGTCAGGCAGATTCATCTTCCTGAGTTCAAATCCAGCCTCAGACATTTGCCTGACTCTGGGCAAGTCACTTAACCCCATTTACCTCAGATGCAAAATGAGCTGGAGAAGGAAATGGAAAACCACTCCAGTTTCTCTCCCAAGAAGGAGAGAATGGAGTCACAAAGAATCAGACATGACTGAAATGACTAAAAAACAACAAAATGGGTGCTCAAGGCAGTAATAGCAGTCTACAGGGATATGAAAGCAGATAAAAAAAAACCCCTGGTTTAAAGATAAAAGCAGTCAGGAGGAGAGTTCTTTGGGTTCTCTTTAGCTCTGCCAAAGTCCTAAACTTGTCCTACATATTCCTTTCCAAAAGGTGCACCACTTGGTCCAAGGTCAACCCACCTGGGAGTGAAGTTCACTCAAACTGCCTCCTGTTTTCTCTATAAAGTCTTAGGTCACAGTGACATTAGTGATGTAGAAGTGTAGGGATTAATTCAAGCTACTCCAGTTGCACTAATGTCCTGGCCCACAACATGAGCAGCCCAAACCCTGCACCACCTTTCCAGGTATATGGAAACCTTTGCATTGATACTGTTAGCTACCTACTGTCAATGTGAGTTTTGAAGTAAAACACCTGGAGTTGATTAGCGCTGAGTAGGTAGGAAGAAATATAACAAGGGCACAGAGCATCCCAGATATGATTCCTCGTTGCTTTCTCAGTAAAAAGAGGTTAAAATCCACTACCTGTGGCTAATGAACCAATGAAGTGAGAATTACCCAGCTCATTTTGTATTGTTGTCCTTAAACCAACCCTATCAGACTAAATCCTACTTATTCCTGCTCCTTCAAGAGAGATTTTTGTTAGTCTAAAGAACAGCTGTTGCTCACACGCAGAATTTTTTTTCTCATAAGCAAGCTCATTCATGAGTGTTTTGCAATCTGTAATCAGAGTGGTGTCCCAGATTATGAAGCAAGTAAAGATGGTCTTTGGAGTCTTCATATCCCTCCTTTTAACCTTTTATTCCTTATATCCTTGTTGCCCTCCCCTCATTTCTCCTCTCTTTTCTTTACCTGGCTACTATCCTGTGTTCAGTTTCTATATGCTCTTTCTTTGGGTTCCTACTTACTGGCACCTAAAAGCAGGGGTAATGCATTTTGTTAGGACTTGAGCTAAAGACTGGAGAAGACGCCCCCAATTTCTTTTCCTAGAACGCTGCTGTTTTTCAGTCATGTCTGACTCTTCGTGACCCCCTTTGGGGTTTTCTTGGCAAAGACACTGGATTGGTTTGTCCTTTACTTCTCCAGCTCATTTTACACATGAGAAACTAAGGCAAAGAAGGTTAAGTGACTTGCCCAGGGTCACACAGCTAGTAAGTGTCTGAATCCAGATTTGAACTCGTGAAGAGGAGTCTTCTGATTCCAAGCCCAGAGTTCTATCCACTTTGCCATCTCATTGCCCCTAGAATCCTGAGGCCCAGAGATAGCTGAATGACTCTGAGAGGGTAAGCCAGGTCATCCTTCTACTTATGAGAAATCTCACCATACAAAGAAGAGGGAAAAAAATCCCTACATTCAAAGAGTTTACATTCGAATGGGGGAGGCAAAAAGTTAACATATAAATATATAAAGTGAATGAATACAAATGTATGCAAAATAATTAAATATAAGGTTGTTTGGGAGGGAGGGGACACATTTAATATAAAAAAATGGTGTTAGAGCTGAATCTTAAGGGGAAGATTCTCTGGTCAGTGCAAAGGCACAAGGACTGGAGATAGACAGTGAGGAACAGAGACAAGGCCAACTTGGCTAGACCCAAGGTCTACTTTTTGACATAATGAGGCATCAAAGAAGGACTTAAGTGGAAGGGATAGGGCTGCAATATTACTTTTTACAGATGAGAAAAATGGTGATTCAGAGAAATTACAGGATTTGTTCATGGTCATTTAAGCAGTAGGTTGCAGAGTTGGGACCAGAAATCAGTCCTGATTTCAAGTCCAGAGTTTCATTTAACACACCATGTTGCCTCTCCTTTGTGAGAGCAAGAATAAAGAAAGGAGTCTGGGCTATGTCTTCATGTCACTGAATGAGAGAGGACATGAAATGGCAACTGATAGAAGCCCAACAAATTATCTCTATTTTTCCTTCCAAGTTTCTATTCTTTGAGTGGGCTTTGGGTGTGGAATTCTGGATATAATGTCAGACTTTACTGAAGATTTGGTTCATTTCCTTCACATTAAAAAAAATTCTTTGTTATATGGGATGGCTGTCTGAGAGGAGGAAGAAAAAGGATAAATTGAGATTTATTGGTTATGTAAAAATAAATTATTACAGTTTAATGTTCAGAGAAATCAATGTTAAATTAAGTTTAATAATCATTTGTTGAATTTAATAGTTACATGTCTTTCTGTCTCAATGGCACTTGTAGCAAGGCACCTTGCACTTAGTAGGTGTGCAATAGAAATATGGATTGATATGTAAGCTTGTTTTTCTCTTCTCTTTCTCATAGAACACTCTGGTTTAGAGTTCAGACATTTCTTTGCACTCTTGTATTTATCCTCAGAGACTTGTGAGGGTAAGGAAGCCAGGGAAAGGAGTACCAGATACTTCCAACATGTTTGTTAAAGGTCTGGACTTTGAATCTGGAAAGACCTGCATTCAGAGACCATCGTGCTACTTATTAGTTATGTGACCACTCAAAAATCTCTTCTTATACTTTGTTTCTTTATCTGAATTTGGGGATAATTACCTATCTCAAAGTGGTGTTGTGAGGAAGAAATGAGAAAATGTATGTATTTTGATTTGAAATCCTTTAAGTTATATACAAATGCCATGTACTGATACTTTTCTATTTTTAAAGTAGGATTGATATGCAAATTGTCTGAAAATGCATTTAGGACCCACCAAACTATTTGCTACACCTGGATGTGGTTCTCTAAAAAATATTAATGGAGACCCCTGCAAAGGAGACCAGAGGAATGGATGCAATTATTTGTATGACCTTCGGAAAATTATCTACCCTCTCTGGGCCTCAGTTTCCAAATCTACAAAATTAGAGAACTGAGCCACAAGGTCTCCAAGGTTCCTTCCCATGTTAAATCTCATGCTTTTATCTAAAACTCTAACCTCTTTGGTTCCCTCCTTCCTTTTATGTTAACTAAAAATTAGAGCTTAAATATATAAGGAAATGGGAATTTCCCTCTTAATGAAAATAATAAGGGACCATAATGCTAAATCAATCCCACATATGAAGGATTAAATGTGGATTTAGAAGTCCAACTGGGGCGTCGCTCTGCAAATCCAGGCCAACAAACAACTGAAGACCAACGAAACCAAGGTACCTCCCCAACACAATACAGCATGATAATGCAGAGAGATGAAGCTATTCTCCCTCCACGGGGCTTCCTGCCCAGCAGGTTTCTGCAAACTATTACCTAATTTGATTCCCCTCATTGCATTACTCGAGGATTTAAAACACATCACCTCCAGCTGAAATGGGTTCTGGTAAATTTCTTGAGAGCTCTCTTGGATCACACGTCATCTTCTGGGGTCAAGGTCAACAATGCATTAATGGCATGGCATTTATCCACTCAGTAATTCATTCCCTGGAAACCTATTTTATTTATGCTCTATAAATTCAGGAAGCAATTAATAGTTGCCACAAAAGCAATGTGACTTGGGGTGCTTTTCTCCATGAGGCTGTCAGAGAAGGCACCTCTTTTACTTCCAGGGAAAGGACGGAAGGCCGAGCAGAGCAGAAAGGGAAATAAGAGCTAATCATTTGGAGGAGGGGTACAATCTCAGGATGCATCAACAGTGTGACAACAGAGCTAAAAACCTAGTGTGATTTGAGACTGAATAATAATCTTATCTAGGGCTTAGAAATGCTTTAAAGTGGGCCAAACCTGGGAGAGAGGTACTATTATTAGCCACATTTTACAGATGGGGAAACTGAGGCAGATAGTTATGTGAGGGAGAGCCACATAGCCATTAAGTGTCTAAGGCAGGATGCAAACTCAGTTTTTCCTGACTTCAGGCCCATAGCTCCATGCACTGCTTTAAAAGAAGCAGAGTAGTTAGAAGGAAAGAGGGAATGATAGCCCTGCTATACTCTGCTCATTAGACCATTCACATCTGAAGTACTGAGCTCACTTCTGTGTACCATATTTTAGGAAGACGAGTAAAAAACTAGAAATTAAAAAAAATGGGAAGCTAGGTGGCACAGTAGATAGAGAGGGTCAGTCTTGGAATCAGGAGGACATGAGTTCAGATCCAGCCTCAGACACTTCCTAGCTGTATGACCCTGGGCAAGTCACTTAACTTTGCCTCAGTTTCCTCATCTGTAAAATGAACCAGAGAAGGAAATGGCAAACTTCTCCAGTATCTGTCAAGAAAATCTTGAAAGGGGGTCACAAAGAGTCAGACATGACTGAAAAATAACCAAATAACAAGTAATAAACTGATGATCATCAAAGGCCCAGAGAGCAAGCCCTAAAACAGTGGTTCTCAACCTTCCTAATGCTGCAATCCTTTAATACTTGTATGTGGGCATATCTGCATGTGGGCGGACCCACCTGAAGACAGACAGAGGAGGTTCCTAAGACCATTAGGAATATGTGTTTTCTGATGGTCTTAAGTGACCCCTGTGACCCCTGTGAATGGGTAGTTCAACCCCCAAAGGGATTACTGCCCACAGGTTGAGAATCACTGCCCTAAAAGAACTGGGGGTGTTTAACTTGGAGAGGAGGTGTAGGAGGGCCATGGTATCTGTCTTTAGTTTATTGAAGGTCTCCAAGAATTTAAAAGGATTGAGAAGGATTCTAATCATCCTGCTGGAACCCAGAGGACCCAGAGGACAAAACTAGGATTAGTGCATGGAAAGCTCCAAATTAGCAATTTTAAACTCAATGTGAGGAAGAACTTCTAACTGACAGAGCTCTCTGAGATCAGGATAGGCAGCTTCCAAAGGCAGGACCTTCCTCCTCATTGGGCCTCTTCAAGCAAAAGCCAGATAATGACTTTTGAGGGGTGGTAGAGGGTCATTTTAATCTGTAGTATTTGAAGTGTGCCATGTGTAGCAGAGAGACAGAAGGAGAGGAGAGAGAGACAGACAGACAGAGACAGAGACAGACAGTGGCAGACAGACAGAGACAGACAGACAGAGAGCACGCAAGCAGAGACAGAGAGAGAACAAAGACAGAGAGAGCAGAGAGGGAGAGTCAGAAAGAGAGAGAGACAAGAAAGAAAGGGGGAGAGACAGAGGAAAAAGAAAGAAAGAGAGTCAGACACAGAGAGAACTGGAAAGAGAGAATGGTGCCAAATGGTGGATGGCCTTGAATACCAGGTTAAGGAGCTTTAAATATTTTGATGAGGCATTAGGGAGCTATTCACAAATAGGTTTGGAGCAAAAAGAGTGATGTGGCCAGATCTCTGAGTAAAGACCCAAGCGACACTAATGTGAAGAAGGATGGATTAGAGAGGAGAGAGGGTGGAAGTGATAAGCCCTGTTAGGAGGCCATGGCAATAATCGAGTGACAATTGAGTCCTACTTGCAGCATGCTGGCTCTGGGGGCTGGACAAACCAGTTGACATTTTCCCCTGCAACCTGTAAACAGGACAGAATGGCCCAGGCATCCTAGTGATATGTGACAGTAGCCAACAGAAGAAAAACCTAATATTCAATGGCTAATTCCAGGAGAACAGGAGGCCAGCCCACCAGGAGCTCAGCCACGTGCCAATAAGAACCAAGACAAGTTCCTGCCTGATATCTAAATTTCTTCACCTGTGACTGCAAGGTAGCCTTTTCTAAGATCCTGTGAAGCTGCTCTGCTTTGCCTACCTGTCCTCCCAAACATAGAACAGCTGGAGTTGTGGAAAGTTCCCATTTGAAAGTCACCGTTCTCAGTTCTTTGGATATTCAAAACCCTTTTTGTTGCTTCGTGATTTTATTACACTCATCCCTTCCTCTCACAAGAGTTCTATGGCCCACATTTTTTTTAAGTTAAAATGATTGAAAGGTAATTTTGTTTTGATTTTTTTTGAGGCTTTTGTGACTAAATATACCTGCAAACATCCTCAGAGTAGAGCAAAACCAGTTCAGAGAATTGCATTTGGGAGGCAATATACCTATTGAAATATAAACCAGAAAAGATGATTGCAGTTGGCCTTTATTTTTTAACTTCCTTTTTTCCTATTTTTATTTTATTTTATTATTTATTTTTCTCATTTTTGTTTTATTTACTCTCCTTTTTACTGTTCATACAACTTGATTGTATCACATTTATAAAATGTAGATAATGAGTCAAAAAACAACATGGTTGAAAGGTAAGATCACTCACCTAGGACGAGGGAGACTCAAGATTGCTTGTGCTTAATTACTAATGCCTCCCTGTATCATATACATACATATACATGTGTGTGCATGTGTGTATGTGTGATGCTTCATGTTTCAATACAAAGACAAAGTCCGTGAACCTAAGTATTTACCTGGCACTCACAGTGAACCTACCACCATCTTAACTGTCACCAAGATGAGGGAGGAATGATTAGAAAACTGTTTTGAAAAAAGATCTAAGCATTTATAGTGATCTGCATTCTCAGTATGAGTCAGTAGTGTAACATAACAATCAAAAAAGTTAATTGAACCTTAACCTGCATTAAGAGGAGGCATGGCTTCCAGGGGTAGCAATGTATGAGTCCACTGTATACTTGGAAGGGAGAAGAATGTGCATTTATGTAGTACCTGGTATATGCACTGTGCTAAGAAAGAACTTCTATAACTATAGCCGCATTTGATCCTATTTTGTGAGGTAGGTGCTATTGTTATCCCATTTTATACTTGAGGAAACTAAGACAAATGGAGGTTAAGTGACTTGCTGAGGGTCACACAACTAGTAAGTATCTGAGGCTGGATTTGAACTCAGGGCTTCTTGACTCCTGGCCCAGCACTCTATCCACTGTACCATCAGCTGCCTCTCATGGAGAGTTCTGGCCTCTTCAAAGCTCACTTACTTGGGTGCACCAAAGTTTAAGAACATTGATAAGCTGGAGAATATACAGAGGGCAGCAAAGATGATGAGGCAACTGAGTGGCTCAATGGATAGAGCCCTGGACCTGAAGTCAGAAAGACCTGAGTTCAAATTTGGCCTTGGATACTCACTGGTTGTGTGATCCTGGGCAAGTCACTCAACTTCTCTTTGCCTTAATCCTCTGGAGAAGGGAATAGCAAAGCACCTCAGTATCTTTGTCAAGAAAACTTCCTGGACAGTAGCAGTATGACACGGTCTGTAGGGTCACAAAGAGTTGGACACTAATGGACAGCAACCAGGATAGTAAGTAGAACCTGAGTCCATGTTATCTGAGCATCTCTTGAAGGAATTAGGTATGTTTAGCCTGGAGAAAAGAAGGCTCAGAGGAGGCATGAGAGCTCTCTTTAAGTAAGTGTAGAGCAGTGGTTCTCAACCTTTCTAATGCCTCAACCCTTTGATACTTGTATGTGGGCATATCTACATGTGGGCAGACCTGCCTGGAGAGAGATAGAGGAGCCATGTCTCGGTTCCCAAGACAATCAGAAATATGTGTTTTCTGATGGTCTTAGGTGACCCCTGTGACCCCTGTGAAAGGATAGTTCAATCCCCAAAGGGGTCATGACCCACAGGCTGAGAACTGCTGATGTAGATGAAGAATTAAATTTGTTCTTTTTGTCCCTCAAGGGCAGAATAGAGAGAACTGGGTGGAAAGTGCAAAAAGATATATTGGGCTTGATATTGGGGAGAAAAAAAAAGTCTCCTAATGATTAGAAGCATCCAGAATTGGTATGGGTGCCTTGAGATGTGGCAGGGTTACCTCTCCATAAAGGTCCCTAAGATTGGATGTACATTTGTTGGGAATGTTATAATAGGAATGGTCAGGAATGTTACAGTAGGAATAGTCGGGAATGTTATGGGAGAAATGTCTTTCAAGTAAAGGATGGACTACATAGCCCTTGAGGTCCCTGCCCAAGCTCCAATTCTCTATTTTTATCTTGCCACCTAATATTAGGCAAGAACCTTCCTAATTACATGGCAAGAATCTCACAAAGTTAGATATAACTCCCTATTATATCCAAGGTCTTCAGAGATAGCTCATAGAAAGTTAGTCATAAAGTTAGAAATACTGTTAAGTCATTTAACCTCTAAGTGACCCAGGAAACTCTCTAAGTTAGAAGTTGAACAATTGACAAACTGCATTGGTAAATGGAATTTCCATACCTGGAGTTCCCTATATCAATGAAATCCTATCTCTAGGCCAGAAAATACAAAACAAACCAAAATACACATTGAGCAACTACATACCGCCCATGCCTGCCCATTCTAGGCAACAGTCATCTATGTGCTCACCTAAGTTCTCTAAAGTGGGTTCACCCTGTGTGCTTGAGGACGTCCTTGAACCTCTAAACATCAAGAAGATACTCATGGTACCCAAAGAATTATAAAACTGCCTCTGCCCTTTGATTCAGCAATACCACTATTTGGTCTATTTCCTGAGGAAAGATAAAAAGGAAAAGAACCTACATGTTCTAAAATATTTACATCAGCTCTCTTTGTGGTGGCAAAGAACTGGAAATTTGGGGGAATGCCCATCAATTGAGGAATGGCTAAATAAGCTGTGGTATATGAATGTAATGGAACACTACTGTGCTATAAGAAATGAGGAGCTCAATGGTTTTAGAAAAACGCAGAGACTTACACAAAATGATGAAGAGTGAGATGAGCAGAACCAAGAGAACATTGTATACAGTAATGAGATTGTTTTAAGAACAGCTTTTATTGACTAAGTAATTTTGACTATTATAAATATCCAAATTAACTGCAAAGGATCTATGAAATAAGATGCTGGCTGAGTCCAGAGAAAGAACTGATGAATAGAAGTATGTATAGAATAATTTTACATATATAAACACTTGTGTCTAATAGTAGCCATGATGTAGGACACGGGAAGGAAGGGAGAGAAATTTACATGATAACTTTATTATATATTTAAAAGGAAAGTAAGTTATACATACTAGATTTGCAGTTTCATATATAAAAAAAGGAAAATATAGGAATGAAAAAAAGAAGACACAGGATTATAGATTTAGACCAAGAAGGACCATTAAATCCAACCTCTGCATTTTACAGATGAGGAACCTGAGACCTCAAAAGCCCAAATGTCTGAGGCAGGATTTGGGTTCATTCTATTCTGAATCCAAGTCCAGTGCCCTATCCATGATACCACATGGTCTTCAATATCTTAGGGCTTAAATTTTGCCTTCCCAGTATAAATTTCTCCTTTCACTTTGTGGGCCTGAATTCAAGCATAGCCTGGGGGAGGGTAATGACTAAAGCACAGGGACTGAAGTCAGAAAGATCTGGGTTCAAGTTCTGATCCAAGATACTTGCTAGAAGTGTGATTCCAGAAAACCTTTTTAATTTCCTAGTAGTTAGAATTCAACGGCTTCCAAGGTCTCTGTCATCCTAAAATGAGAATCATAGAGGGAAATGCTGAGGGGAGGAAGGAGAAGAAAAGTGGGGAGAGAGAGAATGTCAGAGAAAGAATATTACTAGTGCTTGAGGGATGGGGGAACCTGGTAGGCAGTTCTAACTGTAGGTTTGTCAGTCTGACACCTTTCACTGGCTAAATATGTCTTTTCAAGGACAACAGAACCATTACTCTACTCAGTTACCCTGCTCAGCCTCCATCTCTGAACCATTCTCAGACTGGGAGGTGTTTGGGGAGGGGGGGTATGCTGGAAAGGGGTAAGGCATTTGCGGTTTCCAACAAAACTACAGAGAAATCCCACAGGTCAAGTGCCGGAAACCTCAGCAATCAGAAGCATTCACAGAACTTACTAAATGCATTCTGTACTCTTTATATCTATGAACCTCTCAAAGCATGGTGAAAACAGAGATGAGCTTAGCCTGGGCTGACTGGGGGGCCAGGTTTAGTGACTGGAGGAAAGGCAGACCACACTCCAGACAACATCTGCCAATTTAGGGACTACAAAATAATATTTCCTATAGGATATACTAAGAGAGGCTTGTGCGTGATGCTAGTGATTGGATGGAAGGGAAATGAGAACACATTACGCAGGGAGAAGAAACTGATGCATTTTTAAAGTTGGCTTTTAATTGTTCTTCCTTCTCTAATTTTCCAGCACCCCATTCTATCCTTTATGTAGAATCATCTCCCTTGGACAAGGTCATCACTTACATAGTCCATGTTAACAACTATGTGAAGCTCACACCTTTTAAACCACCTCTTCTATTCTTGTTCATTGTTCAATAATTTATCTGGTGTGTCTGACTCTTCGTGACTCCTTTTGTGTTTTTCTTCACAAAAAGATACTGGACTGTTTTGTCATTTTTGTTTCCAGCTTATTTTACAGATGAGGAAACTGAGACAAACACTGTTAAGTGACTTACCCAGGGTCACACAGCTAGAAAAATGTCTAAGGCCAGATTTGAACTCAGGAAGATGAAGTGTCCTGACTCCATTCCTGGTACTCTATCCACTGCACCACCTTAATTAGGTACTAAACTCAGGTATTTCTTTTAGCTGAAACAGTAATTATAATAACAACAAAAAGAATAACAGTAGTCAACATTTTTACATAGCTAGGTGACTCAATGGATACAGCTGGTCCTGGAGTCAGGAAAACCTGAGTTCAAATCCAGCCTCAGATACTCACTAACTGTGTGACCCTGGGCAAGTCACTTAACCTTTGACTTAATCTGTTGGAGAAGGAAATGGCACACCATTCCAGTATGTTTTCCAAGAATATGGGGTCATGAAGAATTGGACAGGACTGAACAACAAAAAAGCATTTATACAGTGTTATAAAGTTTGCAAAGCACTTTACAAATATAAATACTGTTAAAGCCTCCTAAAGTTTGGAACTCTGGGGGAAAGCCTTGATCACTGTAAGCTAACTATGATTATGGGAAGCACTGATTGAACTCAGGCACTCTGTTAGTGCTGCAAAAGCATCAGTTAATCACCCAGCAGCAGTATGATGTGCATGAAGCAGAAATATCAGTCAATAAGCATTTATTAAGTGCCTACTGTATTCTGGGTATTATGATAAGGAAACAAAGAAAGGTAAAAACATGATCTCTACCCTCAAGTAGCCCCTAGTCGAATGGAGGAGGCACCATGCAAACAGTTCTGCACAAGCAAGCTATAAACAGAATAATTGAAAATAGCCAACAGAGGGAAGGCACTAGAATTAATGGGAATTGGGAGAGGCTTCCTGTGGAATGTAAGATTTTAACTGGGATTTAAAGGAAGCTAGAATTTTAAAATGAGGAGGAAGAGCATTCCAGGAATAAGTGGTATAAATAAATATTATAAATTGTAATAAATGATTATATTATATTAATTATATTGTATTGTATCATATCATAATAGCATATTATGATATATATTTATATATAACTATATAAATCATGGACTAGAAGGAAATTCAAGAAGTTAGCAAGCTATGTTCTGTGCTTCATACTGTGTTCAAAATTATTATCTTGAAGATAAAAAATATTAATTCGATAGGTAGATAGATATGTGTATGTGTGTATGCATATAAATGTATGTATATATGTGTGTATTTCAAATAAATGTACTACATAATGTTCCAAAGTACCAGACCCCTGTGTCTAATAATGCTTTCAGTTAAAATATAGATAGATAGATAGATAGATAGATAGATAGACAGACAGACAGACAGACAGATAGAGATAGATAGATAGATAGATAGATAGATAGATAGATAGATAGATAGATAGATAGATAGATAGATATAAAATTCTCAGTTCTAATCTGGCTCCTTCTTGTAAAACTCGGTATCCTTTCTTTCTCATTCTTCATTATAGCTGAACAGAAATGACTGTTCTTTACATGATATTCCTTATAAAGAATTTGTCTGTTCCTAGTCTTTTGCTCCCTAAATTCTCAGATTCAAGCTTCCGGCAGACATTAATCCTAATAAATTCTAAAGTCCTTAGTCAAAATTCAAGAATTTCTCCAATGGATTGTTTGTGAGATGTTAGAAAGGGAAAGTGAGTCAGACCAGACTAAGCTAATTTCCTTTTTGATGTGGTTACATGGTAGATCAGGCTAATACCATGAACAGACATTGATTTCAGCCAAATATTGAATAGAAATATCTCTAGCTAGCCTTATGAATAAGGTAAAGAAATATCAGTTCAGTTGGGTGGATATAATTCCTGATATGTCTAGTCCTTGCTCCTCCAAAAACTTACTATGTGACCTTGACCAAGTCATTGATTTCTGGCACAATAGATAGATTTAACAACAATTGTAGTCAGTCTTTCTGAGGGCAGCTAGGTGGTACAGTAAATGAAGGACCTGGTCTGGAGTCAGGAAGAGCTGAGTTCAAATTCAGATTTGGACATTTACTATTTATTTGATATTGGTCAAAATTATTTAATCTTTGCCTCATTTTCCTCAACTAGAATGTTGGGTGAGAAGAACACCTACTCTGCATTCCAAAGAGATCACATGAAAAAAATGGAAAAGGAACCACATGTACAAAAACATTTATAGCAGCTCTTTTTGTAGTAACAAAAAATTGGAATTTGAGGGGGTGCCCATCAATTTGGGTATGGCTGAACAAGTTACAGAATAGGAATGGAATTTAATACTATTGTGCTATAAGAAATGATGAGAAGGCAGATTTTAGAAAAAATTAGAAAGACTTACATGAACTGATTCTGAGTGAACTGAGAAGAACCAGAACATTGTATACTGTAACAACAACATTGTGCAATGATCAAATTTCATAGATTTAGCTCTTCTCAGAAATACAGTCATCTAAGACAGTTCCAAAAGACTCATGATGGAAAGTGCTATCCACATCAGAGAAAGAACTGAACTGGATTCTGAGTGCAGATGAAAGCACTCTTTTCTCTCTCTCTTTTTTTTCACTTTATCATGGTTTTCCCCTTTTGTTCTTATTCTTCTTTCACAGTATGTCTATCATGGAAGTGTGTTTAATATGATTGTACATGTATAGCTTGTATCAGACTCCATGCCATCTTGGAAAAGGGAGGGAGGAGAGAGAAAAGGAGAAAAATATGGGAACTCAAAGTCTTATAAAAGTGAATATTTAAACCTATCTTTACATGTAATTTGGGGGAAAAATAAACTACTATTAAGTGGGGGAGGGCAGCACCTACCTCCTAAAATTGGTATGAGGATCAGATAACCTTGTAAAGCATGTGACACAGTGTTGGTATATACATAACCTTGGGGAAATCACTTCACATCTAATCCTCAGTTTCCTTATATATAAAAAAAATGAGGCGTTGAAGTAAGAAGCTATATGGTCTTATGACCTGGCTTTGAATCTCACAGCTACCGCTTGTAAGACTGCAGCCAAGTCATTTACCTTATCCATCTTCCTCATCCGCAAAATTAGGTTAATAATACCTATAATAGCCACCTTACAGGGTTTTATTTTTTGTGTGTGTGAGAGTCAAAGGAGATAAAAGATTCCCAGTGCTTTGCAAAGAGTTATGTAAACATGAGTCATGATTAGAAATTCAAAAGACTAATGACACTAATTCTAGTACTCCCATTATATTAGTAAAGGTATGTTAGTATAATAGTATTAGCAATATAGTTTATATAGTATTAGATAAGTAATAGAAATGCATTTTACTATTATTATATTTTCACTAGGTTCAGGCATGACTATGTCCATTATATTTTCCTTTGATGCAAAGAGTCTTATGCCCAAATATCTATCTTTTGCTCTAGTCTATTCAATATTTCTAATTTGTTCTCCTTCGACCACTTTCTGGCATTTTCATCTCCCTTGCTGTATACAAGATTATTGATAACACTGAATGACTTCAAGGACATAGGAAGATTTTTTTTATTACATCCAAAATACTCCCATTGAGTCATTAAAAAATCAAAATATCTTGTTTTCCTCAGATTCATTTTACATCAGTAATGCAGAGAACGGAGCTACGAATGCCTTTCACCTGCATTGTTAAATTTGATTTCTCTTTTGAAAAATTTCTCCAAATGATGTCTTTTCACAAGCCGTGCGGTGCCCCAAGATGAGGATTAGCCAAGACAGCCCACTAGTCCTTGTGTATGAAAAGAACATAGCATACTCTCCTCTCACTTAATTACCATCTCTTGCCCATGCATTTGATTTCAATAAAGTCTCTCTAATTACTTTAAATATCACCACTTCTCCCTCCTCCTGTCTCGCCCTCCCTCCTGTGCCCTGCTTTCTCTTGGAGTGCCTCGGACTGATGAGTTCTAGCACATCAGACAAGCCTCAGGCATTTGCTGTGATGAGCACTGACTTCTCAAAGTTAATAAGCCAGGAAAAGTTAATAAACCAGACTTCCCAAAATTAATAAACCTGGAAAACAGAATCATTCCTGGTTTTCATATTATTCTAATAGTATTATTATTATTTTTATTTTTCTGATCAGCAGCAGCACCTCCGGTAATCCTCAGCCCCTCCCCCTCTCCTGCCCCCTCCTCTCCTTTCTCCCTCCACCTTCACCAGTGGCAGTAATATTGTGTGAGTAATCCCAGAGGAGCTCCCCAGCACTGCCCTGTTGGAGGAAGCAATAACAGAACTAGTGCAGCTCCTGGTCCCTTCAGGCCCAGCTCTGCCCTTTTATATTACACACTGTTCAGTCAAATCCATCACTGGCTTCTAAGACCTTTCCAATAGGCTGGAGAAGGCTGGGTGGAAGGAATGATTAAAGGAACTCAGTGGAGGGGGGGAGGGAAAAAAGAGAAAGGAGAGGAAGGGAGGAGATGAAAAGGAAGATGGTTGGGTTTTGGACATGCCTGAGCTGTCAGTGAGTCTAATTTCCATATGATGGCCAGGGAGACTTGGTATTTCTCTCTGCCCTCTGGGCACCAAGTGGTATTCCCTAGATCAGTGAAGAATATCTGTAAATAAAGAGGATATTAACCATAAGCACCTTCCAGCCTCCAAGCAAGTGCCAGGGCTCAGCTTTCCACTGTATTCTCTTTGAAGAAACAGTCATCCACTGGGGAGAGTTATCACGTGAAAGACAGGCAGTAACAGAACAGAGCCAAAGCAGATTTAATCTCCTGTCCTTAGATCCACAATGGCAACTATTGCCAAGTAGGCAAGACTAGAACCAAGCAAATCTCTTGGTAAAATAGCAGCTACTACCTGCTTCTTCCCTCTGGAGAACATTCAGTCCTCCTATACTTTTCTAGAGCCTTACCTGTGAATCAGGTCTGTTCTGTAAGGTCTTGACTAAAGCAGCGATTTGGGTTGTAAGATCAGAGGGCAATAGGGTCAGATTTAGATCAAGATAGTATCTTTAAGGTCAACTAGTCCAATCTCTTCATTTTACAGATAAGCAACTGAGATAATTGGTATGATCTTGTAGAACTCAGCTACACAGCATCCCCTACCCAAAGCAACTATCAACATTTAGTTAGATTGGCTCCTGAAGCACAGCAAACCAAGTCATTATTTGGTCCAAAGGATCAAACATGGAGGCAAGAGCAAGTACTGGGGTGGGGGGTAGGGGGGAATGGAACTCTTTGTGGTTTTCAAGGTTCTCATGGGATAGCATGATTTAGGGATGGAAGGGACTCTAGAGATCATTTTGTCCAACCCCAATTATTTTCTATATGAAAAATATGAGACCACTAAAATGTAAATGATTTTTGCAAATAAATACAAATATTTGAGAGTAGAACTGGGTTTCAAACACAGGTCCTCTGACTTCAGTTGAAGAAGTCTTTCCTGTTTCATGCTTAGGGTTCTGCTACTACTATAGTGATGTAACCATTTAAGGTGAAAATCTGAGTACTAAAATTTGAAATTCTCTCCAGAATCCACATGCTAACAATGGGCTCAAGCCTGACTGTAGCTAGTCCTGTCACTTAGAGGCCATTTGGAATTTCAGAATAGCACCCCCCACACCCGAAAAATCAAACTCCTCCTTTCCACAACACAGGCATTGTCCTAAGAGCGAAAGCCTCATTGCAACAGCCATGTAAAGGCTGGTCTTACAGTTCTGGCCAGAGGGTGCCAGCATGTAGCTAGTCCTGTCACTTAGAGGCCATTTGGAATTTCAGAATAGCACCCCCCACACCCGAAAAATCAAACTCCTCCTTTCCACAACACAGGCATTGTCCTAAGAGCGAAAGCCTCATTGCAACAGCCATGTAAAGGCTGGTCTTACAGTTCTGGCCAGAGGGTGCCAGCAGCCCAAATCTGGTCCCTTTTCAACAAGGTAGCTGCTGCCAGCAGGAGGCTTTGGAAGAAGTCAAGTGTAATTAAAAACTGTGAAAGCACTATTGTCTCCAATGTAAATCCATCCAGCTTTATGCAGGACCTTAGAAACCTTTCCCTAGGAATTTTTTAGGGTGGAGAGAGACCCATACCACCTCCCCCACTACCATTACCAGATCCAGTCTGGGATCCTAAGAGGAAATCATTTACAAATATCGCTGCTTCACACTGAAGATGAACAAGAAAAGTTGCTGTGCATATTTCAATAGCCTGGCATTGCAGTGCTCCAGTTGAATGACAGGGTGATAGAAAGGTAGAAGGAATGAAAGAGGGGACAAAAGAAAAAAAGAAAATTCAATGTCACCGATCTTTATCTTTGATTGGGCCCTTCCTCACTCTTTTCCTTCAATTCCAAGTGTTGCTCATAGAAACAAGTGACAAGAGGACAAAGCTCACAAGTCTGATCCTCTTTCAAATAACCTGTCAATCCATGACTCTGAACAGGCTAACAGGCAGTGAGGTATAGTGGAATCAACACTGGATTTGGAGCTGGAGGGACCGACTCCTGATCTCATCTCTGCCACTTACTACCTGTGTGACCTCTCAAATCCATCAAATCCTCCTCAAAGGCAGGCTGCCATAACCAAGTCTAAACTGGACACAACTCAAACACAGAGCTCATCTAGTTCCTGGAGGGATGTCTTAACAGCTTGTGCAGGACTGGATGGAGGCTTCTGGCTCCCTACCATGTGCCACAGCTGTGTAAATGAGTCATGGAGGACTGGACACATGCGAAGTTTTACTCCCCTCTACTCAAAAACCACAGGCAGAATAGAAATAAGACCGAGTTTAATTTTGTATTTTTTTCTCCACATCAAGTGAGATAATGCATGTAAATGCATTTTATTAACCTTAAAGAACTATATTAAGAGAAGTTAATACTATTTATAAGAATAATAAGAATAGAAAATAGTAATGGTAGGATGTGGTACTTCCCAACCTCCCCAAGTATCCACTGCCTCATCCCTACCTGTAAGAGAAAACATGTCTGGAAGATAGAAAAAAACCTGAGTTCCAGTTGTATTGTTGTCAAGAGATTACAAAATAACTCTTGCTGCTACATAGTTTTATCATCTATAAAATGAGAGTAATAATATTTACAATATCTATCTCAGCTTATGGTGGTGTTGTGAGGAAGGTATTTTGTAAAACAAAGTACTACACAGAAGACAGCAAGAGGAGGAGGGGGATGAAATGGATGAGGATGAAGAGGAGGAGGAAAAGGAGGATGAGAAGGGAAGAAGAAGAAGAAGAAGAAGAAGAAGAAGAAGAAAAAGAAGAAGAAGGAGGAGAAGGAGGAGGAGGAGGAGAAGGAGGAGGAGGAGGAGGAGGAGAAGGAGGAGAAGGAGGAGGAGGAGGAGGACGAGGAGGAAGGGGAGAGGGAGAGGGAGAGGGAGAAGGAGAGGGAGGAGAAGGAGAAGGAAAAGGAGAAGGAGAAGGAGGAGGAGGAGGAGGAGAGAGAGAGAGAGAGAGAGGGAGAGGGAGGGAGAGATCCTGAAATCAAATCCCTGAATGGGAAAGAATGAATAAAGTACTTAACATCTATGTAATATCAATCTTAGCATACATTTTTTAATTTTAAGATGACCATAATGAATTTGGCAAGTATCCTAACTAAAATCTGTAGATTTTAACAAAACATAGGACCTATTGTTCTAAGGCAGTTGTCATAGAATTGATACCTCTTCATCAAAAAGGAGAAAGAAAACTTCCAGTCATTCTTTGAACACATGAGAAACATATCAAAACCTACAGAAATATTTTTGGAACAAGAAAGCACTTCTTCAATGAGCAATAGTAAAGCCTAAAAACAATATTACAATGTGATTTGTCGAATGTAACTTGAAAGTTGTTTACCCCTAGATGGAACCTTTTAAATGGCTAAAATCTGAGCTTGGAATCAAAAAGCCATGCATGAGTAACATACATATGAACTCAAGCAACAGGTATGTCAACAAAGAAACTTCAAACAAATGACTGAATGTTCATTTGATTGTGAAAATGGAGAAGTGTATGATGACAATTCAGGACTGGGTCACTGTCACTAGAAACAGTAGAAGGATCATCCTTAAAAAGTACAGATTTAGTGATTAATGTAGATTATGCAAGGAAAGAAGAAACTATGCAACACATCATGGCAGACTACAAATAATTAACACCTACCAAGTACCTAGCAAGGCTTGAATTATAAAACAGAAGATCATTATCTTCAATGGACTACAAATATGGAGCTCATATATCTTAAAGAACTCAATCAGTAAACCGTACTGGAACTAAACCATTATTGCATACTGAAATGTTGCCCATAATTGACCAGACATAACATGGATTTATGAAAATTTAAAAGTAATGTTTTTTATAGATATTGCCATCCCAAATACAATTTCCAAGCTACATAAAACAAAAAGCTTTAAAAATATATAACTCAGAACAGCTAGGTGGTGCAGTGAATAGAGTACAAACTCTGGAGTCAAGAGGACCTGAGTTCAAATCCAACCTTAGACACTTGACACATACTAGTTGTGTGACCTTAGGTGAATCACTTAACCCCCATTGCCTTGCCTTCCCTCCTCAAAAAAAACAACAGTGAAACAAACAAACAAATAAAAAATCTGTATAATCTCTATTGTCCTGTTTGCTATTGGAATTGCATCACCTCCCTGATGTCATGGTCCTCTTCGGGAGCAAAGAACAAACACCAACAACAATCCAAGATGCTTATGAGGAGTCTACAGAGGATGAGTCTACATACTAGTATTTTTATCCAACTACAAAAGGGAACTATTTTAGCTACCCAGGTGATAATCTATAGAACATTAAATATGTAAGTATAAATTTACAGGATAGTAACTTATCACAGGAACATTTCTATTGGAACATCAGAGAAATAGGTGAGAAATAAAATGAAATAATAGTAATATTAGAGCAATTTTCTTCTTAGTGATGCTACAAGTGTGTTAGACAAATAAGAGAATCACAGCCACTGTTGTGCTTAGCCAAGAAATCAAAATACCCTAGTTCTCCCGGGCCTGGCACTGACTCTTAAAGTTACTTTAAGCTAGTTATTTTCTCTCTGTGTCCTTCAATTTTCTTCCCTTACAAAATGAGAGGAATAGAATCCACTATCATATAGTGAGATCATAAGCATAACAATAACTAATAATTAAGCATTGCCTTAAAAGGTTGAAAAGCATTTACATGTATCATCTTATTTGAGTCTTACTACAACCCTGTGATCGAAGACCACAGATACTAGCGTTTCCATTTTACAGATGAGAAAACTGGGGTTCAGTGAGGTTAAGTGACTTTTCCATGGTCACACAGCTGGCAAACATAAAAGGTGGGATTTGAAGTCAATTCTGCTTAACTCTAGCTCCAGCATGTCTATAAAGTGCTCTGTATCTCCCATTAATTGGATCAATAAAAATGCAGGGTATTCATCACTGAGTATATTTAAGTACATCTCACTCTGGGAGCCAGCAGACCTACTAACCTGAAAAATACAAAGAAAAGGCACCAAGAAAAGATAAATAAATAGTTGAGAGATTTACCTTGTTATTCATAGAGATCAGAGACTCTTTGTCCCGGAAAGATGTCACCCACTTGGAGTCCGTCTATCTGAAATGAGCCTATGCACTCAAAAATCTTCAGGTACTGATTTATGAATGATGTAAAAAAGATGTAAATCTCCTAAGTTAACTAAGCAAAGATGAGATGAAATGCAAAGACTATTTCTGTGCTATAAGCAACTATTACCTACTAGGGCAGTGTAGTGATAGAGTACCCCACCCGCAGTCAGGAAGGCATATATTCATGAGTTCAAATCTGGCCTCAGACACTTACTCTGTAAACCTGGACAAGTCACTTAAAACCCTGTTTGCCTCAATTTTCACATCTGTAAAATGAGTTGAAGAAGGAAATGGTGAACCACTCCAGTGTCTTCATCAAGAAAACCCAAATGGGGTCACAAAGAGTTGGATATGACTGAAGAACAATTACATAAGCAACTACAAGTGTTAGAGAGGGAGTGAGGGGTAGATAAAGTATCTAAAACCAAATAGGGTATTAGAGAAACAATGCATAGCCTGGAGTCTGGGGCTGCAATCTCAACTGACTATGCATCTCTCCCTAACTCAGTATCTTAATCTGCAAAACCATGATGTCTTCCTTTATGAGGCTAACAAACACACTGAGATGTGAACATTTGAAGATTTTGTTGATCCTAAATGCTGTTATTCACATCAGTGATACAAAATTGTGTTTCAGGCAGTCATTTATGTCATATTACATGCCTACTAAATGCCAGCCTACCTTCAAGGATCTTACCCTCTAAGGGTACTAACATAAATTCCTAGCACTTTCAGTAGCACGTTCCAAGATGGCCCCAATTGAGGCCAAATTCAACACTATATCAGATCTGGAACTATAGTAGTGAAGAATCTCCAAGTTGGAAAGAATTTCTGGGGCCAAACTGCCAAATCTTTCATGATGCAATGGAATGAATGATGGAATTGAAGTTTATAGGATCATAAGAGCTGGAACTGAATAGTACCTTAGAGATGATATAGATTAATCCCTCTACTCACCCACCTTTTAAAAAATCCAATAAGGAAAATGAAACTCAGAGGTGGGCCCAAGGCCACACATAGAGTAAATAATAGAACTGAGATTCAAATCCAGGTCCTTTGAATACAAATGCCATGTTTATTCCACTCTCCTCAACTGCCAGTAAATTAAGAGATATGGATCCCATCTTTTGACATGAATATTTACAAGACTTTCAGGATTACTACCAAGATAACTATAGGTCAGTCATTTGATACACCTGTCTCATTTTTCTCACCATCTCCACAGGAAAAACAAACTTGTATTAACTTGTAAACCTTGGGGATTTGTTGCAGGGAAAGAGTGCTGTAAACTTTTAAAGCTACGTAAATTATCTTACACCTGTCAGATTGGCTAAAATGATAGATGTCTTTCAAATGGGAAATGGCTAAACAAGTTGTGGTATATGACTGTAATGGAATACCACTCTGCTGTAAGAAATTATGAGCTGATCGATTTTAGAAAAATATAGAAAAACTTGGACTTGTGAAAGAAGATATCGACCCCCAGAGAAAGAACTTGATTAAAAGTATGTAAAGTATGCTTTTACATATATGTACATGTGGGTATACATATATGTATGTGTGTGCATATATGTGTGTGCATATGTATATGTGTATGTATATTTATATAGGTACATATACACATATACAAACACATTGTGGTTTAATTGTAGCCTTCTCTATAAAGGAGGGGGAGGAAAAAAACAGCACACAGCAGAGAACAATAGAAAACTTAGAGACAAAAAAAATCCTGTGTGATTTTAATGAATTAACGATCTATCCTATGAACCATAGGCCCGCCTCTGGCACCCTTAGTATTTTCTGTGTACCTGTATAGAATTCCATTTGAGGTAACCATATGCAAAATGCTTTTAAAGCCTTAAAACACTACATAAAGGCTAGCTATTATCATAATTATCCTTTCTTTTAGTTGCATGACTCACTCTTTTTTTCTATTCATAGATCATTTTGGTGGTACCTTTTCCTACCTCTCATGTATATGAGTTTTTCTTTTGACTTTTATTTATGTATTTTTTTGTGAGGCAATAGGGGTTAAGTGACTTGCCCAGGATCACATAGCTAATAAGTGTCAAGTGTCTTAGGCTGGATTTGAACTCAGGTCCTCCTGACTCCAGGGTTGGCATTCTATCCACTGTGCCACCTAGCTGCCCCTATATTGGCTTTTTGTTCAACTGCTATTTGATTATTCTGAGATTGAGGTGTGCCATGTTTAGCAATATTACAGGATCACTGGGAGAATATGAGTGCAGGTAACAGGTTGAGATTATTAAAGTGTGGTACCATTTCCCAATTTGATCTAGCTCATTCTATTCTTCCAATTCAATTCTAGACTTAGATCATTATTCATCTTTCATTCTTTGAAAGGTTTTATGTGCCTTTTTATGTTGTCCTTCCAACTGAATGTCACAACTGGGCAATATGAAGTTTTAAAATCTACTTGCTTCCCCTTCATCCCCCCTCATATAGCTACATCTCTTAAGTGGCCATGGATCATCACTGAGGAGGTCCTGTAGTGTTGTGGGTCCTAATTTTGATCAGAATTCTCGATGATGGTTTGAAACCTGCTCTTACAGAAAGACTGTCCATGTTAGTAAGCTGCAAAGCATAGGATTACTTTCCTCCTTCTAGAGACAAGCAGATAGGAAGGAAGGAAGGAAGGAAGGAAGGAAGGAAGGAAGGAAGGAAGGAAGGAAGGAAGGGAGGGAGGGAGGGAGATATTGATGCAAACATAAATACATAGATACATAGACAGACAAATGGAGATAGGACTAGAAATTCACAAATTGGAATGTGAAATGAGACTTTAAATTGACTTGTCCCTAGACTTTGCTACTTCTGGAGAAGAGAGTGAGGCTGATGACTTTGTGCAGCTCTGTCTGCTTCATTATTCATGTCAAAGTCAAGACATCACCCTGGTGATGTCATTGGTCAGCATCAAGAACAAAAGATGAACAAAAATAAGAACAAATTGGCAAATTATCACATTTTTAATAACCTGCCTTTTTCTATAATGATAAACCAAAAGGATAGGAGAACATCAATAAGCAAATAGCTATTTCAAAGGTTAACATCTTTTACGTGTTGGTGGAAGGAGACTTAGCTAGACTACAATTTGTGTGAAAATCTTCCCTATTACTACTGTAGATGGCAACACCATCCTCCCAGTCCCTCGGGTTCATAGCCTGGAAGTCACCCTGACCTCCTCACTATGTCTCAGCTCTCATATCCAATCTGTTGACAAGACCTTTTGAACAATCAATTAATTAGTAGATTATCTGTCTTAATAGAGGCATAGTAGCATTGGAAGAAACATTACAAATCAAGATCTATTAACAGCTTTTTCTCAACCCAATGATTTATTTTTCCCTCTACTGAAATGCTATGTCCTCAAGAATAGGCAACGGACTTTCTATGTGATTAGCTCATTATGGCTTGACCATTAGCTGATGAACTCTTTGCAGCCAGTGCAATGCATGAAGGCTATCTAGTTAAGTCTGAGGTCTTGTACTTCACATGGGTGAAGGAAATCCCTGCCTGTGAAGTCATGTATCCTTAAAGTACTCATGAAAGCAATAATTTATCAAAAAATACTCTTTGGTCTAAGGGTAGTTGAGCATGCCTATAATCCCTGCTGCCCAGAGGCTGGAGATGGAGATCACTCGAGCTTGAGAATTCTGAGCTCCAGAGTCCTGTCCATCAAGTGTCCACACCAAATCTGTGACCAATATGGTGAGCCTTACCAAACTTCCTAAGAAGAGGTGAACAAGCCCAAATCAGAAACAGAGAAGGTCAAAGCTTCTATGCCAATCAACAGTGGCATTGATTCACGAGTGACTGCTACACTTCCAAACTCGGTAAAATAGGAATACCCACTCTCAAAACAAAACATCTTCATGAGAATAATTGGATAAAATTAATTTGGATGAAAATTGTTGAATAAAGCATTGGATTGAGAAGTGTCAGCAAATACTAAATGTGCTGCTGGATGTTGTCTGGTTACTCTAGCTTAGCTTTAGGGTATAACTTGGTGCCATGTGTTTTGGTGTATTTAAGTATGTATATCAATGTCATTGCTTTCCATTTTTGGAGAGGAAGCCACTGCCTTTGTCTCTCCCTGCAAATGAAAATGCAATGTAGAGGTGAAAAAAAGGGGGGATAAAGTGTTGTGTGCCCTGTTGTCCTTTCCACACTGCTTTAGATAACAACCATGGCTACTGCCTGCTGGGTTGTTAGCTGTTTGTGACTGCCTCTCACCATCATCATCACACTCATTGTCTTTGACTCAAGCTGAACCACCTCATCCTGGAAAGCTGCCATTGGCACAGTCACTGCTACCATCATTCCTCAGCTCTTGGCATCATCCAGCTCCTATGCCACTTTATTCTCAGGCTGTGGCCACCATTAATATAATCCCTTTCTTCCAGATGGATTCCTGAAACAACAACCCAGACAAACCAGATTTTTCCTTCCCCTCCTTTACCTCACACCTTTTTCTTATACATTTGATTTCAGAAAAATCTTTGAAAGAAAGTGAAAGATGGCATTAATTGTGGAGAGGAAGAGGTAGGGTAGGATTAGCAGGTCATCCTTTATTCAGAATCTCGGATGTGGAAAGGAACTTAGAGGCTGTCTAGTCGAGCCCATACTTGAAGAGTTCTTTGCTACACCCAACAAATGGTCAACCAGCCTTTGCTAGAAAACCACCAGGGTTGGGGAGGCCATTGCCTCCTGAGGTAGCTTATTCCTGAAATGATACCTTTTCTTGGGTCATAAAAATTTAGACCTGGGAAGGAACTTATATAAATCATCTAGTCTAGTTTTCTCATTTTAAATATCAGGATAATGAGTCACAGAGAGGTCAAGGGACTTCCTCAGTCACAAAGGTGGTTGGCAATAGGTCTTGGCTTGGAAAACAGGGATTCTGACTCCATATCCAGGTTTCTGCTCAGGATACTATATTAGTATAGTGGCAATTCTGAACAAGCATTGATTGGTTGGCTGATTGATTACATTTTGGGGTCAAATATGTTTGGTATGACTAAGGACTGGTAAAAAATAGATTCATTCAGGAACTGTAAACAAAGCTACTGCCCAAGGAAGCCCTGTACTTTAGGGAACTCCTGAAATGATGGAGTCCATTTTCCCATAGAGATCTATCCATCTGGTGATTAAGAAAGGAGAAAGAGGATTTTTTTTCTCCTCTGAAATGTTTTCTTGGGAGTATAAAATTTGAACTTACGACGCTCTCCAAACTATTTTTTAAGCAAGTTGCAATTCACTCATCAGACTTATTTCCCTGGGCAAATATCAGAGGCCCTAAGAGAAACCAGGAAATACAAAGAAATTAATCTTGGAGGTTACTCAGCATTGTGGTCATATCACAGCTCAGTATCTCTTGCTATAGAGAACACTCCCCAATACTTCCCAAATTAGAAGCTGCCAGAAAAGATGAAAGGAATTTAGATGATTTGACCTAAATAGGAAAGATGGTGATTGTTCTTCAACTCTCAGTAAGATCCAATAAGAAATGAATCTAAGGCATAGCAAGAAAAGTTATAGATCATTTAAAATTAAGAAAAACATAATTAGGAGTCTTACAGTTCATGTAGTATAGCCACTTCGTTTCACAAATGGGGAAACTGAGGACTATCAGGGTAAGTGACTCTTATAAAATCATATAGCTATCAAGTAGCTAGGCTACCTTAGAAATAAGGTTGTCTGACTCAAGATCCAGTATCCTTTCCATCATGCTTTGATATCCAGCTACTTAATACTAAGGACTATTAATCATTGATTGGCTTACTAAGGAAATTTACACAAATCTCCCATGCATTTTTTTAAGTAACACAAGTGGTCACCCATCTAGAAAAGGGTAGTCTTATTATTATGTTGGAATATTTTTAAGATGACCCATGCCCATAGTCACAAAAAAAAGGTGTAGATTAAAATAGTAATTATGACTAACTACTGGATAAAACAACTCAGATTGTGATGCACAAACATAATTGGTTGTTGAATGTTGACTTTGCCCCTAGCTCTGTGTCCAACAAAAGGAAGCTAAAATATTTCAAATTAAGGAAAAGAAGGTTCCTTATTGGTGCAACTGGCAAGGGTCTCTGTAAATAAGTTTAACCTTGTATACTAAATAAGGAGACCTAATTCTTTTATTTTTTCACTAAGTTCCTATTCTAGGTGGCATAGAGTTGACTCTGGTTTCTTGGAGGTTTTGATAGTAACAATGATAGGCTCTGATAGAGCTTTCCATGTCAGAAATGTTTGGAGGATGAGACCATTGACAGATTCTATGTTTATCACCTGAAGACCAGCATCTTTAGCATCAAAGGATGTTCAGTTGCCAGTTAAGGAATAGTTTGGGACAAAGTAACTCATGAAAATGCCCTATTAAAGCAGGAAAGAGCCATAAATTTTGTTGGTGAAGGAAGTACCCAGTAGAATGAAATACTCTGCAGTGTTGAAAGTCATGAAAAAGTATTTCGTGCCCTGAACCAACTGTATCTCCCAATACCCATACACAGCCCTTCCTGTAGTGTGGTTTTTCCCATGATATAAAGGTAATATGAGCTTCAGAACCTCTTTTCCTCTCTGGTTAACCAACAATCTCAGGGCCAAAGCTGAAATCAGCTGCCTCTTAATAGTTCAACCTCTATAATTCTCAGCATCATTAAACTTTTAAGGAAGTCTATTGGGGTTGTCCTTTAATCCTTTAATAATTGAGACAGGGGAGGGCCAAATGATGGAGCAGCATTTACCTGAGCTGATATTAACTAGGTTTGGCTGCTAATGGCTTTTCGACAATCCCACTGTGTCAATGTTGCCATTTAAAAGAATGCATTTCATTTGGCCCTTGCTCTTTAACTGTCAACGGGGAAATCGAAAAATAATACTCCATTAAGTACTGCAATATTTTTTTAGAGTTCTCCATCCTCACCATCTCACCATCCCTTATGGTGCATCCATTTTTAGATCTACACTATACCAAAGCAACCAGTTGAAAAGTGAAAAATTCACCCCATAAGTTAGTTTGGCTTTCATGATATGAAACAATAAGTGTATCGTTCTCTTCTACCTTCTAACTCTCAATAAACACAGATATGGGGGCGGCTAGGTGGCACCGTGAATAGAGCACCGGCCCTGGAGTCAGGAGTACCTGAGTTCAAATCCGGCCTCAGATACTTAACACAAAAAACTAGCCGTGTGACCTTGGGCAAGTCACTTAACCCCAACTGCCCTCCAAAAAAAACAAAAACAAAAACACAGATATGCATGTATAAGCCCACATACACAATGAATTGACTTTTAGTGTCTTGGACATACAATCATAGACATATGATACATACACATACCAGGGCAGTGTGGTATAGTAGGAAGACCAATGTTGAACATGTTCTCTGTCATCTACAAATTAAATGACTTAAGAATGGACCTTCAATCTCTTCATGGGTAAAGTGATCCAGGATCACTTTCAAATTCTAGACCAAGGGACCTATGTACTACCTGACCTCTTACTCAGGTCAGTTCCTTGTAAAATGAGAGGATTGGAACAGAGCAGGTGTTCTTCATCTTTGATGTGTCATGGACCTCTTTGGTAACCTAGAGTAACTTATAAACCTCTTTTCAGAACAATGTTTTTAAATGTATAATACATAGTACTATGAAGAAAAAACAAGGTTAAGGAAAATAAGATTATAACTTTTTTCCCATCCAAGTTCATAGACTGAAATTTATCCATGGAGTCTTAGAGGTCTGTGTAATCTAGTTTAAGAACCCCTGTACTAGATGAAGTCCAAGGTCACTTACAGCTCTAAATTCAGTGGCCTAGAGTATTAGTGTTACTGTTAGCATCATTAATGTTAAGTGATGCTGAAATGTTGCTGATCTTACAAAGTAGCAATGGAGGAACCGTTTTGGTTCTGAGTACCACTACTGGAACTAAGCAAAAAGAAGGAGAAATCGAAAGGTAAAGGAAGAGAAGAGAAAGGAATGAGAAAAGCAGAGGAAGGAAAAAGAAAGTGACACATATAATAGACAGTGTTTCAGGGGTTCGTCATGATGGCTAGCCTGGCCCTGGTAGACAACATCTAAGAGATTAAGAGAGTTTTACTTTAGAAAGGTAAAATATTAAACATAAAATTCTAATTCCTTTAATAACTTTTATCCTATAACATGATATTTTAATATAATATATTTTATAAACTATTTTATACGTAATATATAAATTGATCATTTTAAATTCATTTTCATAAATTAAAAATTATGCTCCTGCTGAAACTAGCTATCTGAATCAAATATAATATAGTTGGTTATATAATATCTATATATAATATAATGATATCTAATATATTTGTATATTATATAAGAATATATAATAAAAAGATGCATCTTCTTAATAAAATAATTGTCCATGTATAAGAGGTATATGCTGATTATAATTAATTAACTAAGCATGTGACCTATGAGAATTCAGGCTGTACCACTGTAATATTGTGTTTTCTATGTACCAATTTATTTCGATGTAGATACCCAGTTATTGTGTAAACTCAGTTTGACCAGGTACTGTTGGAGGATTTTGCCTGCTATTTCAAAATCACCTAATGAATACTTGCTGATTGATCAGCATTGATCTAGATGAATAGCACTGGCTACCTTGGTATTCTTTACTAAAAAATATCACACAGCTCTGAACTTTCTCAGACCAAAGGAGAGATTCCAAAAAAAAAAAGCCCATCATCATCATCATCAACAACAACAATTATAATAGAAAATGCATCATTTTTTAATTATTATTTGGCAGCTGCTAAGATTAAGGGACTTGTCCAGGGTCACCTAGCTAGTAAGTGTCTAAGGCCAGATTTGAACCCCTGGCAATATAATACTGTCCTAAGTTCCTATGGTATTGGAAACAATTTATAGGGAAAAATTCTTGATAAGTTACTTTAGGAGCCTCTATAACTAAGGCACAGGAGGATAGGACTGAAGACAGATTTTTATAGTTAATTTTGTCCTGTAGTGAGTGGTATAGTGAGGTTCTGGGACAACTGGAGGAAAAAGCAAAGGAGTATTTGTAAACTAAAAGGAGACGGCAAAGCCTATTCATTGAAATGACTTCATTGGATCTTAATGAGAGTACAGTGAGGTGGCACAGTGATAAAGAGTGGGACCTGAGAGTCAGGAAGATCTGACTTTAAATCTGGTCTTAGACACTTACTAACTGTGTGACCATTGACAATATTTTAAACCCTATTTGCCTCATTTTCCCCAAATGTAAAATGAGCTGAAGAAGGAAATGGCAACCTCCTCCAGTACCTTTGCCAAGAAAACCCCAAAATGGGGTCATGAAGAGTCAGACACAACTGAACAACAACAAGAGGGAATAATTTAACATTTGTTCTTGTCATAGACTCCATATTACAAAAGTCACATTTCAGGACACACATTTCATTTCCTCTGAAATCCAGTAGAGTTGATAAAGATAAAGATATAATGAAGAGCCAGGGGTTAGTTTCCTTAAAAACTAAGAAAATCCCAGAACAATTAATCAAAAACCTTCAATGTTTCCCAGTTGCCTATTAAATAAAATCAATTTTTCATCCCAACATTTAAGGCCCTTTGAATCTGATCCCAACTCATCTTTCATCCTCATCTCTTACTCTTTCTCTTCCAGCTCCTCACTATTCCCCATTCTCATCCCATACCTTAGATGTACCCATGCCTAGAATGGACTGTTCTGCCTCAATGTATGCTTCCTCGTAAGTTTTCCTTAAAAATCTCTCCTGACCCTTACATTTCACCTTGAACACTCTCTCTCTCTCTCTCTCTCTCTCTCTCTCTCTCTCTCTCTCTCTCTCTCTCTCTCTCTCT
>CM053593.1:46621587-46679135 GCA_028646575.1 Pseudocheirus occidentalis
AGAAAGAAAGAAAGAAAGAAAGAAAGAAAGAAAGAAAGAAAGAAAGAAAGAAAGAAAGAAAGAAAGAAAGAAAGAAAGAAAGAAAGAAAGAAAGAAAGAAAGAAAGAAAGAAAGAAAGAGAAAGAAAGAGAGAGAGGGAGGGAGGGAGGAAGGGAGGGAGGGAGGAAGGGAGGAAGAAAGAAAGGAAGGAAGGGAGGAAGAGAGGAAGGAAGTGCTTACATAGTAGGTGCTTAATACATTCTTTTTGAATTGGTGTTCATTTTTGCCACACCATCAAAAGGGATGTCAATAATTTAAGAATTGGGTAGGATGTGCTTAATAGCATAGTGTTTTCTAACAACACGTGTTTTCTTTCTAACAATTCTACTGCTGAAGGTGCAAACAGCTTCTGGCAGTTAAGAGTTTTTCAATGCTACTTCGGTTGTAAGAGAAAAGGAAGGAGGGATGGTAAGATGCCTCTGTCCTATTTATTCCTTTAGCAAGAATAGACATTTATAAGATATTGGTTGGTTTAGTTAGAAGAATTATTGCAAATTTGATAAGGTAATTGTGAAATAAAGTAAACAGGGAGTCTGTGGAGACATTTAATGGTAAGGGTGAGGAGTTTACACTTAGAGGGAGACATAGAGAGTATTGTTATGATATCATTACAAATATATTTTTAGAATTCTTAACTCCAAGTCTGACATTCTCAATAAGCTATAGCTTGGAAGCCTGCCTCAGTTTGAGTATCTAGAAGGTTGACCCTTATTTGCCAAGACCCAGTTCCACAGGACAAACAGAGTCGATATTATCATGATTCCAGAAATGGCAAATAGAGAGCTGGGAGGGGACAGGCAAGAATCTGGAAGACAAGAGCATTGGTTAAGCCAATGAGAAGATGACTGAAGATCAGACAGTGAAGCATAGGTGGACTTTCCTGAAAGAGGGAGTCAGCTAAGGTGGTCACGAACCAGGACAATGAGGAAACTCATCACCTTGGTATCAACCTGGTGAAGAGCCCATTCTACTCTGCCTCAAGCTGACCCTCAGGGAATAGACAGACAGTTCGTCGCTAGCCACATCCTTGAAGCCTTTCTAGCTTGAAAGAACCTGCTGAGCCCCATGTTTCTCTAGTATAGCTCCCAAGGTCACCTCCATGTCATAATGAAGCATTTGAAAGAGACTTCATTGAAGGATTTGAGTGACTGAGGTTTTGCTCTCCCAGGAATATATGCCTTGAACAAGGACAGTGCTTTAACCCAAGAAAATGAATCTTTAATGATGACAATTCAGGTATTGTTACTGGACCAGGGAGGAAAGGATAATTTTGTGTAGAATTATAGTAGTGCACAAAGTGACTGCTTCTCTGCTTTTATGCTTCAGACTGGTTATATCTACACACACACACACACAAGTGCACATATACATACATGCACACACTACTTGACAGTTTTCTCACCTTTAATTTTGTCTCCTTTGCTCCTTGGTTTTACATTAACTAGTATGATGGTTCAATATATAAACTTCTTCCCTTCTTAGAAAAACAACTGAGAACAGGTATTCTACTGACCATGGCTCAGCAGCATCATTTCTATGTATGAAGTGTAGCACATAGCAAATACATGCTTTCATGGGACCACATAAAGTAGCATGTTGTTTGCATCATTTTTTTTCAGTTTTTGTAGGACTTTTTTTGAGAGGGAGGGGCTCACTTTCACTATCTTGAACAGGCTAAAAGTGCATCAGCCATTCTTGTGCCCAACTCGGCCGCTGGTTGAACTTATCTTGCTTGGTTATTGACCCTACTTATGCAGCTTGGTGGTCTCTTCATTCCAGAGGCTTATGACATTGGTGCCAGACTTAGTACGGACACCTAATGGGTGTTAACCCTACTGTGGCTTACCATTTCTTAACTCAATTCATCCATCAGTCTCAGCCTCCCCTAGTAGCAGGGATTACAGGCTTGTGTGACCATAAAAGCTTAGGAGAGCCTGCACAAGGTTGTGGTTGGATGAGTGGAGGCAAGGGAATATTGAGATAGGTCATCAAGGTGGAAAGGACTAGACCTAAAATTAGATTGGATAGGTGAGGTAGTGAGAGTGAGGAGGTGAAGCCAATGATGTCTCAGTTGCCACTATATGCCACACATAGTGTGGTAAGACTATGACTAAGGAGAAGCAACAGAGGAAAGAAATGGGCTAAAAAGGCTAGGGGAAGAGGGTCCAAACACTAACACGGAGTGAGGATGGTCATCATTGTATGAGTCAAAAAAAAAGTACTGGATGCTTCTTTGAGATTTTTCTCTCCCTTGGAGGATCAAGGCACTCCAGTATGTTTGCCTTCTATAATCACCAAAGAGACATTGATAGAGTAAAGAGTTCAATATGGGTCCCAAAATTGATTCTGACTCTAGCTCTGAACCTCAGAGTCTTCATCTATGAAATGGGATGACAAACAACCCCTGAGCTCCCTACCTCCAAAGATGGCTGTGAAATAAAGGGCTTTGCTTGGTAAATCTTAGAACACTGTAAAGGTGGGTTACTATAAGAGATTTTCCTCTCTTTCTGGAGCTCTGAATGCAGCCACTCTGCCTAAGGGTGAATATGGAAGCCTTGGGACAAGAGGTATACTCTCAATAGGAAGTCCCCACCTCAATATAAAATGGGGCAAATGGGGAAAAGGAGGGAGTGAAGGGCCAGCAGCAGGGGAGGAGAGTGGTGATGGTTATGTTAAAAGGGATTTGTTCCACTGTCAAAACCAAAAAGATCTCCCTAAGCGCCAGCATTAGGAAATGAAGCCTGTGATGATGGGGAGGGGGTAGAGAGTATTAAGGAGGAGCTTTGAAGAGGAGGAGAAAAGGAGGAGGAGGAGGAGGAGGAGGAGGAGGAGGAGGAGAGGTGGAGTGCTAAAATCACATCATTAACCACAGTTTGAAAGTGGTCAGAAATAAGCACCTGGTTCTGAAGTGCTTGGGACGTCTGAGTCATACTAAGACAATTTGCTTTATCCTTGGGGTTAGTATTCTAGGGAAAAGGATGCCTAGAAGCCTCCTTGGACAAGGTCAGTTTATGAAACCCAGGCTACAGTAGCTTCCCACTTATTTATCCCTTCTCCACTCCCTCTGCTCCAATGACAATGACTAGAGAGAGTGGTCGGAGATAAGCTAGATCAGATAAAGCATTCCCCCAAAATACCAGGATCCCCAACTCCTCCCCCCATCTGTCCAGGACACATGGAATTTAGCAGCTCTTCTTAAGATTTCAGAATAAATGGTAGAAAAGCAACTTGTCTCTTCCTCTTCCCCCTTCTACTCTAGAACTAGGGGCCTACGGGCCCAGGGCCTGAGTTGGCATCTTCCATCCTTTGGGCTGCCTGCTGTCGTTGTGCTCAAACAAAGACCAATTCGGATACCCCCTACAGAGAGTGAGGGCCTATTTCTGGGGCTCAGAGGGAGCTTGCCTTAATCTGCCTCATGGTGAATGACAACAATGTTAAGAATGAAAATATGGTTTGGGGGGGATATCCCCCAGGAGCCCAACATTGCAGTATTTAAGGGAACTTTAATGAGCTTAAGAGGCTAATCTAGAGCTCAGGGTTTTTTTTAGTTGTTTTGTTTTGTTTTGTATTAAATCCTTTTAAAGGCTGCTTAGGCTAGGATAGGGAAGAGTGAAACTAAATGTGAGTCAAAGAAAGGATGAGGTATAAAGGAGGGAGTCGGGACTGGTTTGGGAAGTGAGGAACATCCAAAGAACCCCTTTCAGTATGGAAGCAAAATAGGAATGTGGAGACAATCGGTCACTGCTGAACAATTGACTGAAAAGTTAGGCACTCTTCTGGAGAAGCAAAAGATAAACATTCTACCCAGAATTCCTTTCACAAAATTCTTCTGATTTGCATCAAATGTTTCTTGTCTTTTGCTTTCTACATTTATAGTCTGGAGAAGAAAAATTAAGATGAGATCCCAAATATAAGATCTACTGGGGGTCTTAGGGATCACATAGTTCAGCTTCATTTTATGGAGGATGAAACTGGGGCTGAGACACTTTCAATGACTAGCCTAACTTGACCCAGGTAGTTAGTGACAGAGGTCAGAGTCTTTTGACTCATAGCCCATCACCTTTTCCCCTAAAGCATGCTTCTTCCTACATAACAGGTATCCAATCTTTGGACTAACCATAAGTGTTAAATGACTCTTTCAAACATCATAACACTCTAGCCCTCCTCAGTCCAATAACAGATAAAACCCAATACCAGACAAAGGAACATGACATTGGGAGTCATTTAATGAAGAGTTCCTAATGGCAATGATGATCACAGAATCCTTTAATCCTGATAACATCACTCACTGCCCAATTCAGGATGAGGAAATGACTGAGTTTACAATACGGTTGGTCCATGTTTCAGAGGTCTATATAGCCAATACATATTACAGAGATAACCCTCTGTCAATATGGCCGTGAAGGTAAATGTACTGTTGTCTTAGGTAGTAAGCTCATTGATCTCGTGAACAGTGGACTCATTGGTCACGTAGATGTGGCCTTGGTATTCTCACAGTTCATAGGCTTTTGCAACAGTAGATGTTAGAGAGAGAAGGAAAGGGGTTTAGAAGAGACTAGGCAAAAATAAAAGATAATAATAATAAATCTGGATTGAGCATGGGATTCAGACCCAGCAAGAAGGATGGGTATTTCATCTGAGCTTCTTTTTATGTACAGTCTAATCTGCCTTATCAGACATGGAAGCCCTACTCTATGTCTGTCAGAAACTTGTCAGGGTCTGTCTGTTATATGATAATGATCAAAAAACAAGAACAAATCTAATGGAGAGGAGCAAGAGGAATAATGGGAATAGAACTATAATCCGAGTTTATTTGCTGTTATCCAAAAATAGGATACTCACTTTGGAATCCCAAAAGGCTGGACAAGACCAATTTAATTCTTGTGACTTCAGTTAAAGGACTGAACAACCTCAGCCCATAATGTATTTTTAGTTGCCATGACATTATGGTGCAATTATAAGTGAGGGATCTGGCCATGGTCTCATTAAAGGCTTGCTAATCCATGCATGGCAGTCAGGTGTTGAGCTCTAAAAAATTATTTTGTCTCCCTGGTTCAGAGAGAGAAAGAGAGACGTCTCCAAAATCCTTCCCAACTGCCCAAATGTAGTTTTGTACTGGGACAGAGCAGAAACAACCAAATGAACATTAGGGATCAGGCAGCAACAGTTTTATTTCTTAGGAAATGTCTTAACTGACTTCAGGGTTTGTACTTTATTCCAATTGGCTCTACTAACTCCCAGAGAAACTTAATCCCTGCCCTAATTCCCATTTTATTTATTTTCAGTAGTGCGAAAACAAACATGTAGCTAAGATTACAATGTTTACGCCTCCTCTTCGCCAAAATAATGCTAATCCCCTTCTGCTAATTAATGCCAGAGCCAGAGCAATTTTATTAACTTCACCTTGGTTAAAGTATGGCGGTGGTAGTTCATGTTTAAATTAAAACAACAATTTGACATTTGAAAGACATCGGCTTTGTCTCCACTGAGTCGGTCTGCTACCTTTCACTTAGATGCTGGTTCACTTTAATATATGACAAAAGACACAAAGCTCCAGTCCTCACTGGTCAACTATGACATAACTAATTTTAATTGCAATAAGTTGAATCAGGCACCCTGCACTGTCATTCAAAGAACTCAGGGGAGAATTAAATCAAAGGAAACATTAAGCCTGATTCTCCCTGAGGTGCTAGAAAACATGCCTTCCTCTGAACACAAAAGAGAGAGGAATCTCTTGTATGTTTCCTCTGATATTTTCTCCCAGAGTCTAGCAGACATTTTTAACTCCAGAAGGGAACTGGTCTCTCCCCACCAATAGCCTAAGGGACTTCCAGGCAGAATGCTTTTCTATATGCTCTCTGGGAAACAGAGCAAAGTGATATATTAAGTCCTTAGAGAGGCTGATGCTTAGCCCTACAGAGAGGAGGACATCTCTGGAAGAGGACAACAGCATGCTTCTTGGAAGAGGAAAGAACGAGATTCCCTCCTCCCATATAAGCAAATCTCCAATGAGCTTCCCTCTGATAGTTTACAAGACAACTAATAATTAACAATAGCTTACATTAAATGGACTTTAAGGTTTACACAGCACTTTATACACATTATCTCACTACCAGAAGCACACACAAGTCAAATTAAAGAGCAGTAAAGGATAGCCAAGGTTACCAAATGATAATATTTGTTGAATTGATTGGAATTGAATTAGAATACCTATCTGTTTTTAGAAGCTTTAGGGGTTAGATACAGACATACTTTGTTTTCAGAATGTTTTGCCAAATGTACTTAATAGCCAAATGGAAAACAGTGGTATAATCAATTTTTCTGATTTTAGTACAAAGAATTAAATTATACACACACCCACACATATACATATATAATATGATATGTCAATGATAAATATATTGACTGATATATTAAATATATGTGTATGTATAAGATACCAAATGTATTTATTATGCATTTTGGGTAGTTTAATTGATACTTTAAAATTTTAAAAAAAATCTTACCCACTTCCTCACTTCCCAACATTAGAGCCCAAATCTATTCTTGGGTCTTTTTTTCTTCTCCTTTTCTTTTAAATTGTTGGTAATTTCACTAACAGAACTGTTTTTCAGAAGAGAAACAGTATTTGTTCAGAATCATTAAAAAGTCTCCCCAGTTTAAAACAACTAAAAGTCTCCCAAGCATTTGTGTCATTATTTTGTTTAACCCAAAAGCAAGATTAATGAAACTAAGAGGTGAGAAATCTACATGGGGGAAAAGCTAATCACAGAGGTCTAATCTGGGAAATTTGTTTTAAAGTAGAATGCATGATAAAAAAGTACTGGAACTACCAATATGTCTAGATAGACTGAAGAACCTATTTGGAAAAGTTTCTCTTTATAAGGTTTAATATAATAAAGGATGTTACAATACTAGGCTATGGATAAACGGTCTGTGGGGGTTGATATATGATGTCAATATCAAAAAAAAATTTTTACTCCTAATCTCTGTTCTTTATTTTTATACTCATTATCTCATTGATTTCTTTTTTTAATTATTATTTTAGTTTCAGTTGGTTGTTATGTAGGGGGGAGGAAAGACCCAGAAAACACCTTGAAATAAGCATGGTTCCCCATCACCCTTTGTAACCAAGAAAAGACAAATCTACCTTTCAAAAAAAAAAACAGAAAAAAAGAAACCTCAAGACCAAGGGGGAGCTGGGTTTATGAGATGTAGATCAAATGAGTCCTCTGCAACTTAACGAAGCAGTCAACAATTTATTGCTTCACTGTGTTTGATTTTTTTATATCCCTTAAATTTTATTACCCCAGGAGCCAAGCCAAAAAAGATAAAGTTAAACAAAACAAACAATTGCCTCTATAATTTCATTTGTGGCTTCCTTCTATGAGCGACTGCATAACTAGTCATGATCTCCAAGTAATGTTACTCTAACAAAATCAAATTGAATCCCTCACCCCACACACACTGCCAGACACACATATACATCCTCCTCTGAATGGATAAAATGGAGAACTGGTTTATTCCAAGTCTTAATAGAGATCCCTATCACTGCTGTATTTTCACTGCAGGGCTGCCAATCAGCAGGCTCCAAAGATATCCAGGCTCTTATGTGTGATATTCACTTTCTTTCTTCAGTTAAATCCCTTTCTTCAGATAATCGTTCTGTTCCAAAAATGAGAAAATGGGGGAGAGAGGACAACACAGAAACCCTCCCTCTGAGGAGAGGTTTCTCAAGGAGCTTTGCTGACATGTTGGGAGTTATGATGTTGTGGGAAGAGGGGATGATGACAGCAATACTAGCCCACACAGCTCCTAAGATGTTTAAAACAATCTAAAGGATGATGGTAAAGCTGTCCAAATATGCAAGGGGAAATAGTCTAAGCCTGATGCACCCAGACTCCTGGCACATGAAAGAAATAATATAAACTTGATTTTTACTTGGGATTTCTTCCAGAAGTCTTAATTATTGATTGTATTACCACATTCCCATTATTCAGCAGCTTCTTCTATCCCTGACTCAAGTCCAATTACAGTATTTGTTTGGAAGTGATTCCGGGAAAACTCCAAACCAACCAGATCACAGAAGAGCTCACTTAAATAGAGAACAAGTTATATGGGGGGAGGGGGAGAGAATAATGTTGATTGTCTAACAATTTTCTGACTTTCTAAGACAGCTAAAGCCAGTATCTAAATATCTAGATTTGTATCACCTGCATCAGTTTTAGATGGCACAGTCCAACATCATAAATAAATTCAAAACATGAGGAAATTCATACAAAGGTTGGACAAGTTACTGTTCTCCAAGGAAGTTCATTGTGAGTAAAAATGAATGGAATCAGAACCATTTTCTAAATGTAAAGTGCTTAATGCAATGTCTACCTAACATTTAGTAAGTGCTTAAGAAATATTTCTTCCCATTCCCTTGTCTGTCTTGTATTTGATGTGGGGGATTATGTGAAAACTATTTCCTAAGTCATTCTGGTGTACAACACCAAAGTTTAAGAACACAAATATATACTCTTCCCTGAAAGATGATCCTGCCAAGATACTCAACTTTTGGATTCATTGAGAAATACCAGTCAAATTTCTTGTTGGGCTTCAGAAAACCAGTTGATGATGGAGGAAACTTCACACTCTTCAGTTGCTTCACTTGGAATCATGGCCATACAAGGTATATGCCACTGGAGAACCACACAAGAGTCAAATAGAACATTGCTCAAATTGTCTTTTTGCACATCAGAGTTATCTCCTATTTTAGCCATTTGTGTATTTTCTTTTCCTAACAATTCACTTAATACAAAATTTGTATTTGGTGTCACAAGAGAATTATTTAGATTTCATGTTCCTCTGTCTTTATCATCATTTTCCTGCCACATATGTCCAACTTCTATCTTAATTACTGTCCTCATGGCAGCCTTGTGAGAATGCCCAACCAGTTTGCCCAGTTTTGATCTTTAGGATCTGTCATTTCCTCAAGGTGGCAATTCCCTCCACCAAGGCAGGTAGGTCGAAGTGTGCCTCTTACTTGGCTGTAATCCTTCAGTGTGCTTCAAGCACACTGAATTTAAACAATTTACCCAAAGTCCGTTGGCTAACAACTAGAAGGACTAGCATTAGAAGGTACATCTTCCTGACTCCAAGATCATCAAGCTCTTGGAAATGCCAAAATTCCCCCCAAATTAAAGCCATAGAATTTTAATACTGAAAAAAGAGGAGGAGACAAGTTCTAAAAACTTGTTTTGTCAATTTATAGAATTAGTTTATAAACTCATAGATGGTAAAGATGGTAATCTTTTAAAACAAATTGGATATAAAGTATATACAGTATTTTCCATTTAAGAATTGTTCAATAAATATTTGTGATGGTGATGATTTTGCTTTATCTCATTTTAGAATGTCTATCAAAGCAGTTTATGTTATTAAAATTGAGGGGGAAAGTTTCCTTTAGGTACAATGTATCCCAGTACC
Source organism: Pseudocheirus occidentalis (assembly GCA_028646575.1). NCBI lineage: Eukaryota > Metazoa > Chordata > Mammalia > Diprotodontia > Pseudocheiridae > Pseudocheirus > Pseudocheirus occidentalis. The sequence goes on from CM053593.1 coordinate 46,631,098, forward strand.
TCTGATAACCCTTAAAGTTACAAGCCCACAGTTAGCTAGATGAACAGTGTTTCTACCATAGTAAAAAATACTTTTGTGAGTGGGGCAGAACCCTTTTGAGCTAATGGACTCAAACCATGTACAGAAACCAGAAGTTTGAAATGGGGCAGGGGAGGGCATCATAATTTAAAGCATTTTAAGACTGACTTCACCTTTTGACATTGGCAGGGCTTCTTAATGAAGATTAGCCACAGATAATCAAGTCAGCCTTAAAGTTTATCTTTGATTTTTCTTTCTTCTTTTTTAAAATAACAAACTTAACAAAAATCCACAACTTATATCCATTTCCAATCCCCAATATTTTAAGTTCTATGAGTATGGGTATGCCTTAAAGTTCATAAACTGAAACATAAAGACTTTGTGAACACAACACCAAAATCTCCTGGAAAAAAATAAAAAACAATGGAACAGTTATTTCAAATAGGTGTGGTAATTGAAATTGTAGAGACAATATCTCATTGATTTCTTAGATTTTTCCACTTTTCATCAAGAGATTTTGGCATTGTATAATGACAACCTAAAAGAGAGGGACAGGGCAGTATGATATTTTGTTTGGAAACAGTCCCATACTATTTTCCTATGGGGGGGCGTTAAAAAGCAAACCATATTATCTAAAAACAGCACCATGTCATGAAAAAAAATCTTTTGAGTGGACCCATTGAGTCTAATTGTGAAGTGACAGTATTTTAGTAAATATCATTTCTCAGGGAATATGGTAGAACTAGTGCCAATATATCTGTTCTTTCTCAACGCCTGTATTAAGACTCCTCAGGCACACCCCTGTTGCACATTTTCAATAACACAAAAGGAGCTATTTTCCAAATAGACTAATCCTCCTTTGATTCTGCTTCTATACTTTAATCTGTTTTATTCCAGGGCCATATTTAATGACAATTGTAAAATATATGCAGACAATAGCCACTTCACACAAAGACAAGATTCAAAGCAGAATCTTTTTCAATCACTCCCCTTTCCTCCCCTACTCTTCCTAGGCCTCTTAAGCTAATGTCTTTATTAAGTAGGCATCTCCACCAGGGAAAGCAGCAGTACTCTCCACACAATCCCCACTCCCCACTCAAGCTCTGCCGGGAGAGAACAAGGAAATTCCTCTAACTCCCTTTTCCCTAGCCTCATCCAGCGTTACTCGTTTAAGAAACCAAGAAGCTAATATCAGAGTTGCTGCCAATAGCTGAAGACCCCTTCCTCTTAAAAATCTCTCGACTCCTTTTAGAAACAATGAATCTGAACCTGTGACTGACAAGAATCATATCAACTGTGGAAGAGATTTAGGGTAAATTAGGGCAGTCTGAGAAGGGGGTGTTGAATGGGACCTCTGGCCCTCTTGGCTCTAATCTGAACCGTGCCCAGGACCCAATAGAGCCTGATATTAGCTAAGATAGCCCCACAAGAGTGACTTAGAAGGCAAGGAAGATTCTGGGAAGGGCAGTAAGGAAATAACCCATAGGAATTTTAGTTAGTAGTGGAATGCCCACATCTCACCTCCAAAAAAGCCTGAAATATACTGCCATAACTTGGAGATTTGACCTAAGGGGCTTGGCAGAGTATAGACAGTTCCACCGAGAAACATTCCTTTACTAAATAAAAGATACTTCCCACATCCACTCTTATCCATTCATACCTGCTCTGAGACTGGTAATAGTAACAGATTTCAAGCTTTTTACACCTTGCCCCAGTAACAAAAACAGTACCATTCATTGCTCTGGAACACGCATTAATCAATATACCTTCCCTAACATACTGGGGACTCCAACCTCACCAACCATCACAACAACCCGTCAGATGCTGCTGGCAAATGGACTCTGAAGGAAGGCTCTTCACGTGTGCACAGAAGAGGGGGTAAGAGAAGACAAGAGGCGGGTTTGAATAAAGGATAGACTCCCTTGAGTCCCTTGGGAAAGGACGAACACTGGAAGCCCCGGGGGTCCTGTGGACTTTTCTGGGGCTCCTTCTTTAAGTGAAGGGAGCCACAAGAAGTCTTTCCTAGAACTTGTGGGGGAAGGCATTGGAGGCATTGGGAGAAGGAAAGGAGAGACTGAGGAACCAGGGAGACAGTGTCTGGTCCTTTGGGAGTTGGGACGGCAATGAAAGGCTAACCCTGTCAGCTTCATGTGTTTGTGTGTGTGTGTTTGTATGTGTCAAATGGGGGAAAGGGAGTGTCACGTATGGGGATTCTGTTTTGTGGTACTTATCGGTATACTTTGGTGTCTCCCAGTATGCCCCAGTCTTTACACGTGCGTATGCGTCTTTGGGCCAGTCTACTGCTCCATGAGCTTCTGTCGACACAGACAAAGGCAAAGCAGCGTTCTGGGCCCGCTCCGGGGACACGCGGGGGGATGCCGCCACTTACTTCTCATAGTCGTATTTGCAGTAGAGTTTCTTGTCTCTGTAGAAGCAGGTGGTCTCCAGGGGCTCTTTGCAGGAGGCGCACTGAACACACTGTTCATGCCAGAAGCTGTCATTGAGTCGTAGCAGAAATCTGTCCGAAATGACCCGCTGACAGCCCTCACAAACCGACTTGGGATTCACGGCTCTCCCTGCAAGCAGACAAATCAACACCGGGAGATTGGCACCGAAGGCCACCGAGACCGCGCCAGCCCCTCCTTACCCTCCCCCTGGGCTTGCCACCCCTGCTGTTGGCCCTCCAGCCCCAGCCGCAGCTAGGTTTCTGAGAGACACCTAACTTACTACGACAGCAAAGACTGCACTTTCCAGACAGGGTTCGAGCCAGAGAGTCGGAGAACGAATTAACTGAGCTGGAGAGAGCTACAGAGAAATGTCAGAACGAAATTGTCCTTTCCAATTAACTGGGACCATTGGAATTCTGTTTTTGTTTCATTCTCACCCAGCCGGAGGAAGGGGCGGGGTACAGCGAGAGCAGGCAGAAACAGACGTTTGGGGGGGGGGGGTAGTGGGGGTGGAGGAGAAAGAAGGTCTATGCAGGTTTAAACACAAGCTCGTGCCGTTTAGGCAAATGAAGATTAATCCATAGTTAATGGTTGGCTTAAATATCCTGATTCTGTATTAAGCACAGGCGTTTGCTTACCCGGGTTGATTGAATAAAACGGTTAGATGGCCAAAGAACGATTTTTAAAGAGTCATATTTTTAAAAAATGACTAACATTATTATTACAATTATTATTATTATTATTATATATATTTTTTCTACTGGGCATACCCTGAGGTACTGGGAAATCACGCCTGCGTCTCAACAATGATAATTATTTCTCCCTACAATGAACCCACAGAATTTCAGCCCCCAGGACTATGGATGGTGACGCCCTGGCGCAGTTCCCAGTTTGGTCCCCCACTCAGCAGACCTAGCAGGACCTGGGAGCAGAAAGGAAGCAGAAAGCACCTCAAAGAAGCCCAGTCAGATTAAAGATTGTCCTAAATCGCTGGGCGGGATCCGAATTCATGAGGCCCAGCACAATTCCGTGAGACCATAGCAAGTGGGCAAAAAGATGAGGGGAACGAAAATCTCGTAGAAAATGGGAAATAAATTTTCTTTTTCCTCCCCTTTAATGAGATGTGCCCCTCTCCTCATTCTAACAGGATTTTTGTGTTTTTGTTTTTGTCTCAATCCCTTAGATTTATCCTCTTTCACAGCACCAAACGGAAGGATGAGCTGGGCTCGGAAGGCATTATTTGACGTTATTAGAGTGTGCTTTCGCAAATGGATTCAAGCCTTTACCCCTCTTTATCTCTCTGGCTTTTTCTTTGGAGAAAAGACATGAAATGTGTATATGTACGAAGTGGAAGACAGAGCGCTAAAGGGAGTGTAGCGAATGGCCCCCCAATCCCTGGAGGAAAATATTTTCCGATAGATGACATTGCACAGAGGGACAAGGGAAAAATACGATTGTCCGAAATTTCTCCTACTCGTCCAAAGACTTTTATAGATTTGTAGGTGGTAGTCTCTAGATATTCCGCTAAAGGAAAGAGAAAGACGGAGAGAGCGAGAGAGAGCGAGAGAGAGCGAGAGAGAGAGAGAGAGAGAGAGAGAGAGAGAGAGAGAGAGAGAGAGAGAGAGAGAGAGAGAGAGATCACTTGGGTGGTGGAAAGAAAGGCAAAGTTGTGAATTCTGTTCCTTGAGTTCAAAGTGAAATTGTCGAGTACCCGGACTGCCCGGAACTAGGGAGTCTGTTCCTACCTGGAACTTAATTTATCCGTTATTTGGTTACTGACTGAGTTTGAGGAAGTTGAGGGAGAATGGACAGAATAAGGGGAGATATCCAAGGGAGTCATAGTCTTCCCTTAAATTGGTTTTTCCAGCCAAACGTGTCTCTCCTTATTCCTTGCCTATTAGAAGCTATTAAATGGTGTAAAGGTTTAAAAATTAAAAACGAAATCATCTCAATAGTAACAAGAATGATAATGTAATCTACACCCTCCCTTTCCCCTGGCCAGCTGAGAGAAGGGGGAAACACAGTCACCACCTTGGATCCAGCTCGGAAGGGGCTCAAAGGGAACTCAAACAACGCTTTTCTCTAGATCCCAAATTCCAGCGCTCTCAAGGCTAGCTGAGCCACAACAGACACAGGAAAGTCCGTGGGGAGAAGGGAAGAGCCGGTCCAGGTTCTGTCAGTTCACTAAGGCCTGGAAGACCTCAGTAGAGTTAACCCGAGGCTCCCAGCTTCAGATCCGAGGAGTAAAAGACTCTGTAACCCAGTGTCTTCCCGGATAAGTTTCAGGCGTGATTTCGTTTGGCTCTCTTCACTTAAAGGAACCCCAGGAAGTGTTCCGCAGTCTCCTCCCAGCCCTCCCCTCCGTCCCGGGTTTCCAAGTCCGGGATCACAGAAAAGTCAAAGAAATAGCCTCGAACTTGAGCGGCGCCTGAGTCTGACCCTACCTGACCAAGGGCAGAGGAAAAGGCCTCGAGATCCCCACCCTCCTATCTTCTCCCCTCCCCAAAACGGGGAAAACTTGAGGGAAGGTAGAGCCAGAAGAAAAATGGGAGCCCTTAGAAGACATCGATCTGCAAAGTAATTAAAATAGAGGGTTTTTAATCGCTTGCCACTTCTGGAAGAAGTTGCTCCTGTTCCCGGGCTCCTCCCGGGATTGGGGAATTCCGCGCTCTGTGCATAAGGTTGGAGAGGCTGGCGTGGTTTCTGAGTTTGGTTTTGGTGGGGAAGGAATACCAAGTGAGTTGCGTTGCTGTGTGTTGTTCTGGAGGGCACTGCATCTATCTCTCAGTAATGAGAGGCCGAATCCTCTTACTTTCCAGAGGAATCCCAGAGAGAACTCCAAAGGAATCCGAGAGAGTTCTCTCTTCGGAGGTTGCCCAAACTCGGCCCTCAGTCGGCGTAGAGGATCAGAGCCGAGACTTCGAGAGAGGGCACTGGGGAATCACGGGAGACCCTCAAATCTCCACTTACCCAGCAACGAGGAAAAGGAGGCCGAGGTCTCGATCGCGCTCTGAAAGTTCTCTTCCATCTTTAGTCCGTCTAGCATGGTGAGGTTTCCAGGGACCAGGGAGTGGAAGGGGAGCCGACCTGGTTGGGAAAGAAGAGCAAAAGGACTTGCAGCTCCCTTCGGACTAAGCCTCCCTAGGTCGACCTGGACACACCACGGACAGGCGCCACACACCCAAGGGAAAGGCAAGAGGGAGTGTCCGAGTTAGACAGAAAGAGGAGAGAAGAGAGGAGGGTCCAGAGGAGAGAAACATTGCGGGAGGGGGGAGGAGGGGGCAGAGATGGGGGTGGGTAGAGTGGGAGACAGGTCACAGAGAAAGTGCACGGGGTCGATCTGATTTCTTTCAATGACAACGAATCGAATCTTTAGGATCAGTTCAGCCTCCCCCCTGTCCCGGGGTACCCCAAGTTTTCTTTCCACCTTTGTCTCCAAAACCAGAGTGCCCTTAATCCAGAAATCTGCTCTACTTTGGTCTGCTCACTTTTTAAAGCAAGTTCCTAAGTAGGAGTCTGGCTATTGGTAGAGGGGCAGTAAATGAAATGGAAATCGAGGAGTTAGCTTCCCTCTGTCTCTCTACTCTGAACCTAGATACTTGCACTGAGTTTCCAGTCCCACCATCTACTCTCTCTTCATCTCAGACTCAGCATCGGCCTTCAACTCCAGGCAATTGGAAGCGTCTGGGGACCGAGATGAAGAGAAGGTGGCTTGAGCTAACTCTCTGCGCTCTACTGCAGGGGACTGGCTGATTGGGGGCGCCCGACCGACCTTTTCCACTAGTCGCAAAGAGGGGAGAAAGGAGGCCCGAGTAGGGGAGGAGCAGTGCAGGGGGGATGCCAAGAGAGTCCTACATGCCGGGCCAGGCCAGTACAAAAAAAGAAACCTTGGGGAGGAAACTGCACGGTTTCAGTATTGGACGCGTTTCAAATAAACTTTGAACAACACAGGCGTTAGTGAGCCGCTAGACCCGGGCGGTGGAAGCGGGCAAACTTACCTGATTGGAGAGAGCCGGGTCCCCGAAGGAGAGACAAACAGCCAGACTCCAGCTAGTTGGCCCCGGCAGTGCAGCAGCCCGGAGAGCAAGCTCGCGGAAGAGAGGTCCGACCTGGGAGATGGCTAAGCTGGGTGGGCAGCGGGAGGCGGGGCTGGCCCCCTGTTCCACTGCCACTTCGCTGAGCAGCCGGCCGCCGGTTCCCCTCGCCGACTGGCCCACGCTGCCTCCACTCGGGTCTGGGGCAGCGGGAGCCTCGGCTTCTCGGGATCCCGCTGTCCTGGCGGTACCCAGCCAATGGGCCTACGGACTGGGACGGTTCAGTGAGCTTTTCCAAGCCAGCTACGGGATGGAGGAATAGGGGGAAGCCTGGGTCCTGGGGTGCGGGTTCGGATCCTCTCTCCTTCTGGCGGATCCCGGGTTGCTGAGCTGTGCGTGTGCGTGTGCGTGTGTGTGTGTCTGTGTGTGTGTGTGTGTGTGTGTGTGTGTGTGTGTTGTTCTCTCATGTAGGAGGGAAAGGGAGAAGGGGAGGGTCGGAAGCAAGTCCCTTGGAGGGGCTGGTATCAGCCTGCCTCTTCGAGTCCGAAGCGATCTGACCCACCTCCCTGCCTGGGCCACCTCTTGCCTTCACCTCTCTCCCTGCCTTCACAAAGTTTCCTCCCCTCCACGTGTAACTCTGCTACCTCATTGCACGCTCACTGCCTCGCGCATCTGCCGGCCCCTCAAAGGCAGAGAAGAAAGGGCTTTACTCCACCTGAACCGCTCTACGCCAGAAGCAGTAGCGTGGACTTTCCAACACACGCATGCCTGCCTATCCACACCCGTCCCAGCATAGGTGATGATAAGCCGTGAGCATCTCTCATTACTAGTATGCTTGCAAACATGCTAGGCAGCATCCGCGGTTGCAGAGCTCATGTCTTCTTGGGAACTCCTTAGCATCAGATTCTCTTTTCTACTTCTCCCGATACCTTAGGTTTTCTGCAACAAGTCCTTCGGTTTATTAGGTAACTAAATCGCAGAGATAGTGTGTCCAGGTCACATATCTAGTCAGAGGCTGGCTGCAGCCCAAAGAGAGCATTTGACTGAAAGTCAGGGGACCTGGATTATCCTACCACTCAGTTTCCTCCTCTGCAAAATGAAGGGAATGTCAGTTTTCTAAGCTCTCTTTCAGCTTCAATACTCTGGGACTCCCAGTTCTTGATTGCACCCAGGCCAGACCTCTGGCCGCTAGAACTATAGTAGGTAGGATCAGGTAAGGAGGTCGTTCTTGGAAAAAAACAAGGTGGTGGGTGCTGTGGAGTTGTAAAATTTGTTTCCGTTTCAGGCAGTCTCATGGTGTTATTCACTTAAATACGGTCTACTCAGTAACCTGGAAATGTGATCATTCCTCTACTTTTCAAACTAAAAAAAGCTAGCCAAAAAAAAGTTATTTTCTGTGAGTCACAGGACGTACAGCTTAAAACCAAAATATTTTCTAATTCTGATGAGGACAAATGGTCCTGGCAGAACCATCATGTGCCAGTCACAGAATTCATGGAAGGGGTGCAGCAGGTGGGCAAGGGCCTCAAAGACAGTCATAACTTGACAGTACAGTTTTTAATAGTTTCCTTAAAATTAGCCCCTCGATCTGCACAACAGGTATGTAAAGTAGGTTGGCCAGATATGATTAGCCCAACCTATTTCACAAAGGAGGAAACTGAGGTTTGGATATTTCTGTTAGCTATTTAGTGGGAGGGCTGTTAGATTCAAATACCTAGCTTTAGGCTGATATTCTTTGCATCTACCCAGACAGGGCAGGGTTGAAAGAAATCATAATAAGGAGAGGAACAAGTTCGGGATATAAGCAGTTTACCTGAAAAAGATATGTATGAATAGAGATTAAGGAAGGGAGAAATTATCAAGTGGGTAATTTACTGTACCTCCACTCTAAAAATACAAATAAAGACAAATCTCCACTGAGCTGTGATTAAAGCAGTTGAGGTTTCACCACAACTGTAATCCCAAATCATAGGTTTGTCCCATTCTTTTGAAAGACACTCGAATTTAGCACCAATCACAGACTCAGACTCATGTTGTTTTCTATTTGTATACAAAAGTTCTGTTTGCCAAATAGATTTTAAACGTTCAAAGATCAGGGATGATTTTGCTGGGTACAGAGTAGGTGCTGAATAAATACTTGCAGATTTGGGGAGGAGGAGAAAGGAAGATGACCTGAAATGGGAGGAAATGAGCTGTCTTAGGATATAGAGGAAGAATATATAAACACATTGCAATGTCTTCCATTTCTGTATTTGCCCAGGTGCATATTTAGCTGAAGTGTCTTTTTATTATATTTCACTCTCTGAATCTCATACTTTACTCTTTGACCGCCCCTAACAAATACTTCACTGAATCTTATAATTATGTTTGTCTGCTGTATTATATATCTTCCACCACCATTAGTTTATGAGTTCCTTGAGGGTAAGGCCAATGTTGTCTTCATGCTTATAACACCATGCAGCCACCCCCATCTTGAGTACTTAGCATCCTGTAGGCTGAATGAATAAGACAAAATAAATATCTTTAATGGCTTGTCATTAATCTAATTAAAAGTCAAATCAAAATGTGCCTACAGTTTAATTTTTATTTCCTTCCTTCCTTGTTTCAGCTCAAGTGCTGACTCTGCCATGAAGCTTTTCTTACCTTCACTTACTTAATGCTCCTCCAATTATCATGTATGTTCTCATTTATTCATATGTAGACTTGGTAGAATGTAGCATGGTCATATGTATGTACATTCAGTAGAATGTAGCTCCTTGAGAATAGAAACCTTTTTTTTTCATTTTTTGTCTTTGCACCACTGTATACATAGTAAACATTCAATAAATGTTTGTTAAATTGAACCAATTTTCCCCTTCATTTACTAATTACAAAGAAAGATCTCTGAGTCACATTCCTGACCCAAGAAGTGATTTTTCTACCTGGCCTCAGGCAATTCAGTAGCATTCCTTGGTCTCTTGTCACTTGGGAGCACGGGGCAGAAGGCAAGGATTCACTTCAGTCACCTAATGACAGATGATGTGGATCTGAAGAGGGCAGGAAATCTCCTGAATTCAGATTCTCAGGGACCCAGGGTTGGTATTTTCATCCTAGGAAAAGTGCACTGGCAATCACTAGAGCAGATTCATGTCCCAACTGTATCATTAATAAGCTGTATGACCTTTCCTTTTAACCTCTCTGGGCCTCAGTTTCCAAATCTATAAAATGAAAAAAACAACTAGATTAGGGGCTCTTTACCTGGAGTCTGTGAACTTTGTTAAAATATTTTGATAACAGTGTTTCAAGATAATTTACTCTCTTTGTAATTTACTGGATTTTGTGCATTTGAAAGGATTATTCTGAAAAGGGGTCCATAGGTTTCACCAGACAATACCAAAGAAGTCTATAACATGAAAAAAGCTGCCTGGGCTAGGTGATTTCAGGATCCTTCTAGCACAAATCATTCTGCAACAGAAACCACTAATGATATCTTGTGTGCACACACAGGCATCTGCTGATTATCAGGTTTCAGATACAAATATTGTGTAATTTAGCCTTTTAAAAGAAGGAATCATCTGCAAAGTCACTGTCCAATGTCATTTTAAGAATGAAGCCATTTTATAATTGTTTGTGGTGACCAAGACACCATACAGATAGGAAAAGAAAGCAGAAAAATGACTATAGAGAACAGAAAAGAGCAGCCCATGCCAACAGAATATAGAGCTTAGCAGCAGCTGGTGGCACAGTGGATGGAGCACTGAGCATGAAGCCAGGGAGACCTGAGTTCAAATCTAGCCTCAGACACTAGCTATGTGATCTTGGGCAAATCAGTTTACTGACTAACCTCAGTTTACCTCAGTTCCCTTAACTGTAAAATGGGCATAATAATAATATCTACCTCTCAGGGCTGTTGCTACTCTTAAAGCAGATATTTGCATATCTCTTAATCGGTGACTGGCATATTGGTATCATTCAATTGTGTCCAACTCTCCATGACTGCATGGACTTTTGTCCATGGGGTTTTCTTGGTAAAGATACTGGAGTGGTTTGCCATTTTCTTCTCCAGGTCATGTTCTAGATGAGGAAACTGAGGCAAGCAGACTTAAGTGACTCACCCAGGGTCACACAGTTAGTAAGTGTCTAAGGTCAAATTTGAATTCAGATTTTCCTACTTCAAACCTAGCGCACTATTTACAGCACCACCTAGCTACCCAAGTGGCATATAGTAGGGTTTTTTGTTGTAGTTTGGGGGCTTTGGGTTTGTTTTTGCTTTTTGGAGGGAGGAAGGCAGGGCAATTGGGGTTAAACAATTGGGATTAAGTGACTTTCTCAAGGTCACATGGTTAGTAAGTGTTAAGTGTCTGATGTCATATTTGAACTCAGGTCCTCCTGACTCCAGTGCTAGTGCTCTATTTACTGCGCCACCTAGCAGCCCCCTATTATAGGTATTTAATAAATGTTTCCTTCCTTCCTCCCTTCCTTCTTTCCTTCTTTCCTTCCTTCCTCCCTTCCTTCTTTCCTTCCTTCCTTCCTTCCTTGCTCCCTTCCTCCTTTCCTTCTTTTCTCCCTCCCTCCTTCCTCCCTTCCTTCTTTTCTCCCTCCCTTCCTTCCTCCCCTCCTTCCTTCCTTCCTTCCTCCCTTCCTCCCTCCCTCCCTTCCTCCCTCCTTTCCTTCCTCCCTTCCTTCCTTCCTCCCTTCCTCCCTCCCTCCCTTCCTCCCTCCCTTCCTTCCTCCCTTCCTTCCTTCCTCCCTCCCTCCCTTCCTTCCTTTCTTCTTTTCTTCCTTCTTTCCTTCCTTCTTTCCTTCCTCCCTCCTTCCCTTCCTTCCTTCCTTCTTTACTTCCTTCTTTCATTCCTTCCTTCTTTCCTTCCTTCCTTCTTTCCTTCCTTCTTTCCTTCCTTCCTTCTTTTCTTCCTTCCTCCTTTCCTTCCTTCCTCCCTCCTTTCCTTCCTTCCTCCCTTCTTTCCTTCCTTCCTTCTTTCCTTCTTCCTTCCTTCCTTCTTTCCTTCCTTCCTTTTTTCCTTCCTTCCTTCCTTCTTTTCTTCCTTCCTCCTTTCCTTCCTTTCTCCCTCCTTTCCTTCCTTCCTCCATTCTTTCCTTCCTTCCTTCTTTCCTTCTTCCTTCCTTCTTTCTTTCCTTCCTTCCTTCCTTCTTTCCTTCCTTCTTTCCTTCCTTCCTTCTTTCCTTCCTCCTTTCCTTCCTTCCTTCTTTCCTTCCTTCCTTCTTTCCTCCTTTCCATCCATCCTTCCTTCCTTCCCCCTGCCTTCCTTCTTTCCTTCCTTCCTTCCTTTCTTTCTTCCTTCTTTCCTCCCTTCCTTCCTTCTTTTCTTCCTTCTTTCCTTCCTTTCTTTCTTCCTTCCTCCCTTCCTTCCTTCCTTCTTTTCTTCTTTCCTTCCTTCCTTCCTTCCTTCCTCCCTTCCTTCCTTCAGTCTTTTCTTCCTTCCTTCCATCTTTCCTTCCTTCCTTCCTTCCTTCCTTCCTTCCTTCCTTCCTTCCTCTCTCCCTTCCTTCCTTCCTTCCTTTTTTCCTTCCTTTCTTCCCTCCTTCCTTCCTTTCAAAATATCCAATGGGACTCAAGACCTATGTCTTCAACATAATGCCTTGCTTTAAGGTACAATGCCAGAAGCTGCAATCATCTTCAGGTAGAAAACTCGATTTCTCCTTCAGTGTCAGGAAAGTGCAAAGTGGAGCAAGGATCTACGACCCCATAAAGGTAAATGCAGACCTTAGAACTGCAGAAAGAGTTTTAGAGTCAGAGCTCCAAAGAACCTGGGTTCAAATCCCACCTCTGAACCATGGGAAAGTGACTTTAAAAATGCCTTGAATCCCATTTTCCCCATCTGGAAAATGAAGGTGTTGTATTAAATAGTCTTTGAAGTCCCTTCTAGCTGTCTGAACCTATTAACCCAAACTCTGGAGATGCTTTGTACATCAGTAGTTTATCTTAATAAATTATTTCGCTAATTTGACTGAAGATTTTTGGGGCTTTTTGTTTGTTTGTTTGTTTGTTTTGAAGGGGGAGAGTAGTGGTAGAGAAGAAGATTGAACCAAGCTGTAAAAACTACTCTCTCCTGGTAGTTCGAAAAAAAATGCCCAATTCATGAATACTTGACACAGAGGTTTTTTTGGTGGAGAGAGGGGAAGTGGTGGGAAGGGGCGGGAGGCATACTGGAGAGAGAGAGGAAGGGAGGAGAGAGGAAGGGCCATCTTGCTGTAGAGTGAAGATGACAGAACATATTTTTTTACTTTCCTTTTCTTGCTCTCATTTCTGTATCTTATTAAGGGAAACACAAAGGGAAAATTGTGTTATTTGTTAAAAAAAAATGTCAATGTGCATTTCACCAAAAGGAAAAAAAGCAGAAACATTACTGCCCAGATAGGGACTACAATAACCTATGGGGGAGTCAGGGTTTGCCTTGAGACAGGGACATACTTGTGCAATCGACTTTTGTTCTCTGTGGATCCTGTAAAAAGAGATTCTGTAAAATGGGGATAATACATTTTTGGTGAAAGCTCTTAGCAAACCTTAAAGTGATATGTAAATGTGGGTTATTATTGTAACCATTATTGTTACTATTATTTCCTTGGTCCCCTCTGGCTGCTATTTTCCATTTTTTTACAGTCAGAGCTACCCCAATGATGGAGAGAACCAGGTATCTGCATGATTTGAGCAAGGTACACTTAAGCCAACTGTTCAATTTTAAGTTCTTTTCATGTATCTCCCAATGGAAGAGCCCTGTATCAGGGGTGGTAGGATGTAGGGTTTGCAGTGTTGGTTTCACCATTTATTAACCCCATGGTTTTGGCAGTTGGATGATGCATAAATAGACTCCAGAGCACTGGGTCTGGAGTCAGGAAGACTCTTCTTCCTGAGTTCAAATCCAGCCTCACATACTTCTTAACTGTGTGACCCTGGACAAGTCATTTAACCCTAGTTGCTTTAGTTTCCTTATCTATAAAATGAGTCAGAGAAGGAAATGACAAACCACTCCAGGATCTTTGTCAAGAAAACCTCAAGTGGGGTCACAGAGATTTGGACCTGATTGAGCAACAAGAAGAATACACTAAGGTCTGAACTCTGATCGATCTACAGTGAGTTAACTAGCATTTATTAAATGAGAAGAATAATACTCGAATGACCTAGATTTGAGGGGTTTTATGAGGATAGTCTTTCTTCCTTCCTTCATTATAGAAATATATTCCTTTCTCCCTACTGTCATAGTTGTGGTCGCCATCATCACTACAATTATCTATATAATAGCCTTATGACAATTCCATGAAATGATATGTAGAGGGCACTTTATATGCTATCAAAGTGTTAGCTGCATTTTGATCATTATTACCAATTACCAATTTTACTGATTCCTTCAGAGTCAGTGAACCTCTGGGAACAATGATGGCTGGTCAATGTTTAACAATCAGCTCTCCAAAGGGGAAGAGGAAACTGTACAAATGACAGACTTTTCAGTTTGTTCTGCAATAGTAACATTTTCTGCATCACTTTTTTGAAGTCTAGACAGTCAACAAAACAATAAACCTAGTTCTTATTTGTTGTTGTTCAGTCTTTTTTCTTTTTTGATTTTTCGAGGGGGGCAGGGCAGGGCAATTGGGGTTAAGTGACTTGCCCAAGGTCACAAGGCTAGTAAGTGTGTCAAGTGTTTGAGGCTGGATTTGAACTCAGGTCCTCCTGGTTCCAGGGCTGGTGCTCTATTCACTGTGCTCCCTAGCCACCCCAGTTCAGTTGTTTTTCATTCATCTTTGACTCTGGGACCCCATTTGGAGTTATCTTGGCAAAGACATTTGAATGGGTTGCCATTTCCTTCTCCAGACCATTTTACAGATGAGAAAACTGAGACAAACAAGTGAATTACCCAGGGTTGCACAATTGGTGAATGTCTGAGGCAAGATTTGAACTAAGATCTTTCTGACTCCTGGCCTAGCACCAGGCCACCTTAACGTACATCTGATTTGTAAGACTTGCCAATTTCCAAAGTATAAATCAGGGATGGGAAACTTGTGGCCTTGAGATCCCATGTGGCCTTCTAGGTCCTATAAATCCTTTTTTAAAAGAGGATTTGTTCTGTGAACTTTCACTTCACTCTCACGTGGCAAAGGTCAATCAAAAGGCTGCACTTGAGGACTTAGAGAACCACATGTGGCCTTGAGGCTGCATGTTCCCCAACCCTGGACTATAAATGCTCACCCTGAAAATTTAATAAGCTACTCTCACTAAGAGCTGAACCCAGAACATCCCTGTCTGAGAAGCTCCATCCGCTTTCCTCAGACCTCTGGGACTTTCAAAGCATGATCAGGCTGATTATACTTGAGAAACTTTAATGGATCAGAATCTAGGAGACCTGGTCTCTAGGTTCCAGACTTGCAGCTAACCAAGTGTGTGAACTTGGACAAATTGCCTTACCCCTCTGAGCCTCAGTTTCCCCATCTGTCAGATGATCGGGTTGGATCTCTCAGGTGTTCTGTAGATCTAACATCTGATGAAACTGAAATGAATGAATGAATTCAAGACTATTCTCAGACACTGAGTTGGGTTTTGTTGGAATACCAAAGGCTTTGTATTCAGCACCTAGATAAGAGGAAAACTCCATAGTGATAGGATCGTTTATTTCTAACTAATCAGTTCAGAATGCATTTCCTCAGCAGCAACCCCACCCCCACCCCAAAGATGGACTAACTGGCAGGAATACTCTATGATCTTTTTCTCCCCTGATTGAAACCCTGTGACAAATTTCATCTGTGACATCTACATGCCATACTTCACACCAAATAGTAGGACCCAGGGGGGTTAGAGGATAGGGAAGGGAAAACTTCTCAGAGTTCCCAAAACAGACTCGTAGTAACTTTGCAGGGCTGTGGTAAGGATAAATGACACCATGATGCCAAGGCAGCTGCTAGGGGTAGGGAACTCAACTGGGGGTTTGGGGTTGTACAAAAATATCAGGCAAAAAAGAAGAATTAAAAGCTAGGTAGGGGCAGTTTGGAGCATGGTAAATATGACAGTTTACAATTAAAGAGCATTTGAAACATATGAAATTATTCCTCTACAAGCTCGTGAGGTAGGTAGTGCATGGTGTAGTTGGGAAGAGCCCTGAATCAATGTCTGGGACCTGCATTCAAGTCTCATTTCATCAGCTATCTTCATGCCCTTGGGCAAGCCATTTCTCTACTCTGAACCACAATTACCTCATCTATAAGATACTAATATTAAGCTAAATGCCCTCCCAGGAGACTTTCAGCTCACAATGGTCTTTTAAATACTTCCAGCCCCAAATCTGTGATCCTATGAACATTAATAGGTAGCTAGGTATCTCAGAAGATAGAGCACCAGGTCTGGAGTCAGAAAGGTTCAGACACTAGCTGTGTGACCCTGCACATGTCACTTAACCCTGTTTGCCTCAATTTCCTTAGATGTAAAATGAGCTGAAGAAGGAAATGGTAAACCACTCTGGTGTCTTTGCCAAAAAAACTCCAAATGGAATTGTGAAACAACTGAAAAAGAATGAACATTTATTTATAATGCCAGCACGTATGCTATTGTCTCCTTCATAGGGGTGTAAATTAAATCTCCAAAAAGTTTAAGTGACTTGGTCTCTACCATGCAATTCGTGACAGCTATGATTCAGAATCCAAATCCAGCATGCTTTCCAAGGTACCTCTCATCATGGTTTTTTTCCCCCGAGGCAACATCAGTACTAGCCTATATGCATGTAGGAATCACCCAAAGTTAAAGAGGGCTTGCTCAAACCAAAGGCAAAGTATTGACATAAACAAGGAAACACATTCTCAGTCCAACCAGGAAGTGGAATCTGCCAGCCTTAGTCAAAAGATACCATGAGAGGATCCATCAGTTCCTCGTGGGTCATCTCTTCTTCCTTTGCCCACAAAGGAAGGAACCCAAACAACATCTTCAAGAACAAAGAGCAATCAGTTAAAGCAGCTGCTGGTAGAGGCAAAAAAGACAGTTCTCAACTCACCACTAACCTACCTTGTTACAACATCCCTATATCTAACCATACTCAGGGATGCAGGAACAAAAGAAAATTAAGTGATACAAACAAGTAATTGAAGCTGTGACCTTCCCTGCTAATGATAGCAACAAGGACCATTAGTACCATGCTCTAGCCATCACAGTCATTAGTCCCTTTGTAATTCAATTCAATTAAATAAAATTTTTATTAAGAGCTTTATTCAAGACCTTGGGGATTTGAAGAAAAAAGGAAAAATAACCTTTGCTTTCAAAGAGCTTACATTCTATTAGTAATCATTAGCATCTTATCACTATTTATTGCTTTAAAGTTTACAAAAAATTTTCTTCACACTCTATGCCATCAGATGGAACAAACATTATTAGCTTCCTTATTTGACAAGCTAGGAAGCTGAACTTTAGATGTGACATGTTCAATGGTTTTGCCTAGAGCTACAAAGTGATTCTCACATGGCACAGCAATTGAAAGCAGGAGCCTGAGACTTTGGATCCTGGGTATCAACTGGACAGTTCCTCTTACCTCGTCAGGACTCAGTTTCCCAATCTGTAGGATGAGGGGGTTGGATTAGAGTGGAAGTCTGGGGAAATGTTTTATATTTTAATAGTATATTGAAATACATCAATAGAATCTGTTTCATTCATAATATGACATGTTTTATTTAATGAATTTACAAACACGATTCTAAGAAGGGATCCATAGGTTTCACCAGACTGCAGCCAAAGGGGATCTATGACACACAGAAGGATTTCTGAGGTCCCTTTGAGTTTTAACAATCTTGGGATCTCTGACTCCCAATCCAGTGGTCATTTCTCTGGTACTGCTCTACATAATCAGCATCTCACTGGGAAATCTAGCCTGAGGATTTGTTTCTCACTGCCATACAGCTGTGATGGCTCTGGCTCAATGTGCGATGGTAGAGAAGGGTGGTCTGTACAAGCCCTCACAGCCCCTCCTCTGGTGCTCCTAACAGACAGTCTGTCGACAGGTGCCAGGGAGGGGAATACCCTTCCCTTCTATCATGTGCCAATGACATTCACAGGTGCCTCTTTTTATATCCCTGGGATCAGGTCCACCCTGAATATAATCCTGTCTTCTCTGGCTTATCAAGACTTTACAGACCATATAAATTCTGTTCCTAAACCATTTGTATTGGATTATTCAAAAGGAAACTCACACCATGTCCACGAGCAGCTCCTGCTAGCCTTCTTGCTGTACCACAGTCAATAGAAACTTCTGTTCCACCCCTCCTTAATGGCCTCCGTGTACATAAGCATTCCAATTTACCCCATTTACCAGTTTATGGACAGTGACTAAAGTAAGAGAGAGAGGATGAGGAGGGAGAGAAGCAAGCACATCTGTCAATCTCCTTTTCTGTGTAGCCCGTTTTCTTCCCAGCACAAGTTTCCATACTGCTGGCTCAGAGGCAGGATGGGTCAGTGGAAAGAGTGCTGAACTTGGAGCTGGAAAGAGTCAGGCTTGCATCTTACTGCCGGTACTTATCAGGTGGATGAACACAGGAAAGCCCATGAACTTTTCTACCTCAGTTTCTTCACTTGAACAATAAGAATGATAATACTGATAACACTTGCCTTACAAGGTTGTTCTGAGGCTCAAATGACATAACATGAGTAATGTTATAATATAATATATATAATGCTTTATAAACATTATAAGACCACACAAGTGACTATTATAGGAACTAGATTTTAGCATCATTGGATTTCAGAGCAAGAAGGAACCTTAGAAATTATCTAGTCCAACTAATTTATTTTACTCCTGCCTTGCCCCCCCCCATCACCAACAGTGGCAGAAAAACCCCTGGGACTCACAGAAGAGGAATGAACTGCCAAGAGCCTTTTAAGGATGTCATAATACACTCATTGTTCCACAATGTGTGGAAAATGAAGCCGAGAAACTTAAGTGTCCAGGAAAAAAAAGATTTTAAAAATATAATGACTTTAAGTGGGATTCACAGTACAGAAATTCATTGCTTTGTAAAGTTTGGTCCAAGACAAATTCTTGATCATCGAAACATATTTCATATACAAAAGGGATGCTCATTGTGTAAAGGTGTTCTTTGGTTTAATCATAGAATGAAGAATTCTTATATAAAGCAAATAGCCCATCCCTAATGTACTCATTTGGTACATTCAGAGTACAAGAGTCTTTTTTGTAAAGTAGAACAGATATTTTTACCTAAAGAAGCTAGGGAGTTTGCCTGACAAGGGAAAGCACAGAACTAAGAGCTGATGGGACTTCACAGGAAACATCTTCAAAGCTGGAATTTTGTTAGCGGAGTTTGTGATTGTTCCGTTGTTTCAGTCATGTCCAGCTCTTTGTGACCCCATTTGGAGTTTTCTTAAAAAAGACACTGGAGTGGTTTGCCATTTCCTTATGCAGCTCATTTTACAGATGAGGAAACGGAGGCAAATAGGGCTAAGTGACTTGCCCAGGGTCACACAGCTAGAAAGTATCTGAGGGCAGATTTGAACTCAGATAGATGAGTCTTCCTTACTTGAGGTGAGGCACTCCCTCTACTGTGCCACCTAGTGGTAGTTTAGGAGAGTTAACTTCTTAATTTTCCTATCCAATGACATTACTATCAAGTGTCAGGGTGATGATTCATAGCAAGGAAAGCATTGATCTCTGTTAGAAAACATATATTTATTTCGCTCACTCTCATGCTTCGCCAAATTAATGTTATAGCTTAATGTTACAATGCCAGGAAGATAAGACTTCCTGACGCCAGACCCAGCACCTTTGGGAGTCTTCTCCCATTCTCTTAGGCCACTAGGATGATGTCTTAAGTGACTGAGAACTCAAATATTTTTCTAGTGCTGCTTAGGCTCCAGCACACCCTGATAATTCAGGGTTCACCAAGAGAAGCTGTTTAAAACTTGAGTTGGTGCTGGGTCAAATTTCATTTCATGCCAATTAATTTTACCCTTGTTCAATTTAATAAACATTTAAGTATGGATAGCTGTCAAAGAGTGGTGTGGAAACCAAGCAACTCAGGCACTGTCCTTTGCCTAGTAAAGCTTAAACATCCATCAGAAGGTAATTTTCAGGAAATAACTCAGATTTATACAGTAGTTTAACATCTATAAAGTCACTTGATCCTCACAATAAATTTGTAATATCCATGACACTATTATTCCCATTTCATAACTGAGAAAATAGATATTCAGCAAAGTTCACTGATTTATCCAGCTAATAAGGGTCTGGAGTGGGATCGAAATCCAGGTTCCCTTCCTGCTTCTAACCATCTTACCTGCTTCTTTGAAGGAAATCAGCGTTCAAACAATTCAGAATCAGACCTTTAAAAAAAATGATCTCAATGGCCTTTGTTCCCACAGGAAAGTCAGGGAAAGGACCTTATATATTCATTTAGGGCAACCATCTTTATATTCCAGGGAAAGAAAATGAGATTCAGGGAAGGAAAATTATTTGTCCCTGTCCCCTCACCCAGGTTCTTAGAGGCAGGGGCAAGCCTGGTATTTGGGTCTCCACAGTCTCAAAGCAGGGCTCCTTCCCTTAAACCACATATTACAAGTCAAGGGATAGGGCTGATCCCAAGCAATATTAGGGGGCAAGCAAATGTTCCCGAAGTATTCTGTAGACCTTATAATAATGACAAAAATAGTATTTCTATGGCACTTTAAGTTTTGCAAATGACATTACTATATTAATATTTTATTTTATTCTCACAATAACTCTGGGAAGTAGATATGATTATTATCTCCATTTTCCATTTGAGAAAACTGAGTCAGACAGACATTAAATGACTTGCCCAGGGCCACACAGTCAGGAAGTATCTGAGGCTGGATTTGAACTCACAATGATGAGTTTTCCTGACTTTCAGTCTAGTGCTCCATCCTCTGTGCCACCTAGCTGCCAGGCCTGGAACTAGAAAGTACTTCAGAGACCATCTAGTCAAACCCCTTTAATTTACACTTGAAGAAATTAATGTCCATAAAAATTGTGATTTGTCCAAGGACACTTAGTCCTGAGTTCAAATCTGACCGCAGACATTTACTGACTGTGTGACCTTAGGCAAGTCACTTTACCCTGTTTGCCTCAGTTTCCTCATCTGCAAAATGAGTTGAAGAAGGAAATGGCAAACTCCTCCAATATCCAGTATTATCTCATATGAGCTCTAAAATAACTCATAGGATAGCCAGTCACAAAGCTCTAAAACAAGAAAGGACATCTGTTCTAACTCCTACATTTTACAATTGGGGAAACTGAGTCTTAGGAACATTTAAGTGATTTTCTCAGTTTCATTGATACTAAATAGCAGAACCAGGATTTCAACCCAGACCTTCAGACTCTAAATGCAGAGTTCTTCCTGCTACAGCACACAGAAACTCTCACTCAGTTTTCGGTTTAAGTCAATGTGAAGATCCTTATACAGCATTATTAACTCCATTTGTTGTATCATGTCTGATTCTTCATGAACCCATGGACCACATCCACAGGATTTCCTTGGCAGTGATGCTGGAGAGGTTTGTTATTTTCTTCTCCAGTGCATTAAGGCTAAAGGAGGTTAAGTGACTTGGTCAGGATCACACAGTAAGTGTCTGAGGGTAGGTTTGAAGCCAGGTCTTCCTAATTTCATTTTATAAATAAGGGAATGCAGGCTCACAAAGGTCAGCTTTTCATCTTCTCCAAAGTCCACATAACTAGGCAGTAGCAGAACTGGGACACACATACATACACACTCATACACACATACATACGTACATTTTTAGCTCTAATCAGTATCATACCTGAGCACAGCTCTTCTGCACCAATGTCCATACCTTTATGGTTCAAACCATGTTCATGCTGGGAATTTCAGGCCCAGTAGAAGGAAAAAGCATCTTCCTAAGTGGCAAGAAGACAAGGTTTAGAGCAGATTTTTTTCATTGCCTTCAAATCACTGGGTATAGAGACTCGACAACTTTATCTAATAGGCACCTAGGTGGCACAATGGACAGAGTGTTGGGCCCGGAGTCAGGAAGACCTGAGTTCAAATTTGGCCTCAGATACTTACTAGCTGTGTGACCCTGGACAAATCACTTACCTATGTTTGCCTCAGTTTCCTTATCTGTTAAACAAGCTGGAGAGGAAATGGCAAACCACTCCAGTATCTCTGCCAAGAAGACCCCAAATAAATAGTTCAGAGTTTGAACAGAACTTCACCTGAGCAGCATAAATGAAATTTCACTGTGTACATAAACATACATATAAATACATACATACATATGTATATTTTTTCCTGAAAACTTAGTCATGTATCTGTTAGGAGGCAGGAAAGAGGGTAAAGAGATTTTGGTGGCTCATTTAAATTCTAGGACCCTTGAGTTGGAGATCACATTTTAGTTTGGCGGCAACAGCTAAGTCCTTAACAGGGGTCAGCAAACTACTCCTGAGGACCAGGAGCCTGTGTCTGTATGGTTCTTGGGCCAAGAATGGTTTCTACATTTCTAAAAACAATTTATTTTTAAACATTATTTACTTATTTTAGCTGTGCAGAAACAGATGGCAGCCCAGAGTGGGCCCAGCCACCCAACCCCTGACTTAGTGAATGGAGTTAATAGTCTTAGAGATGAAAGAAACCTCAGATACTATCTATTATCGCCACCACCCTCCATTCTACAGATTACGAAACTGAGGCCGAAGGAGATTAAGTGATTTATTAAAGGTTATAAAAGGAAGGTTCCGATTCCACTCTCAGCTGCTTTTATGATTCTCTTGTTGTTGTTCAGTCCTTGCTGACTCTTCATGACCACATCTGGGGTTTTCTTGACAGAGATACCGCAATAGTTTGCCATATGCTTCTCCGGCTCATTTTACCGATGAGGAAACTGAGGCAAACAGGGTTAAGTGACTTGCCCAGGGTCACATAGCTAGTAAGTGTCTGAGGTTGGATTTGAGCTCATGGAGAAGGTCTTCCTGATTCTAAGCCCAGTGCTCTCTCCATTGTACTGCCCAGTTACTATATTCTTCTGATACTCCGAGATTTATCACTATGACTCAACAGCTTTCACATGTTGGAACTTTCCTGAGCATCAGGGGTTTTCTCACCCTGGAACTTCATTCCCTCTACCACGATGGCACCCTTCTCTGCTTCGTGAGTTCCTTTAGGAGGGGCCTCCATTGTGGGGATGAACTCAAGCCAGCCATGCATTGTTTCCCTGTAGATTCTGCCTCTGATTCTCTGAATTTGGCCACCATACCCTCTCATGGGAATCTTCTCTTTCCTTCCCCCCTCATTTTTGGCTCCCTTTTATGTGTTACCTTCCTTTATTTGAAGGTAAGCTTCTTGAGAGTAGAGTCCGTCTTTCTTTTGTTGTGTATTTTTATCTCCGAGGCTTAGCACACTGTCTGCTCCGTAGTAAGAGATCCCCCCCAAAAAATGCTTCTTACCTGCCTGAACCCAGGCTCTCAGATCCCAGAGCCCTGTATATTCCATCACAGGTCACTGCATTCTTTGAAAGATGCCATGGGCTCCTCCTAGCTCCACCCTTTTCCCCCTTATCCTTTGGCTGATTCTTCCATGCAGCCTTCCCTCATTTTGCCCCCACTCCATTCTCCACCAAAAGCATCTTCTGCTTCTTCTAAACACTAATATGTCTTTGTTCATGCCTCCCTAACTGCACTTTTATATTCAACCTTCTGCTAAAACTATTAGTATACATGGCCATCTTTCCCCTGGCAGACTATAAGCTCTGTGAGGGCAGAGATCACGAGTGTTTCTTCTGTGGATCCTCCAGTGTCTGGCTTGGGGCTCAATTAATACAAGTTGAACCAACCCAGTCAGTCGATGATGGCCATTAGCTAGTTCTCTTAGAGCTCCATATCATTTAATTAGGGTTTATTAAAACATGTACCACATATCAGCCATTATACTAGATGCTGAGGATACAATGACAGACATGAAATTTGCCCTTGTCCTTGAAACTTCTCCTTGCCCTCATGGAGATTACATTTCCCAAGGGGAGGAAAGGAAAACATGTACACAGATTTTTGTTGTTCACTCATTTTTCAATGGTGTCCAACTCTTCATGACCCCTTTGGGGTTTTCTTGGCAAAGAACCTGAAGTGGTTCACCATTTCCCTTTCTGATTCATTTTACAGATGAATAAACTGAGGCAAACAAACTTAAGTGACTTGTCCAGGGTCACATAACTGGGAAATGTCTGAGGCCAGGTTTGAACCCAGAAAGATTCATCTTCCTGACTTCAGGCCAGGCATTCTATCTACCACAACACCCAACTGCCCTGGAAGGCTTAGAGCTGAACAAAACTTTTAAAGTCCAGTCCCCTTCTTTGGCAGATTAGATGGAAGTGAAGTGACTTGACCCAGAGTCACCAAGGTAGGAAGCAGCAGAACTGAGATGCGGACACAGCTTCTCCAACTCTAGACAAGGCCTCTTTCCACTGCACTGGATCAAAGTACAATTGAGACATTTCTGTTTTGTTGATAGCGGTAAATCCTGACTTGGCCTCGATGTTTTGAAAACATAGTTTTGAATTTGATTCCTGAGGCACTTTTGTCAGGGAGAGTAGGCATTTTGGAGAGGGTGGGATAGAGAATAGTTTCATAACTGTGATTTCCTCAGTGTATAAGGAGCTCCTCCTGAAGAAAATCCCCCCTCACTAATACACATTAGCAACTGCCAATTTATAGTCTTAAAGAGTTAGGCTGGGAGAGGGATTTAAGAGGTAGATCAACTTGTCCCAGGGTCATCCTGTGTCTAATCAGAATGTGGGTCTTCTTGACTCCAATGGTGGTGGTCTATCCACTATGTCAGTACCGTCTCTAAGAAGAAGCATTATCACTGCCATGTTACTGATAAGAAAACCAGAGTTTCTATGGCTAAAGTGACAGATACCCAATCTGAGATCTATGCTGAAACTTGAACTCATTTCCTCCAACTCTAAGCTCAGGGCTCTTGGAACTACACCACCCTTCCTCTGATGTAAATATAAGGGCAGATATGGGGTCAGCCACCTGCTACCCCATGCCTAAAAATACATATTCGTTCAGTCTCCTGGAGAGCCACCTTTGGCCACACAATGGTGGCAGGCTCCACCCTGACGCCATTGGGTTTGGTTTCTATGGTGTCTGATTTGGAGTCCCTCAACCTGTGCTCACCAAAACTGATAAGGTTTTGTTTTTTGACAACCACCTTTCTACAGGGATCTTTCTACAGCCCATGTTTTACAAGCTCCAATTAGTCAAATTTACTATTTACTATTTAAATATTTACTCAGCATCTATGGTGTGTAAGATGCTGGGGTCTTGAATCATAATTAGTCTTAAACCAAAATTACTTGTGTTGATACCCGGGGTCCTTTGCACATATGGGTCAAGTGCCTAGTTTCTAGAAACCTGTGTTGTCCCCTCCTTTTTCCTTCCCCAGCAGCAGCTCAGCCTGCAAGCTTCAACCCTTCCCCCATATGCTTGAGAGAGAGTATGGTACAGTGAATAGAGTATGAGAAGACAGAGGTATCAATTCTGCCTCAGATACCTAGCAATTGTGTGACCCTGGTCAAGTCACTTAACCTCCCCATGCCAAAGTTTCTTCATTTGTAAAATGACAGGGTTGAATCTGATGGCTTCTAAGGTCCCTTCCCATTCTAAATTGATGTTGCTATGATTTTTACCTCAGTATTTGTTTCTTATGCTGTCAGGTCTAGCAGGGTAGGGTCTGGTGATGAGGGAAATAGCCAGGCTGGCCAGTCCTGTCAGTTTTCTATCATTCATGCTCAGTCCACTCTCACGGAGTCCAGCCCAGCCCCCAAGTCAGGACAAGGCAGCCTCCAAAGAGGATGAGGTCACCTGGTACCCAACAAGAACTAGTGATATATACTAAGATTTCCTTTCCCTTTCTCTCTTCTTTCCTCCCCTCTCCTCTTCTTTCCTTTCTCCTGTCCTGTATTCTCCTTGCATCTCCTCTCCCATGTCCTCTCCTCTTCTCTCTATCTCCATTTTTCTTCTCTGTCATCTCTTCTCTTCTCTTCTGTTCTCTTCTCTTCTCTTCTCTTCCCTGTCCTCTCCTCTCCTCTCCTCTCTTCTTCTCTGTCCTTTCCTCTCTTCTCTTCTTCTCTGTCCTCTCTTGTCCTTTCTTCTCTTCTTCCCTGTCCTCTTCTCTCTTCTCTTCTTCCGTGTCCTCTCCTCTCTTCTTCCCTGTCCTCTCCTCTCTTCTCTCTTACTTGTCTTCTATTGTCCTTTCTTCTCTTCTTCCCTGTCCTCTCCTCTCCTTTCTTCTCTTCTTCCCTGTCCTCTCCTCTTCTCTATTCTCTCCTTCCCTGTCCTCTCTTTCCTTGCCTTTTCTTCCACTCTCTTTTTCTACTGGATCTACCCATTTCACAAAGGACAGAAGTGCAAGGGCTTCTTACAGACAAGCCTGATCCCACTACTGATTAGCACAGAAGCTTTGACCTGCTCTTTTTTTGACCTGGGCAAGGTCCTTTGTCCTCCCTTACACAACCTGATGACTCTCCACTTCTGGAAGCTCACCATATTAGCAATAAGTTTAATAGAGATACCTGATTGGCATCTCAGCATCCCAGCAACCAGGTGTGTACTGCCACCATGATTTTCAATAGCATCTTCAGGAAAGATTATTGGTAAGCTTTCTAGGCAGCACTAGAGATTCAAACAGGGAAGGCAAGGAAGCCTTTATTAAGTGTCTATTATGTGCCAGCCACTGCACTGAGTGTTTTACAGAGATAATCTCATTTAAGATAGGCTTTCAAGCACAAAGGTGCCTTAAAGATCATCTAATCCAACCTCCACAATTTACAAAGACTCAGAGGGATGAGGTAAGTTTCCTAAGGTTACCCAAACAGTAAGAAACAGAGGTGAAATTTTACTTCAGATCAAGGGCACTGTCCACTAAATAAGCAGACATGGGTAGGTAGGGCAGCCATGTCCAAGAAAAGATGCAAGTCCCAACTTCATAGAAAAGTCTGGCAAGGTGATGAGGGTGTTCAAGAAACAGTGAAATAATACAGTCCTTCTAGAGGAGCACAGCCAGGAAAAATGAGGAAACTGGAGACCATAGCATTCAAGGACTGGGTGAAGTAACTAAAGAGGAGGAGGAGGAGGCTTATGGTGGACGTCATTAGTGTTTTCAAATATTCAAAGCTCTTTAGTACAGAAAAGGGATTATACAAAGTCTGTTGGGTCCTAGAGGGAGCATGGGTACAAATAGCATGGAGGTCAAGTTTGGCTCAATAGGAAGTAATACTTCCTAATAATTAGGGAAATGGGCTGCTCTGAAGGGTAAGAGGCCCCTAAGAAAGGGCTGCAGGTAACTCATCAATTATGTGGTGGAGGAGATTCCAATTCAAGTGAAAGCAGTACTAGATGGTCTTTGAGCTCCATTGTAACTATGAAATTCTGTGGATAAAGGTAGCACAGCATGTTGAGCATCAGGATGGTGGGAAATGAAGAGAAGGGTGGAGAAGAGTAAACTCAGAATTTGAAGGATGTAAGAATGAAAAAAAATAGGAAATGTCTATTTCCACACATACTTAAAGATCAACTGCACAACAGAAACTCAAATACAGTTGAAGTCCCCATTTTGAGTAGAATTAAAAGAAGTAGGGAGGTGACACAGTGAATATAGAGTGTTGGGAATCAGGAAGAACATCTTCCTGAGTTCAAACCTAGCCTCAGGCATTTCCTTGTCCCTGGGAAAGTCATTTAATTTTGTTTGCCTCAGTTTCCTCTGTAAAATGAGCTGGAGGAGGAAATGGCAAACCCCCAAATAGGGGACAAGTCAGACATGACTGAACAACAACAAAAAAGTTATTTAGTGGGCAAAACCCTAGCCGCCAAATTCTGTGTCTCTTCAATAATTTCAACTCAATAAACATTTATTAAACACTTTCAACTATTCGCTCAGCACTGGGGACACAATAAAGAAAAAGAAAGACAGTCCCTACCCTCAAGGAGCTTTTCATCTAATGAGGGCACAAAGCACACAAAAGGACCCTGGGCAAGTCACTTAATTTGGTTTCCTCCTCTACAAAATGAGAGTGGTGGGCTCCATTGTCTCCAAAGTCAACTGCCAGCTTGAAATCTATGATCCTATAAAAGCCATGGAAATGAGAACAATTCAAGTAGGAAGGAAAAATTAAAAAGGAAAAAACAGTCTTTGCAAGAAATCACGATAGAAAACTTGTAAAAAGCATAAGGATGAGGAGGCACTTGGGGTTCAGCTCTCTCCCTTTGTTTACATTCAGTTTTTAGCCTTTGCTCAACCTTTCTGTGAACTGTGGACTTGAGAGGAATTGTGAACATGAGAGCCCCCTGGTGGTCAACAAGAATATTGTCACAAAGACCCCCAAACAAGTGTTTTATATATGATTTTTATCTTTCTAGGAACTTTTATTTCAAATCTCTGGAACCAGGTCTCCCTTCACCACCACTTTATTATTTCCCAAATTTGTATCCATTTTTATGTACCTGCTTCACCCCACATCAGTCACCTCCACCCCCAGCTGCCATAATAAAATTACATAATTATACTGGAAAATCTGGCATCCTTATTCTATCATTTGGTTTATCCTCAGTAGCAACTTTATTCAACCCTAGATATCTACAGTCATCAAACAATGGACAAAACACTGTACTAGAAGTCAAGGGATTCTACATCTGAGTGCTAGCTTTGCTACTAATTCCATGTGTGAATTTAATCAATACAAGTAAGCTTTGACTTACTTATCTTTAAACTGAACCATTAGAATTGATGACCTATATGGTCTCTTCCACCTCTGACATTCTATGATTCTAATCCTAAAAGGAATAGGGTTAAAAGAAAAAGATCTCTGGAGTTCAGAGGACCTGGGTTCACATGCTCGCTCTTCCACTTACTACTGGGGTGATATTGGTCAGGTAAATTCGCTTCTCTGTACCTATTGGACTACAAGATTGTTAAGACACCTTTCAGCTCTAAATTCTGTGGTTTCTGCAAAAACTGACACTAGAGGGAAAAGAAAAGAAAGCACAGGAGATGGATTCCCAAAACCACTATTCTGGCTGATGGGTGCAAAGTACTGTGCAAACCTTTGAATTTTGTTTAAATGTCAGCTATTCCTATTGTTGTCATCTTATTGCCCTCATCATAGGGTATATGGAAATGAATAGGCCCTGGGAAAAATTGCTAGATGGATGTTAGTCTTTTATATTTAATATTGTCTTCAGACTATTTCACAGGTGGATTAAATAACTTAAAAACTGAATTCAAGTATGAAGATATAGCTTTATCTTCCATATGCTAATAGGACACATCCACTGGACAGCTCTAGTAGCAAATGATGAACGTATTATTCACCTCCCTCTGCTTTCACATGATTTTCATCTCCTTGGCTATGTTTCTATATTTTGAAAGTTTCTCATTCCATTTAACTTGAATGCTGAATATTTACTTATGTTTATGAATCAATGTTATATCCAAGCAATTGTGGTCAAAAGCTGGCCTGTGATAATGTTCTAGGTGTACTTATTATTCAGTGTCTGGTAATACTCTAGTTATCATCATCAACATCATCATTATTATCACCACCACCATCATCATTATTATCACCACCACCACCATCATCATCATACCATCACCATCATCAACATCACAGTCACTATCAACACCACCACCATCACCATCGTCACCATCACCACCACCACCATCATCATCATACCATCACCATCATCAACATCACAGTCACTATCAACACCACTACCACCATCAACATCACCATCAACAACACCACCACCACCATCATCACTGTCAATATCATCATCATAATTACCATCACCACCACCATCATCATCAACACCACTACCATAATTATCACCATATCATCATTATCACATCAACATCACAATCATTATCAACACCAACACCATCACCATCATCACCACCATCATCATCACCATCAACACCACCAACACCAACACCACCATCATCATTACCATCAATATCATCATCATCATCATTACCATCAACAACAACAACGCCATCATCATTGCCATATGGTAATCACCATACCATCACCATCATCACCATCATTACCATCATTTCATTCTTCTCACCTTTTGGATGAGGATCACATAAAAATTATTTGAAGACAAGTTGCTATCCTACTATTCTTTTAGTTTCACAAACTATAGTACGAGGGAACAAAACAACTGCTTTCTTGTAGTTGAATGAAAGTGTTATCCTCTGTATACTTCCAGCATCCATCCTTCTTCTAACTCCAGTAGCTGAAAGAACAACAAAAATGATAAATGCTCCCCATTGTTCCCACCATCAAATATAAAATCTTTTGTTTTTAAAGTTCTTTATAACCAAGTCAATTTCTGCTTTTCCAGGCATCTTACACCTTGCACAGGCCTCCCCTCCACATACTTTCCACCGGCCTCTTTGCTTATTCCTCACATTAGATGTTGCATTTCCTGACTTTGAGCATTTTCACTGGCTGTCCCACATGCCTGGAACTGTAACTCTCTCCCTCCTCATCTCTGACTCCTGGCTTCCGGTTTTCTTTCAAGTCTCAGCTAAAATTCTACCTTTTGCAAGAAGCCTTTCCTATCTCCTCAAAAGCTAGTGTCTTCCTTCTGAAATTATAGCATAGTATATGTCTTATTTGCATGTAGGTACTTGAATATTATCTCCCCAATAAGATTCTGAATTCCTTAAGAGCAGAGATTCTTGTAATTATCATTTTGTCTTTCCTTGTATTTCTAGTGCTTATCACAGTACCCAACACGTAGTAGGCTTACTTAAGTAAGCACTTAATAAATTCATATTGATTTGACTTGATAGACATTCCATTCTGTTCCCACGTTATTTTAGTCTTCTGTGATCTATATATTTTAAACGTTCATGCCCTGAAGTTTGAAGATTATAAACTTTTGTCATGGTGATATATATTTTTTAAAAGTTGTTCTTAGATTTTTATGCATTGTATCATGGCTGGGTGATTGTACACACTTGTTTGATCTGTACTTATATTCTGATTTCAGTATACTTTATTGAATTAGCAATCAAGCATATTTTGTGGTCTGTGGTTATAGTAAGATAGTGAACTTTTGATATGTGGTGTTGTTGTTACACTACAAGATACCCAAAACTGAGATTATTACCTAATTCTTATGCTTCTTTCTTTTCCAGGCTAAAGACTATGGCTCAGAAGAATGTGTGTTAATTTTTTTATAATTATGACTAACTTCCATGCTTAAAGGAACCATGGCTTCATTGAAGAATGCAACAGGTCAGTGCCATTAATGATAATCTTTGTGAGTTGCTGAAGATGAAAAAAATTATCACCTGGCATTGAATATTTTGATAACAAGATTCACCACACTTGGTTAAACATATCCTCAGATGGATCAGATCTTCCGTCCTGGGTGATAAAGGATCAAAAGATACTAAGGTCATAGAGTTGGTGCTGGAAGGGACCTTAGAGATTATTGAGTTCAAACTTTTAATTTTACAGTTTAGGAAACTGAGGCTGAGAGAGGTTAAGTTTCAAGATGTGAAGTTTTATGCAGCTTGGTAGGATGTGCAATATTATTCATTAGAAGAGCCATTGAGAACAAGTGTCAATGCATGCCACAATGAGAAATCAGAGTAGGAGTTCAGGAAGTCAGACTTCATTAATCAAAAAATTGTTGAATTGCCTTGTAATTTAATTTTCTTATTTTTTGGAGGGGAGAAGGCAGGGCAATTGGGATTAAGTGACTTGCCCAAGGTCACATATCTAGTCATATTTGAACTCAGGCTCTCCTGACTCCAAGGCAGGTGCTCTATTCATCGTGCCACATAGCTGCCCTTAATTTTCTTGTTATTACATCATAAAGAGGAACAGATTCCAAGAAACTTTGAAAGAATTAAATGAACTAATTCAGAGTGAAATAAGCAGAACTAGAACAATTTATACAACGATTACAGTCTTCTAAAGAAAAACAACTTTGAAATACTTAAGACTTCTGTTCAAGGCATTGACAAATCAGAACTCCAGAATACTAACTATGAAGTCTACTTCCCAGAGAGGTGATGGCCTATAGGAAGACAGAATAATGAGGAAGAAGAAAATATTTAAAGGCTAATTACTTAATCGTGGTCTTCATTTGTTTGGAGGATGAATGCTGCAAGAAAACAAGTTGTGGTTTGATATCAGAGCTGTCCAAAGTGGAATGCACTGTCTCAAGAGAAGGTAGTTTCTCCTTCATAAAAGGTCTTCAAGGAAAGACTGAGTGACATTTTGTCCAAGTTTGGGTTGTGCTACATGTTTCCTGCATTCCCTTTCAACCAGAGAATTCTGTGAGGGTTATTTGATTCAGAGGATACACTGAGAGCAAATGGGCTTACGCATTCTATTGGAAATTTATGTTAAATCTAGAGTTGGAGATAGGAGAACAGTATACTATAGGTCTTAAAGAATGGGAGACATTCATTACCCTCCACATCTGGGTTGGTGGGTGTGCATATCTCAGAAATACCTTTTCAACTTTTTTTTTTTTACCATTTCCCTTCTTTATTTTCCTTTTGCTTTCTTTCATTTTTTTCTTTGCCAAATCCAATCGTGGCCCTTTAATTGACCACAATTCTATTATCTCACACATCTTCCTCTTATAAGGAGAGTGGTCTGTTTGAGAAACTTGTTCACCCTGCCTTTAGCAATTTGGTTGAAATAGTAACCCAATATAAGTGATGGTTAGGCATAGTCTTAGCATGAAGAAATTAAAATTGGTAAACATAGGGAATACTCTTCATAAGTTAGAATTAGATTGTCCATAAAGACCCATACCCAGTAACCAGGAAGTTCAGTCCAAAAAAGATTAAGCTTTAGGGCATTAACCACCTGGAGTAACTCTGCTCTATGTCCCCAGGTAGCACACATAAATGAGCACATTTAAGTCTTGAAATATGGTTTCTTCTCTCTCATAATTTTAACCATTACCACTAACCAACTTGTGCCCAATTATTCAGAAAACTCAAATAAGCTTCTCCCCTTTGTCTGACTGTGTATATCTATTCCACGTTTCACCCATCTGTAATTCAGCATTCATAACGGATGTCCAGTCTCCAGGCAGCAAGCACAAATGAAAGTGAATTTCACTGCCAGTTTGGGGAGAGGGATGATTATTTGCAAATTTGGGGTGTGACAAGTTGATCTTCCTCACCCATGAAATGTGCCTGTGGTCAGCTTTAAGGAAAAAGGGGAGGGAGTTAAATCTTCCTAAGTTGCTTCAATGTTTTCTAAATTATTCATACATGGGATACAGAGCCTATAAATAATGCCGGGGAAACATACTAAACAACCCCAAAAGTGACCCCACTTAGTCCTCATAACATCTGGTCCATCGTATAGTGAATGTTTTTGTCCAAGACTAATTTTTCCCCATAGGCCTCATTGAGTAACTTGCTCGGCAGCTCCTAGTAAGTGTTTCCATTCACAAATTGGTCTCAGTTGTTCTCCTAACTTAGAGCAAGTGTGGCACTGTTTCCCAGTGTAAGCCAAACCTCTCCCACATGCTGCCAATCTAGGCAATTCTTCAACCTCAGGGGCAGTGTGCAGATCCAGCAACTTCGGATCTGATCTCAGAGAAGACACGTTTCATGCTAAATCAGAGTCTCCCAACGCTAGAGGGGCCAATTTCAACTTCACCTGTTTTCCTGGCTGCTAAAAGTTTCCATGGAGAAGAGGAGGTCTCACTGCAACCACAGGCCAGAATACACGATTTGTTTTCCTTCCCGGTCTCCCTTAGTAACTTGGTTACAGACATAGATCAAATTTTTTTTGATGTATGTACTCTACTCCAGTAATATTTCTCACACCAACACCTCCATTTCACTCTGGCTCTCACCTATACTATTACCATGGCCAATAGTTAGCTAATTGGTCCCTGTACTTCCAATCTCTCCCCACATCCTTCCTGCTGTTGTCTGCTTCAGAAAGAGGGTGTGTAACAGAGGAAAATAACTGGGGGTATGAGCAGAGGCAAGTCTTTGCATATGTATTCTATAA
Source organism: Pseudocheirus occidentalis (assembly GCA_028646575.1). Taxonomy (NCBI): domain Eukaryota; kingdom Metazoa; phylum Chordata; class Mammalia; order Diprotodontia; family Pseudocheiridae; genus Pseudocheirus; species Pseudocheirus occidentalis. The sequence goes on from CM053593.1 coordinate 46,664,610, forward strand.
GGAATATAGAATCTCCTTGAGAAGGAGACTGGTGTTTTCAAAGGTAACATAACCTGGAAAATTTCAACAATGAGGTGAGATGGAACCACTACAAGATGAGGCTGTGGAAATCAGCTCAATAAACATTTGTCACTAATAATTGTTCACAGTATTGGACTTGGAGTTCAAATCCTGCTTCAGGTGCCTAGTACCTGTGTGACCCTGGGCAAGCTAAGCAATCAATCAATAAACATTTTTAAGCACCTAGTGTTGGGCGCTGTGCTAAGAGGCAAAAGCCAAACCCTGCCCTGAAGGAGCTTATGCTCTAATGAGGGAGACACCATGCATACAAATATATACAAAGCAAATGATTCTGTCCTTTAGCCTTAGTTTACTTATCTGTGCAACCTGAATAATAATAGCACTTACCTCCCAGAGTTGTTCTGGGGATCAAAAAAATGTGAAGTGTTTTGAAAAACTTTAAGCAGTATATGGTAAGTATTTTGATTTTTAAAATTTACAAAAATAAAAAAAAATCAGTTGTTATTCCTGTTAGTTCAGGTTTATCTGACTCTTAAGGATCCCATTTGGGGTTTTCTTGGGAAAGATACTGGAGTGGTTTGCTAATTTCTTCTCCAGCTCATTTTACAAATGAGGAGCTAAAGAAAATAGGATTAAGTGACTTGCCCAGGGTCAGTATAAATTTATAAAATTTAAAAAATAACAGTTCATTTTTATGTAATACTTAAGAATGCACAACTTCACAACAAGGTTGTGAAATACATAATCGAATGTTATCACACATACACATACACACACACATACACATATACAAATCCATTTTGCTGATAAGAAAACTAAAGCCCAAAGATATTGTGATCCTTTTAAATTGTGCTCAAGATCTTCACCAGAGTGGTCCCAAAACATCTCAGACAGAGCATGAGGGGTGCACATATACAGAATTTCACATTTGGAAGGAGGTTATTTAAGAGGCTATTTAGTCCAAGCCATACTTGAACAATAATCCCTTCTACAATATATCCAATAAGTGGTCAATCATCCTCTGCTCATAAAAACCCTCAGTGGTGGGAATCTACCATCTCCTAAGGCAATCAATATGTTCCACTTTAGGGATGCTCTAATGGTTAGGGCATTTGATTCCCTACCTGGAGCTTAAGTTCGGCCATATCCTCTCACTTTTCTCATTTGGACACATCAAATGCCTCAGGCCACAAGCAAAACAGTCAAGAAGCATTTATAAAGCACACACTACATTGAGCCATGCACTGTATTAAGCATCTGGTTCTCTCTACTTGAAGTTAGAGCTGGCCATTTATTAATTTAAGCTCCATATAAACCCCATGAGGCATGGAGGGGCAGACAGACAACAAAGAATTTTGAATTTTCAAATGGGAAAACCAAAGATTCAGAAAGTTGAATTCTTTTTCCTAATTCAGAGAGCCATGAGAAGATTTGTACAAACTGATACAGAACAAAGGAGATAAAAGCAGAACAAGGAGAACAATATATACAATGACTATTCTAATATAACTGAAAAGAACACTTAAAAGGTAGCCATGCTTAGATTCATTGACCAATGGTCATTCAGTGACCAATCTTGGTCACAGAGAATAGTTGAGACTCACTTCCCTTGTCTTAGCAGAAAGGTGGGAGACCATATATGTGGAATATTGCATGCATTGGCACATGTTGTATAGTTTTGTGAGGACTTTTTAACAACTATTTTCTTTGTTTTAATGGAGCATTCACAGCGAGGAAGGGAAAAGACATCAGTAAAGGACTGTGGTATAAAATACAAAAGAAACAAATAAAACTTTTTATAAATTCTATGTTGCTTTTTAAAAAAGAAAGAAAATGTTTTCACTTTCCTTGGGTTTCTTAGTACAATGGAAAGAGCACTATGCTAGAAATCAGGAGAGCCAGGGTTTAATATAGCACTTTTTAGCTCTTTGACTGACCTCTCTGAACAACTGCAAGCTGTTCACTTAAGGTCTCTGAGCCTCGGCTTCTTCATCTAAAAAATGATGCCTTTACTGCCTCCCTCACAGCATTGTTGTCGGGAAATAATTTTTCAAACATTAAAAGACAAGATCCTTGGCCAGGAGCCATTGGGAAAAGGTGAGATAAGCATTCGAGAAATTCTTCCTCCCCTTGGTCTTGTCCTCACTCTGCTGAGCCTCTCTTCCTCTGGCTCTAAGAATAAAATAAAGCAGGAGAAAATCATTTTCATGGTAATTCTTGGCAGTTTGTTGGAAAGCATTTTTCTCATAATCACTCACCAGTTGATAATATTTTTAACTGATGTGTCACACAAATCTGAACATGAGATAAACTTGACAACAATTATATATTGCTTCATTTGAAGTCAATTACACTTCTCCAAATGTCACTGTTGTTGCACTATGATTCATTTGAAGGTGTTCAAACATTTCAGGGAAAGAAAGGTAGAGTGAGAGCTGTATAGACACTCATCTTGCAGTCAGTTATCATATCCCTTGTTTCCCCAAAGGCAGTGCTGAGAGACATAGGACCTTAGTTGGAAGGGTTCTGAGAACTTGGCAATTAGCTAGTTGAAGTATTAATTTTCTCTGTAACATTCCCATTGAATGATTGTCCAATCTCCACTTCAAGACCTATAGTAATGGGGAACTCACTCCTTAAGAGTGGCTCATTCCATTTGGAGACAGCTCTGATAGGACACATTTTCCTTATATAGAACTGAAATGTGCTTGCTTATAATTTTCACTTATTGGTCCTAGCTCTAGCCTTTGGAGACAAGAAAAAAAGACATTCCTTTTTCCACGTGTCATCCAAAGAATCCTCTATGCAGAAGGGCCAGTCATCCCCCAACTGCTATTCACAGGGCAGACAGGCCAACTTAATTGAAGCAGCAAGGCAACCTGAGTGATAGACAGGAGGCAGTGTGTGCCAGGCAAGTTACCGTCAATGGCATCCCTTAGAGCCTCATAGAGATAGTCTAGTACCCAAGTGGCTCAAGAATAACAATGACTTTAGACTGGTATCTCCAGCCATCATCATAAAAGAAATCCCTATACAGAGATTGTTACAACCACATCTTTTCAAGATCCAGAAAATAAAGTTCTTATGACTAAGGTCCTTGGCAACATCATATGATTCAAAATCCGAAATTGATGTAATTTCTTCAGTGGAAATGTCATCAATGCTTTTTTCCACTGCACCCTTAGGACCATAAGACCTTTCCATCTGACTACTTGCTGAAACGTCCTCATATGTTATTTCCCCCAACAGAATGTGAGCTCCTTAAGAACAGGGACCATCTTCCTTTTCTGTCTTATTATATTCAAACCTTTACTTAGCATAGTGTTCTGCACATAATAAATGCTTAATGCTTTATTCATTGTTTGAGGAGAGGAGAGTCACATTTTGTTTTTTTCCTGGATCTCCCTATCTCACCAAGGTTAGAAGTGTATCAGTCACTCATGTGCTGATCATGGTACTGGGAAGCACAGAAGCTTGTGTACCTGAGCTGATTTGCCCCTCCTTAGGCAGCTTGATTCCTTTCTGTCCTGGGGCTCTCCATATAGGCGGCCAATTTAGTGGACACCCAGTTGACTTTTGTTGCCATTTGGTTGTTTTTCAGTTGTGTATAATTCTTTGTGGCCTCATTTGGGGTTTTCTTGGCAACGTTATTGAAGTGAAGTTATTTCCTTCTCCAGCTCATTTTACAGATGAGGAAACTGAGGCAAACAGACTTAAGTGACTTGTTCAGGGTCACACAGATAGTGTCTGAAGCTGGATTTGAACTCAGGAAGATGAGTCTTCCTGATTCCATACTCAGCATTCTATCTACTTTGCCACCAGTTGGTTTTAATCCTACTGTAACTCAGAACTCCTAAACTCATGCAATCCACTAGCCTCAGCCTTTCCAACAGCAGGAAGTACATGGGTACTCCAATATGTCCAGCTTTGAGGACAGTTATTCTCTCTTCTCTGCTTTAGACTAACCCTCCCCCCCATTTCTTTAATGACTCTGCTTTGGTTGCATCACCCTCAATCACAGTCATCTTTCTTTGAATGAGCTCCAGCTTGTCAGTGTCTCTTCAAGGATAGAGTATAATATTGTACTTGTAGTCTGGCCAAGGCAGATTACAGTAGGATTCTGACTTTCCTTGTGAATATCATAATTAAGCTAACACAATGTGAGATCACACCAGCATTTATGATTATCACATCACCATTTACTCTTATGGAACCTGCAATCCAATAGAAGCCCCCAGATCATTTTCTTCCAATGCCAGATCTGAACTCAGGTCCTCCTCACTTTAAAACCAGTGCCACCTAGCTGCCCTTACCACCCACATTTAACTTAGATGATGCTTCTAAAACATTTTTCCCATCTACCTCCTTTCTTTTCCATTGCTTCAACTGCAACTTTAGGGTCCAGACCCTAGCAAGATAAGTCATTCCAAGATAACTCTGATAGGGGCATAGAGAACTGTGAGGTTTCTATGCTGGTTCATTACAATGGAACCTTGCACACAGCACATGAATTTGAAACAAATTCTAATACATTATTTCAACAGAGCTCCCCACTGAATGTTGTTGTAGTGATAAGGCATATGGACAAGGGGCTCCCACTGAGTCCAGGGCTATTGGCATAGAAAATCACACAAATTTAGAGCTAAAAGGGACCAGAGGCTCTTAGACTGAGATCCAAGAGTCCTTACAAAGTCTATGGATAGAATTTTAAGTGTTCTATAAACTGAGGGAAAAGTATCTTAAGTTTCACTAACTTTGATCTGGAATTTAGCATTTCATTTATTTATTTAAAAACATTATTCTGAGTAGGAGTTCCCTGATTTCACATAACTGCCAAAGAGGTTGACAATACACATAAAAGTTAAAAAAAAAAAACAACTTCTGACCTAGTCCATCAAGTCTTCATTTTGCAGATAAAAGATTGAAAACTGTTGTGAAGGAGTCTCTGTGACTTTTACTGTGGAGAACTTAGCACGTCCATTAGGCAATCTTACCGAGAAGTGCCAAGAAACTCTCCAGCCAAGCCACAGGCAGAGACATGGACATCCTCCTTTGTGTGTGTGTGTGGGGGGGGGGACAGAATGTGATTTTTATTACTATTAAAGAACTTACCAAATTGATCAAGATCTCCCTGATGAATTTTTTTTAATGTATCCTGCTTTTCTGAGTGAAGAAAGAAAATCTGAGAGTCAAAGCAAGGGAGAAGAACGAAGGTCATCTGGGAATCTGGCAGAAGACTTAGGCAGGACACTGGAATGTCTCCAGGTCTCTCTCTTGGACAGACTAACTGCCTAGTGCATGATAAGTGTTTAGCAAGTATTCCTTGTGGATGATGGATGTCTCGTCTGGAATTCTTCCACACCGCAAATTTATTTCTTTGTGCACCCAGGCAACCAGAAAGCTTAAAAAAGGAGTAAGGTTACTTTAACATCAGTTTCATGCTAACAAGGGTCTCCTTTCCTTTCTACCTCTCTCTCTTATTCCCAACTCCATTCCTCAACCCATCATAACCTTAATCACTCTCTCCTTTGCCACCCACATCCAATATACCCCCCTTTCTCTCCATTTCCACAATCTCAAACCCAGACAAAACCCTAATCTCCTTATGTGTAGACTCCTGTAATAGTCTCCTGACTGGAGACAAGCTTCAGGGACTCTATGCCTCCTATCTCTTCTTCCCCTCCCTTTCACCCAACACCAAGCCATCTTATGTGCTGCTGCCTGAGTCCTATTTCCTCAATGATAGATGTTTTCACCAGTATTAGAAAACTACAGTGATTCCCAGTGGAATTTCAAATATGTCAAATTTGAACTAGTAAACATGTGCCCCAAATCCCCCCAGCCCATCCCACCCACCTTATTTCCTATTATTTTCCAATTCAAAAATTTTATGTTTTGAATTTAGCAGCCCTTCTTAATATCCCCACACATGCAGCTTGCTAGTCCCAGCCACCCAAGTCTTCATATTTATCAAGCAATCAAGTATATACCTATTAGAATAGAACCACACCTTTTTGTCTTCTGGCATTAGGTTCCAAAGACAGTGACCAAAGCTTGGGTAAGGTGAGAATTATCTTCTCACCCACAGCCAATTTCTAAGGTAAACAGTCTCTGACTTGTTGGCACAATGTAGGCAAAGTAAGTGGTAAAGTCTGATGTGTGGTCTTGGAATAAGTATTGACTTTAACTAGGTTGTAGAAAGGAAGGAAGGAAAAAGGAAGGAAGGAAGGAAGGAAGGAAGGAAGGAAGGAAGGAAGGAAGGAAGGAAGGAAGGAAGGAAGGAAGGAAGGAAGGAAGGAAGGAAGGAAGGAAGGAAGGAAGGAAGGAAGGAAGGAAGGAAGGAAGGAAGGAAGGAAGGGAGAGAGAGGGCTGGAAAGAGAAAGGGAGGTAGGAAGAAAAAAAGGGAAACAGAAAGAGAGGGAAGGAGGAAGAGAGGAAAGAAAGGAAAGAAGAAAAGAAGAAAGAAAAAAAGAAATGAAGGATCCTCCCAATAACCCTGTAAAGTAGGTGCTATTATTGTCTCCCCTTTAAAAGATGAAGAAACTACAAACTGAGACATAGTTTAATTGACTTGTCTGAGTCAGGATTTGTACTCATTTTCCAGACTCCAAGTTCCACATTCCATCCAATGTTCTACCTAGCTGCTTAATCATCTTTTTTTTTCATTTTATCTATTTATTTTTGCCAGACCTATGATTTTCCTGGTACAGGGAGACTACTCAATGCAGGCCAGAACTTGCTTATCTATTTAGTCTCAGAGAGTTTTGGGGGGACAAGAAATACAATGACCTACTCAGAGATGCATAGCCAATATTTCAAGTCAGAGACCAGTTGAACCTAGAAAAAGAAGTACATTATACTAGACTTAAAAAAACCTAGTATAACCATTTAAAAAAACAGATTTATTTTTGGGGTGGAGCATAATTTCTGTAACACTAAGAGCACTGGATTTGGAGTCCAAGGATAGGAAGCATCATTCAACATAAAGAGCCTGAATTTGGAGCCAGAGGACTCTGGTTCAAATCTTTGCTCTGCTACTTACTAGTTGTGTACCTTGGACAAGTCACTTCTATTCTCTGATTTCCATTTCCTTGATCTCAAAGTTCCCTCTCACTTGGAAATCTCTAATCCTATGACTTGACCAGGGGTTACAGCCACAACTGTAATTTTAAAAAAAGGTCCTTGTTGGCTTGACTCTGGTCTAGGGCATTTCCTTTGTATCTTCTCTCTTCCCTTAACATGGAATCTCAGAGTTGGAAGGGACCTCAGCATCTCCAGGGACAATTGCCTTGAGTTACTTCAATCTTATTTTATGGTCCTATTTGTCCTCCCCTTTCCCACTTGCATGTCTCATTTTTAAAAGCCCCATCTGTGAGTGCTGCCCTTCTCTCTGTGCAGATCATTTCTCCTTGTGGACACCCACCTCCCACCCATCCCCCTTCCTTGAACTGGTGCAGATAAAATTCTCTGTACCCACAGCAGCATTCCTGCACATCCTGGACATGAAAGCAAGATCGAAACACAGAATCCTCCCGATTTTCTTTCTTTTTTTTTTTTTTTTTTACCTTGCATCCCTTAGGCTTTGATGTCTGGAGAGCTTAAAAAAAATTAGACTTAACCTGCTACCCTAGAATGCCAAGACAAACAATACAGATAATAGACTGCCTGTAATGGGAAAACTAGGAGAAAATGGGAACTGAAGAGTTGCTTCTGAAGGTTTGTTCCATCACACAGCTGGCTACTAGTTTTCTGTTTGATAGTGCAAATCTCAGAGCAGGCATAGGCTGCTGACCACCTCCTCCATGAAGGCCTCTCTGACCATTACCCTCCTCCTTCCTGGATCACCTTGTCTAGAAATTTTATTTTGCACTTAACATGTAATAAGATTTTTTTTTTATCTGAAGGGGGCAGCTATGTGATTCAGTGAATAAAGTGTGAACCTGGCGTCAGAAGAGCCTGCATTTAAGGCCTCCCAACCTCAGATATTTGCTACTTGTGTGACTCAGGGCAAGCACAGTAATAGCCACGTTGTATGAAGACTAACATTCATAGACTTAGCTCTTCTCAGCAATACAAGGATCTAAGACAATTCCAAAAGACTCACAATGGAAAATGCTGTTCATTTACTTCTTTACAACATGAATAATGTGGAAGTGTTTAATATGAATGTGTATGTGGAACCTATATAAGGTCTTTATTTTATTGTCAATGTTGGTATAATTCATATTTAAATTTTTGTTTATTAAAAAAAGTACCATTTTTAAGCCCCAGATTCCTTGAGGCTGGGAGTCTGGCTAGTGGTTGACTATGAGCTTCTCCCCAGCTGTGATTGATTGATAACCAAGTATCTGCTCTATCTTTTTCAGAAGCATATTTCTTTTTGTGTTGGTTATATCCCTTAAAAGGCTGTAAACTCTTAGCTTTGTATCCCCCCTGGTAACACTTTATAATTGTTTGTTGAAAAGATCCTCCCCCCCCCATCTGTCTCTAGATGGCATTGGCCTGAGGGACTTCCCAGGAGTGATAGTTTCAAAATGGGGGTTTCTGGTTACAAAGTGCTTTCACTTTCCATCCTATTTGTTCTTTGCTACAAAGAATCTAAAGGAATTCTTGCCCTGCTTTGTCCTTCCCTGAATATCTTGCCCAGCAGCTTTAGAACATTTCTCTAGTCTATGACAAATTCCAGGTTCCATACTGCAATTTTTCTGCCAGCTCCTGGCCAAAGCTAAGCTGTTGTTCAAATTCCTTCTGCTTTCCCTTTCCCCACCTTCCTCATTCAGTTTAATGAGGATACAAATTTTGATCTGCTTTCTTCTCAAGCTACTCTCAAGGCCTTCTGAGAGAGTCTGAACTTCCTTGGAACCTTTGAGGAGTCCCAGCTCTCTCCTCTCTAAATGAAGAGAGGAAAACAATTTCTTATTTATATATGTAAAAGTAGTATAATATGGAAAGACCCTTGGTCTTAGACTTAGAAAGTGTGTTGGAATTCTGCCTGCATGGGCATCCAAGAAGTTTTCAGATTTGGGGGAGACACATGGAAGTGGAACTGAGTTGGCTCTGGTTGGTCACAGTAGGCTGATCTAGAAAGGATGGATGGAAGTTTCAAAGAAGCAAATTTGGGCTTGAGAAGAAAAAAAATTTCTGATAATTAGAGGTTTCCAGAGGAAGAGTGGATTTCCTTGGGAGATATCAGATTTCCCTTTACTGGAACTCTTCAAGGAAGAGCAGAAGGCTTATTTGTTGTGTACTTGGTCAAGAGAATTATTGTCCAAGAAGGAATTAGATTAGATGAGAGCTGAGATGAGGTCCCTTCTAACACTAGAGTAATGTAAGTTTGTACTGGGAACTTGAATTTTAGTAGTGGTAGAAGGGAGTTTGGGATAGTGCTTCTCAAACTGGTTGTAATTGGGAGTGGAGAGACTGAAGAAGGCTGGACAGTAGTCAACTCACCAAGGAATTCATAGAATATTTCCAGGTGCAGATAGGACCTACAAATTCCAGAGATTTGTAAGACAGTGGCACACTACAGAATGAAAATGGAATCACACAGACTCCCCTTAATCCTCCCTCTCTTATTTTCTGATGCAGTATCAAGAGGGAGATTACCAGAAAAAGGGCTGGAGTTATTGCTTCTAAGGAGTTATGACAAGACTGATCTCTCACCTAACACAGCCTTGTAGTCGATAGTTGGAATGGGTGTGTCTCCTTGGCATGTGAGGCATGGCCTAATAGAGTGTATTTAAATTTAGTGTGATGTTGGATTAATTAATAGCCATGCCTCAGTTTTGGATTCCTCATCTGTATAATGGGGTTAGGGCTCTCTAAACTGTGAAAGGAGGCAAAATGGTACAGGAGAAAGAATACCATGAGCTGAGTTAAAGGACCTGGGTTCAAATTCCACTTCTTATGCTACTTGTACAACCTTCATGAAATTTAACCTCACTGGGCCTCAGTTTGCTAATTTGTAAAAATAAAGGGCTTCTTTGTTTTTAGGTTCTATTTGGAATTGCAATTTATGTCCACATCTGCCACTTTATCATGGACCTCTTGGTCTAGTTGACCATCATCATCCCATTGCAATACCCTAGTTTGCTCTAAACTTGGGTTTCAATCACCTTTAATATTTTTTTTGCTACAGTGTAAACTTATAGTGTAGGTAGTTTAAGAGATCGGACTTAACTTGAAGACATCCATGGGCTTGAACTAGATATTTCTTCTATGTCGACATCCAGGATCTTATGAGAATATGCAATATGAGCTATTCAGTGATTTCATTGACATCAGTGGAGACATCACCACAGTGAACCCTTGTGTTTTGAAAGAGTTAATGCAATTGTAGTACATAAAATCTCTGAACACATTATTCCAACACCCACTCTCACAGATGAGTCTTGGATCTAGAGCAATAGGGGTACCTCTGAGAAATTAGTAATGATTCTCTGATGCCATTGACTTGGATCACCACCACAATGTCACACAAGATTATCAGTTGAGAATCACTTAGTGAGATAGCCCCAAGTAGCTTTTAGAAATTATGATCTTGGGGTGGCTAGGTGGCACAGTGAGTAGAGCACCAGCCCTGGAATCAGGATGACCTGATTTCAAATTCAGCCTCAGATTCTTGACATACTAGCTGTGTGACTTTGGGCAGGTCACTTAACCTCGATTGCCCTCCAAAAAGCAAAATATATATACACATATATATATATACAGAAAGGAAGGAAGGAAGAAATAAAGGAAGGAAGGAAGGAAGGAAGGAAGGAAGAAAGAAAGAAAGAAAGAAAGAAAGAAAGAAAGAAAGAAAGAAAGAAAGAAAGAAAGAAAGAAAGAAAGAAAGAAAGAAAGAAAGAAAGAAAGAAAGAAAGGAAGGAAAAGAAAGATCTTAGAAATGAAGAAAGAAGGGAAGGGAAGGGGAGGGGAGGGATAGGAAAAAACTCCAACTCAACAGATAAAATTCAAATTTCTTTACTGTCAAGCTTAGCCAAGTAACTAGACAGGCCTCAACAAAAACCTATCTTCCAACCACTGGTATAGAATGATATATTCTATAATTTTGATTCTCACCATTAGATTTTGTGCCATTTTTTCTTTTCAACAACACTTTATATGACTGTTGCATGAACTCATTGACCAATGTCATTTACCTTTCCTTTAGAAGAATTTTTTTAAACTTCCATTAGGTTCCCCAAAATAAAACAAATTATTACTCATGAAAATGCAATGAAAGTCAATTTTCAAATAACCTGTCTCTGAGATCTCTTCTTTTCAGGAACTTTTAAAAATTCTTAATTTTATGAGCATGTATTATCTTTACCTTCTACTGTACTGCAGCTGAATAAAAAAAGAAAAAGAAAGAAAACTCTCATAAAGATATGTCTGGTCTGGGTTGTCCTTTGATCAAAAGCAGAGGGCAAAATTCCTTTCTTACAGTGCCCATGCAAGTCCATTTCAGGAACATGTTTGGGATTGCTTGCTGGCTAGACATTGGAATGTTCCTCTCTATACTAGATTGCTAATTTATACAAAACCCTATGGGCATTAACGAGCTTCTTCATTCATTCCAAATATAGTTCCTATACAGCAGCCACACCATTTAATAGCTTCCAAGGACTCCTGGAACCTAGTTTACTGACTTTGATCGACTCAATATTAATATAAATATAAGTGGCCCTACCACTTATAACCTATGTAACCTTGGATAAGTTATTTCAACTCTTAAACTCAGTTTCCTTATCTGTCAAATGAGAGGTTTAAATTTACCTGTAGAATCCCCTTCAGCCCTAAATCTATTATATTAAATAGCAATTAAAACCGTATTGATCATGTAGGGATAATGCCTAGACATATAGTAGGGTCAATCTATTGATTAAATATAAATAAAGGAGAGAATCTTTGGGAAAATATGCAAATTGTTCATAGTAAGAAATAATTGTATAATCCAGTTATGTTGAAAAGTGCTATTTTCTGTGAATAATAAATAATAATAAACAGCTATATCATGATCTTGGCTGGAACTTAAAAACATTCAAATTTAATCTAGAACATGAGATAAAGACAGATGATGATAGGTTGCAAATTCTCCTTGGATACATTTACTGATATGTTGATAGAAGTAGGGCAACTATACACAAAGTGAACAGAAGAAATGCACTCAGACACCCCTACTCCTACTCTCCACCTTAAAAAGTAATGTAATCTAGTCCCAACTAGCTGAGCTGTGACAAGAGCAGAGCTACCACATAGTCTAGCCAGAGCCAGAAATGTGGTTTCTGGAACGGAAACTTCATGTCGTTGGTTGGTCCAGAATGTACAACCATAATCAGATGCTGCCCAGCAAGATGTGGTCATGATTGGTAATTGAAAGATAGGGCACAGCTGTAATCAATGAGGCACAGCCATAAAATTGGGGAAGGGTAGTGATGAGGGAATATGGGTTTCTTCAATACTGTACTGATTCACAGTAGAAGGGACATTTTCAAGAATAAAAGGTGTGAAAACAATACATAAGACAGCTCTCTGGGACAAGAAGAAAACAGATATTTTTGACATTATGCCTGTAATATACTTTTCAGGGGATGGATGATAGATGAAGTCTCCATCTAAGTAGGATATTGAAGAGAGATCACTTGATTTAGAAGTCTTCCAGATGTTCCTATTCACAGATGACATTGAACTGATTTCAGACCCCCAGAATATTCTAGGGTACCCTCAGTAAAATCTATAGCTACTCAAAGGAAAGCAACTTAGCAACCCACAAAGGAACAATCACAAGTATGGAAAAAGCCTACTGCTGGGATTGTGACATTTAGTTGGAAAGGGAGGGTGGCACAGAAGACAGAAGGCTAGACTTAATATCAGGAGTACTGAGTTTGAATCACACCTCAAACATCCTTGATGTGATCAAGAAATGGCAAGTCACTTACTGGAACTCATCTATTGGACTTCAGGTCATTCTCCCTCCTTTTATAAAGTAATTTAGCATCTGGCCAATAGCCCTCTCTACCTCTAGCCCCAGTCCTAAGGCTCTAGGATTTTCACATATATTTGGATGTCCCCTTGAACACCATGATTTCCTAATTTTTCAGCTTCCTGAACTCCCATGACTTTGGTCATTGATAGAGATAGTCAGATCTTAGTTCCTACCATGATACGTAACTGTAGTCTGTGGTCTGAAACACAAAATTTTCTCTGATCATAACCTCAAATCTTTCCATTTCTCCCTCTGCCCCACTCTTTATAAATGTATTTTTCATCCTTCAGTTCCCCATATGCCTCCCTTCACTCTCTTAACCTTGTGGTTGACCAGTTCAACAATACCCTATCCATTCTTTTAGAATTCCTACCATCCCTCATCCTATTAATAGCCTCTCATACCTTGTCAAATCCCAGCTATTCCTACTTTGCTGTTCCAGAGCCTCTATGTGTGAAGGGTTGGACTTAATTCTGGGTTGTTTTGACATTGATGCCAGGGGTGGAGCCAAGATGGCATCGTAGAAGCAGCAAGGTCCCACAGCTCCCACACCACCACCCTAAACACCCATAAAATATGAGCCCAGACAAAGTCTAGGAAAATTTAGGACTCTCAGACTCACAAAAATACAGAAAACACATCTCTTGCTGAAGGCAGCTCAGCAGCAGGGGCTCATTGCAGTGGCCAGGAGCGGAGACCAGCCCAGCCTGAAGCCAAGACTGCAGCCAGGCCTGGGGCAGTGGGAAGGAGCTGGGCTGAGCTGAGCCGAGCCACACCACAGCCAGTCTATGGAGGAGAAGATCTACAGCCTCCAGCACCTCCACATCTGCCAAGGCATGAGGAACGGAGACAGGAGAGGGGCAGCCCAAAACCGCAGCCACAGCCATGGCCAGGCCAGGCCCCAGGGTGGCCAGGAGGAGCTGAGCCTCCCAAGCCACAGCTTGAGTCTGCTTCAGAGAAGATCTAAAGCACCTACCTGAGGGAATCTTAAAATCCCACAAACCAGGGTCAGAGACGGTTAGTGAAAGCGAAACTTTGAAAATTAATTTGGGGGAAGAAAAGCAGTTTGGCCAAACTGCCCCTGGGGCAAGGAAGCAGTTGGGGAAGGGAACTGCTGGAGCCACTGGAGGCCCCACCAGGCTGCTTCAGAGCCCCTGGCCTGCGGACTCCACAGGGGGGTTGAATATATTTATCAGGGCCAAGTGCTCTTGCATTGAGTGGCCTGGATCCGGATCATGGTCTTGGGTGGTGGTCCTGGGGGGCACTTTCAGCAGGCCAAAATTTGGGGGACTTGCAAACCCCCCCAATAGCTCCGGCAGCTGGGAAAACCCCAGCAATTTGGAACAGAGCTTTCCCCCCTGGAAGCAGAGTTTCACAGAGCTAAAAAAAAAACACAACCAATTAGTTGACTGGCCAACATGAGGAAAAGGAAGCAAAATAAGAACAGCAATAAAACTCTAGAATCCTTTTTTTGTGTACAAAAAGGATCAAAGAATGGAACGGGAGGAAGACAGCCCAGAACTCAGAACTCCCAC
>CM053593.1:46685421-46712618 GCA_028646575.1 Pseudocheirus occidentalis
TAGATAGATAGATAGATAGATAGATAGATAGATAGATAGATAGATAGATAGATAGATAGATAGATAGATAGACAGGTAGATAGATAGATAGATAGATAGATAGATAGATAGATAGATAAATAGATAGATAGATGGATGGGCAGACAGATGAATAAATAAAAAAATATATACATGTATATGTGTGTCTACAAATCTGGCCTCAGAAACTAGCTGTGTAGCTCTGGACAAGTCACTTAACCCTGTTTGCCTCAGTTTCCTCACCCATAAAATGAGCTGGAGGCAAGCCACTCCAGTATCTTTCTCAAAAAAATCTCAAAGGGGGTCAAAAAGAGTAGGACACTACTGAAACAACTGAACAAAACATTAATATATGTACATATGTATGTGTATACATATATAAATGTTTATATGTATACCATCTGTGTATATATACACTTATGTGTATGTGTATATATATGTCCATATCCTAGAGATAGAAGAATCAAGCCCTTTCTTTACATGCATATAATCTACACACATAAACACATACACATACCACATATATGTGCATGTGTGTATGTTGTATATACATATTAAGAAAAGGATTGATTCTTCTATCTCTAGGATCCAATATAAAATCCTCTATTTGACCTTTCAAGTCCTTCATAGCCTGGCCTCTTCCTAGTTTCTCCATCTCTGGTTCACTCTCTTGTCTGTGCTCTTGATGAACACTAACCTCTTCGCTGTTCCTTGTACACACACCCCATCTCCCAACTGGTCATTTTTGCTGGCTGTCTTTCATGCCTGGACTATTCTCTTTCCTGCCTTCCAGCTTCCATGATACCCTTCAGGTCTCAGATAAAGTCCCATCTTTTGGAGGAAGGTTCTCCCAGTCCTCAATCTTACTGCCTTCCCTATGAGACTACCACCAGTTTACACTGTATATAATTTATTTGCATGTAGCTGAGTGTTGTCTTCCCCAAACAGACCCTGATCTACTTGAGAGGAGGCACAAGGTTTTTTGCCATTTTGGGTATCCCCAGAGTGTAGCACAGTGCCCTGCTCATAGCAGACCCTTAATAAATGCTAGTTGACCAACTGATTTATATGCATATTAGGAGGAAACAAAGCTACTACTAGTCATATTCCTTTGCCCTTGGAGAAGAAATCCCTGTGAACTGAGGATAGGAGTTCTCAGGCTGGTGGCAGTAACAGGCTTACAGACTGGCCAGGCAAGGATTTGACACTTTGAAAGAGTAAGATCCAGCTAGGTGCCACACCTAGAGTCAAGAAGAACTGAGTTCAAGTTTTGCTACAGGCGCTTATTAGTCATGTGACCTACATGCCACTTTTAACTTCTCTCACTCTCAGATTCTGTAAAATGGGGAGAGAATAAGCATTTATATAGCACTTATTATGGGCCAAGCATTTTGCTAAGAACTTTTGTTTTTCACAAACATTACTTCATTGGAGCGTCGTAACATCTCTGCAAGGTAGGGGCTGTTGTTATTCCTTTTTTACAGTTGAGAAAACGGAGACAAACAGAGGCTAAGTGACTCACCCAGGGTCACATAGCTAGGAAGTGTCTGAGGCTAGATTTGAATGTAGGTCTTCTTGAATTCAGGCCTGGTGCTCTATCCACCTCACCACTTAGATGCCTAATAATACCCACCTTCCAGGATTTTTGTGAGGGGAAGATGAAATAATATTTGTGAAGAGATTTGCAAACCTTAAAGAGCTTTATAAATGTTAGTGATGATGATGATGATGAGGAGGAGGAGGAGGAGGAGGAGGATGGTGGTGATGGTAATGATGATGATGATGATGATGATGATGATGAACACATTCCTGGATGAGGAGGAGGATGGTGATGAATTCTTTGAAAGGATTGTCCACTCTTGACCTGACAAAGAAGATAAAATGTTTTAGTCCTTTCTCTTATTTTCCACTGATAGTTAATGCTAAAAGATTGATTCCCTCGAAAATAAGGTTATTTTCTTACTGACTCAGGATACTCATATGCTTTGCTTGGAATAAACCAAATTATGTCTAAGTCCTTGATTATACACATCGTATGCTCATTGACCTAGAGCTAGAAAGGATATCAGTGGTCATGTGGTTCAATCTCATCATTTTAGAGATGAGGAAACTTTAGAGAAGATAAGGGACTTAACCAAGCTCACCCAGTCATTGGAACACAGAATCATAGACCCAGAGCTGGAAGGGACCATAGGAGTCACTGAGTCCAGCCCCTCTTATTTGATAGATAAGGAAGCTGATGCACAAAGAAATGAAGTGATTTACCCAAGGTCACATGGGTTCTATGCAGCAGATAGGATTTGAACCTGGGTCCTTGGACTCCAAGGCATCTCACCACTCCCTGCTGCCTACCCATCACTATTTGGTTCACATAAGAATAACAAGAAGATTCCCTCAAATAGGGATCTCCATTAGGGAATTTTTAATTTGAATTAGTGTCTAAACACAATCCCATTTATTCATAGCATTCCTGGAACACACCCATGATAGAAGTGTCTCCTTTGAGAAACATACTCCCTACAGAGGAAGGGTCTTTTAAAAACTTATTTATGACATATCTTCTTGATCCATTCCTCCTAAGAGGAAACCAGTGATTTAACACCTTCTGCCCCTCTGCAATTGGTTTAGCCCACTCGGAACTTTATCATCATCCTATCCCTCTCCTCCACACTCACAAGCAAGTTGTCTTAAATTATTTGGGGCTCAAATCAAATAAGAGATAGCCTATCTCTGTCTAGGAGACTGAGAAAACTCCTTTAATGTTGATCCATGAAATACATTTCTAGGGACTCCACTGAGATATCAACATTCTCAAGAATTAAACATTAGGGTTTTGTTGTGTGACAGTGCTGGCCAGGGGCATGGCAGTGATAGAGAGCTTGAGGGTTCTCCAAATGCCTTCTGGAATAACCAATACAAATTCAATCAAACCTAGAGATGTAGAGATGAAACACAGCCAATGCCTTCTGATGGAGGGTCAATAACATACTCCACACAACAGCAAGCACCAATGTAATATATTATTTTTATTATTTGTATTTATTTGTCTTCTATGGCAAGTGAAAAAATAATTTAAACCAATTATATATACAGAGTGTTTGGTTAATGACCCAAGAACCATCAGAAAGACCAGAACCCCTCAACCCCTTTCTTGCAAGGAACAGTTAAGTTTATCATCTATGCAAAACTCCACCTAAAAAGTGTAAAAAGACTTTCTTTATTACAAGCTGTCACATTATGGGGATGGGAAGAGAGTCAAGGTTGGTGGGAAGCTGGGAGGAGAGTATGCAGAAAAGGGGGATCACAGGGTCCTGATCCCTGGAGAGTCCCCAGGTACGATGAACAAAAACTGAGGGATTCAGGTAATCTGAAGGGGAGTTTCCAGCATCTCCATGAGAAAGGTATCAATGGGTGTGTCTCCAATTAGCTTGAAGAAGAAGAGGTGCTCAAGACATTTCAAGCCGATGGACCGGAGAGCTGGGAGTCGAAGGAGGAGCTTGGCAAACCTGGAAAATAATATTAAAAATGGGTGATAGTGATGCTGGTGGGGTAGATTTTAGTTAGAACCAAGGAAGAACTATTGGGGGAAAAGAAACCCTAATTGCCTCTGACCTTCACAGTCCCCTCAATCAACAAGGATTTGTTGTTAACCACCTACAGTTAGGTGGTATAGTGGCTGGAGCTCCAGGAGTCAAGAAGACCTGAGTTCAAATCTAGCCTCAGACACTTAACTACCTGTGTGACCTTGAGCAAGTCACTGAACCTCTATTTGCTTCAGTTTCCTCATCAATAAAATAAGTCTAATAACAGCACCTAACTCCCAGGGTAGTTACAAAGATCCAATAAGCTAACAATTGTGATTGTGTCTGGCACATAGTAAGCAATATGTAAATATTAGCAATTATTACTAAGTACCCAGCATTATGCTAAGCCTTGCTGGGGAAGGGACAGGGAAGGAATCATAATAGTAGCTGGCAGTCATATAGGGTTTTAAGGTGCACAAGGCACTCTACACACGTCATCTCCTAACAACTCTGTGAGGTAGGTGCATTTATTATCCTTGGAAACTGAGGCAAACAGCTGTTAAACAGGATGACAGCTGGTAAGTATCCAAGGCTCCATTTGAATGGAGGTCTTGCAGACTCTGAAGTCCAGCATTCTATCCATTACACCAGCTACTTGCCTCAAGAAAGAAAGCATTGTTCCTATCCACAAAGAAGTTATGTACTGTAGTATAGTTGAGAAACAAGACATACATAGATATGGACACACATACAAACATTAGATACGGGGTGTCCCTAAAGTCTGGACGCACAGGAAATCTTATTAACTATGCATATCTTCAAGATGAAATTTCCTATATCTCCTATGTCTTCCTATGAAATCTCATTTATGCTAATTAAATAAAATGTTGTTGAAAATTTCATTCATTTCATTTGTTGAAAATATGCATAGTTACTGAGATGTTCTATGTGTCCAGACTTTAGAGACATCCTGTGTGTGTATGTATATACATAATATATGTATGTATAAGCGCAAACACATCCAAACAGATGCACATGAAATAATGCCAGAAACTTCCCAGCTATTTTCAACCATATCACCTGCATTCTCTTCATCAGCCTCCCACCAGAATTCAGACCATGGACTGGAAGCTTGGGCTATGAGAGCCTTATCCTGTTCAGAAACAGACTATCCCTTCCTTCCCAACAATTTCCAATCATGTCACCCCATCCATCCCACCCATCCCGCCACAAACTCTCCTAATTCTCCTTTTATATATTGCCTTCCTCACTAAAATTAGAATGTGAGCCCTTTGAAAGCAAAGCATTGCTTGTTAGTATGTGCATCCGCAATAATCTAGCACAGGGTCTGACACCTGGTAAGCACTTAAGAGCCCATGAGATCCCAAGCTACTTCTCCACCTCAGTCCCAGAGTCCTTCTCACCCCAGGAGTAGTGCTACCTTTGTACCTTCCTCCTCTAATTGGCAAGTTCCTATTTAGAAACTCTATTAGAGAAAGTGCCCTTGCCAGCAAGACTCCCTTCTAAACTGGCTCAGCTCCAGATTCTCTAGACATCTTTCTCCACATGTCCATAGGCAGGTACCTTCCCTTCCACCGATTCTTTGTGTTGTTAGAACATAAACTCCTTGAAGGCAGAGATTGTTTTTTTTCTTTTTTGTTTATGTTTGCATTCATGTTTCCAGTTCTTAGTGCAGTACCTGGTGCTCATTAAATGATTTATCTATCTATCCAGCATCTATCAAGTTTTCCATCTCTATTTCATTCCTTCATTTACTCATTCAGAAACTAGACCTTTATTTCCATCAGTACAGGAAGCTACCAGTGAAGAGTTCCTTCTGCCAACACTGATCTCCACCTGTTTGGAAACCTATACGTCACCTGGAGCACTGAAAGATCAGTGATCTGCCTGGGTTTACCCAGTCAGTATGTGGCAAAGTAAAGTGTTATTTTAAATTAATGGAGCAATTGGCGACTCAAACAGAGCTCCAGAGCACACAACTGGGGTCTATATCAAGGAGTTAGAAGGAAACAGATTTCTATTCTATATAAGGAAACACTTCTTCACAATTAGAGCTGTCCAGAAATGGAATGGCAACTCTCAAGGAGATAGTGAGCTCCCCATTACTAAAAGTATTCAAAACAAAGACTGGATAACAACCTACCAAGATATAGTGGAAGGTATTCATGCATGGGTCAGGGGTTTGGCATCAAATTTGTTAGAAACAGGGGACATTAAATAATACATAAAATCCATGTGTCCTGAATATTAATTTAAACAACCACATATGAATATTAACTGTCTTGTATTTTTATTTATTTTGTTAAATACTTCCCAGTTACATTTTAATCTAGGTCAGGTTGCATTCTGGGAGTGTTGGGGGTTATATGTTCAATACTTCCAGACTAGATGACCTCTCTGATCCTTTCTTACTCTGAAATTCTACGATCCTAAACCCGAGGACCAGATTTTTTTCCTTAGAGGTGATTATTGTTTGGTCATTTTGAATTGTATCCGACTCTTCATGACCCCATTTAGGGTTTTGTTGGCAAAGATACTGGAGAAGTTTGCCTTTTCCTTCTTGGGCTCATTTCACAGATGAGGAAATTGAGGCAAATATCATTAAGTGACTTGCCCAGGGTCACAAAGTTAGTAACTGTCTGAGACCAGATTTAAACTCATGAAGATGAGTCTTCCTGACTCCAGGTCTGGCACTCTCTCCACTGTGTCACCTATCTGCCCTTAGTGGTGTCCGTAAGCCCTGTTAGGGATCATAGGGTCACAGATTTGGAGCTGGAAAGTACTCTGAAAGCCAAGCCATCAAGTTCAACCCTCTCATTCTGAAGAGGAGGATAGTAGGGAGACAAGGTTTAAGGGACTTGTTCAAGGTCATTCTGCTAGTGTCTTAGGATTTGAATTCAAATGTTTGTGATTTCCAAGCCCAACATTCTATCCACTCTGCCACCTCGTGGCTGTAGATGGAAATACAGCCTCAGGATCATCCTTTTAGAGCTAGAAGAAATTTAAAATGTCATAGGAGTTCTAAAGATTTGGAGCTGAAAGATTCTTTAGCATGAGCCTAGTCCGACCTCCCTGTTTTACAAGTGGTGAAACTGAGTCTCATAAAAGTCAAGTGACCCAAGGTCACAAGGGCAGTAAGTGGTAGAGCCAGCATCATCTCATCCCACCTCCCCAGCAAAATAAAGCCAACCATAGATGATATACAAGCCGAAACAAAAGAGTCTTCCCTGATCTGTTCCTAGGAGATAATTTAGGCCAAAAAAGTTTGGAAATATATTGAGGAGAAATGTTAAACTCTAGAGATTAAGACTGAAGAACAAACATCTGCCTTCTTCTTTTCCTCTTCCTCTTCCTCTTCCTCCTCCCCCTTCTTTCTCCTCTTTCTCCTCTCTCTTCCCTTCCTCCTCCCTTTTCCCCTCCTCCTCCTTTTCCTCATCCTCCTCTTCTTCCTCCTCCTTCTTCCTCTTCCTCTCCTCCTTCATAAGGGAAGGAAGTTATTTGTTGTCATATTCTCCACTAACCTGCCAACTCCTTCTCTATTGGTTTTTATGAGTCCACAAATATTTGTTCAGGCCCAAATAGCAAAGTATTTTTCTAATTGACATGAGGGATATCAAATAAAAATGAGAGAGTATGTATTCCAGGACAGGATATTAACATGTAGAAAGTTTTTTAAAAACCAATATGCTGTGTCACAAGGCAACTCACAATTAACAAATAAGTGTGATGGCAAGAAGGAAATTTTGGCCATGAGTTGAGTCTCAAGGTATACAGGGTTTGAGAAAGCAGAGATCAGAAAAAGGGTTCCAAGGAAGAATGGAATGAGGAAAGCCTTGGAGGCAGGAAATGAGGATGGGATAATAACAGCAAGAGCAGTTTAGCTAAGATCATGGGTTCCCTTGGGTAAGCAGTATTTGTATGAACAGCGGTTTAAGGTATCAACCCTGTTAGACCATAATGGGGATATCAGTGATAATAGCTAATGCTTATACCATCTATTATGGATAAGTAGTGTGGGGAGAGTGGGAAAAGGGCTGGCTTCTGAGTCAGGAGGGTCTGGGGTTCAAGTCTTGTATCAGCAGACACAAACCAGTTGTATGACCACAGACAAGTGATCTAATATCTATGTTCCCCAGGCAATTCTCTAAGACTACAAGTTATAATCAGCATCAGGGGAGGGAGTTCCACATCACAAATTCTCTATGCCTTCGAAATCACAGGTCTAGGTGAAATTCCCATATCCATAGTGTTTTCCATTTCTAAATATTGATAACAAGTGAAAAACCAAACTATCAGGGGGAAGACATTGATGTACACAGTACATCACTCCCTGTATAGAAGACTGCTTCTCCTATACAAGAATCCCCAATATTCTGCCCACCCCATCTTTATCAAGAATTTCCAATATGGGTCAACTTGACCCAGCACCTCCTCACCCCTCCCCCACTGCATTCCCTTCCAAAACAAGGAGGAAACTTCTGGGAACACAGCTCTTTGGGCAGAGCTGCCAGCTCCCATCCAAATGTTGACTCACCTGCCAGGCTGATCAGGGTATTTCTGCTTAGTGTATGCTTCAAGGGTAGCATAAACCTTCTCTCGGAGGGCCTCCACTTCAGAAGGATTGGACAAGCCCTTAGCATCTGAAAAAGACCAACTCAGGTTGTGCTCTTGGGTAGAAACAGGAGACTAAGGCAGCTGACTATTTATACTGACTTTCCAGAGGGACAGGGAGGAAACTGTGATTCAAGTTTCAGGACCTTCGCATCCCCTTTTCTGAACTCTTCTTTACTGCCAGGTCCCTACCTAACAATCTGGTGCTGATATATTAAGACATGTCAATGCATTCATGTGTTACCCTCTCATATGTGAGGGTTACATTTTAACCATGGTTTTCTAGAAACAATGCCTTAACCTAAAGCAGTGGTTCTCAACCTTCCTAATGCCGTGACCCTTTAATACTTGTATGTGAGCGTATCTGCATGTGGGCAGACCCATCTGGAGATGGATAGACCCTGGGTGAGTCAATTGTCTCCTGTCTGCTTTGGGTTCCTCATCTATAAAATGGCAATAATTATAGCACTAGCTCCCATGGTTGTCATCAGGAACAAGCTGAGAATTGTAAAATGCCTAGCATGGCTCCTGGCACCTAGTAGGCACTTAACAAATGATTGTTACCTTCCTTCCTTCCTTGTGAATTTCCCAGAACCAAAGTCCACAGGTTGAGAAGACAAGACCCTTATTTGGAGTAAGGAGAGATGGGAGGGGAGAAGTGTTGGGCTTTCCCCACATCCTTCCAATTGGACCAACTGCATGGCCCTCTATCATTTGCTATAATCCTTAGGAAGCAATGAAATGGCCATTGAATAATCCACTGCTAACTTTGAACCATTAACTTATTGCTGTTGTTTTAGTCACTTCAGTCTCGTTCAACCCTGCCTGACCCTATTTGGGGTTTTCTTGGCAAAGATCCGAGAGATACTTGCCATTTCCTCCTCCATCTGAGTTTACAGAAAAGGAAACTGAGTCAAACAGAGTGAAGTGTCTTACCCAAGGTCACACAGCTTGTCTGAGGCCAGATTTGAATTTGGGAAAATGAGTCTTCCTGATTCCAAGTCAAGTGCTCTAACCACTGAGCTACCTAGTTACCTGTAACTAAAACTAGCTAATTCCATGATTAGAATGCTCCTCCACCAAAGGCCTTTCCAGTCACCTCACTAAATCATGGAGATTACCCTGAGCTCTCAAAGCTCTGCCAGGGAGAGGGAGCTTGGACATCTTTTTCAAATCCAGTTCCATCAGCTGATTGATTCTGAAATCCAAAGACTAATCAATAAACAAACATTTACTAAGTACCTACCAAGTGGCAGGCACTGTTCAAAGTCCTGGGGATGCAAAGACAAGGAATGAAAACAATCTCTATTTGCAGTGAGCTCTTACAGGATGTCCCAAAAGCCTTGGTGCCATCTTGAGTTATCTGCACCAAAACTTTTGGGACATCCTATATGTTATCAGACAGGACTGTATGTATCTAGGTATCTATGTATGTACTATATACAAGTGTTTGCATGTAGAATGTGTAGTGCAACTACAAAGTGCTTTGGGAGGAAGGGCCCTAATAGTTTGTGGTAAAGGGAGGTCAGAAAACGCTTCATGGAGAAGGTATTTCAGTGTTTGTTGATTGAATATAAAATGCTTTGTAAACTCTAAAGCACTTGATATATGTAGTATTATTGCTGTTATCATTATCATTATTTGCCAATAGTCCCTCTTCTTATCAAAATAACTGCATGAGGGCATGGAACATGTAATTCTTGATCTGCATCACCCCCAGCCCCAATTTAGGACTACATTCTGCAGACAGCAAGTTGTTAATAACTGTCTCCTATATTGACTTGGCAAGGCTGCCCCAGAGGACTGAGTCAAATAGTGCTCTGGGAGCCCATGAAAATAATAATCAGAGTAGCCAGCATTTACATAATATGTTAAGGTTTGCAAAGTGCTTTATATATACTGTTATCTCATTTATTCCTTACAATAGCTCTGTGAGGTAGGTTCTATTATTATTTCCATTCTATAGAAGGGAAAATTAAGCCTGAGATGACAGATGGAATGATTTACCCAGGGTCACCTAGCCAAATTAAGAACTGAGGCAGGATTGGAACTCAGGTTTCCCTAACTCCAAGTCCATGGCCCTATGCCCTGGCTGCCTTAGAGGACCTTAGCACAGTGGACTCACCTGGGTTAAACAGGACAATGGCCCGCAGGCAGCCTAACTCGGATTTATCCATTTGCATGTCTTTCATTTTAGAAACCAGCTCAGTGAGAACTCTGTTCACAGGAAGCAAAAAGAGGTAATCAGCAAGTGAGAACATGCTAAGCACAGAGCCAAGATACAGCACTGGGGCAGAGCAATCCGGGGGTATACACTTTGGGGAGTGATTCCGAAGAAAACAGCTTTGGCTTTCCCCAGCTTCTCTTCTTGGGATGCTTTCTTACTAACCTGGAAGGCTCCAGAGAGCAGGGACCAAGTCTTAATCACTTCGTGTATCTCTCCTCCAATGAAACCAATGCAGTTCTTTCACTTTGTTCCTTCCCAGAAGGAGCTAACATAACCAAGAGTTTGGTTTTGGTTTTGTTTGCATGGCAGATTTCGTTTTTTTTTTTTTAGCAATCTATATTTTATCTGTGGAAGAATTTCTTCCACCAGTGCAAATCAACTCCTCATCTGAAATGGAATTCTGAGAAGTTAGATGCTGTTGTTATTAATCCTTTACTTTCAAAGCAAGACTTGCCTTGAACCAAGGTCTTCCTGAATCGTCAGCTGGCCCATTACCCACTATGCCACAGCACCTCTCTGCAAATCTACATAGTAGATATTCAATACAGATGGATTGAAGAGTACCATATTAAAATTAGAGTTGGGAAAAAGAGTGGATCCAGGTTCTAATCACAGCTCTGGAATGAACTCTTTGTGTGAATCTGGAAAAATCACTTCCTCTCCCAATTTCCTCATCTATCAAATGAAAGGGTTGAATTTGATGACCTCTAGAGTCTAAGAAAGCTTTAAAATTCTAGAATTTTATCCCATGGGGGAAAGAGACATCATATCTAAGCAGGTAAATGTGTCTTCATGTTATAGCACGAAGATGAACACCATAGTCTGGACCATGGAAAAAGATGGAGGGCATCTACTCCCTCCACACACCCAAGTCAACAGTCTCCATACTAATTTCATTTGCTCCCTTTAAAATAATAGCTTATCTCTCTTTATCTGATACACACATATATACACACGCATAAATACAGTCAGTCTCCCTAAATAAATGAATGTGTGTGCACACATATACATACATGTATGTATAAATACATATGTGTGCATGTGCACACATATTTGTTGTTCATTTGTTTCGGTCATGTCCAACTCCACATGACCACATTTAGGGTTTTCTTGGCAGAGACACTGGAATGTTTTGCCATTTCCTTCTCCAGCTCATTTTACAGATGAGGAAACTGAGGCAATCAGTGTTAAATGACTTACTCCAGGATCACATAGTTAGTCTGAGGCCTGATTTGAATTCAGGTCTTCCCAACTCAAGCCTGGTTCTCTATCCACTGCACCACTACCTGCCTATACCTATGCATACAATGTACTTCTCCATATGCATATATGCATGCATATGTATTTATATACACATTGGTATATACAATATGTGTTTGTAAGCCCATGTATTTGTATGTACACATATGCACACACAATTGTAAACATGTATATACATCATAGATGTCTATGCATACACATGGATTTGTTTTCTTCCTTGCCATCTGAGGCACAAAAAGCAAACTGGATGTTTTGCCCATGGGTACAGCATCCTCAGATTTAGTGCTGCCACCTCTTCCCCCCCACCCCAAGAACAAACTCTAACCCAGGAATTCAGGAGGAGAAAGGAAAGCACCTGTCAAAGATGGAGCCAACCCCGGCACTGTGAGCACTGCTTCGGTGAACGTGCAGACCCGTGGCGAGGAGGATCCCATCCTGCACAGACACGGAGCGATGGGAAAAGGAGGCAATCAGCAGTTCATTCCAGCCTGAGAGAAGAAGAAAGGAGATGAAGCTGGGTGAAAGATGACCCCTTTAATCCAGAAATAATCCCAACAACAACATGACACGTATTTACACATTACATATCTTTAACCTTCAAAGTGTTTTTTGTAGTTGTAGTATCATTTGAAATTAACAGCTTTGTGATGGAGAAAGGTTCTATCAAACCCATTTGACAGATGGAGAAACTGAAATAGAATGAGATTAAAACATTCGCTTAAGTCCATGCAGTTAATTAATGGAAGAGTTGAAAATAGATACTAGTGTACTCTTTTGTATGCTATGGTGACTTTCCAGTACTTACTAGTATGATGGCCAGGGGGTAAAGAACATGTTTTCTGAGCAAATTAGTCTATAGATATATAGATCTGTCTATCTGTATATGTAGAAACAGAGCAGCAGAGATAAGAGAGAAACACAGACAGAGAGAACCTACTATGTGCAAGGTGCTAAGAATGGAGGGAAACACAAAGAAATATAAGATGTTCATTCCCTCAGATCTAATTCCGTATCTTTGACACCCCCAACAACATTTCCCATCATGCTTAGCACATGGCTATTTACCCACCCACATCATCCATCTCTATTAATATTTCTTAATTTAGCTATTGGCTGATGATCACACAACTAATTTCCTCGCAATTCATTTATTCCCCATTCAAATATTGGTTGCCTAGCACAACTCTGGACACTGTTCAGGACAAGAAGGATGATGTGAGCTCCAATTTTTTTGGAGCCTGTAGTCTAGGAGAGTTGCCTAGTTCATGTCCAGGTACACCCTCCTGGCTCAACAGATAGATAGATAGAGTGCTGGGTCTGGAGTCAGGAAGATCTGAGTTCAAATTTGACCTTAGATGCTTACTGTGTGATCCTAGGCAAGCCATAACCTCTATTTGCCTTAATCCACTGTAGAAGGGAATGAGAAAGAACTCTACTATCTTTGGATACCCCTATGGACAGTATGGTGCATGGGCCATGAAGAGTTGGATATGACTCAGTGACTCAACAACAAACAGTCTAGTAGGAACAAATGAAAGTATTATCTCAAAAATCAAAGAAACAGTGGATATTCCTGGGCTAAATGGAGTTCAAGGTTTAGAAATAAGGGAAGAGAAACATTGTCATCCTCCTACAGTGGATGTATTCATAGGGGAAAGCAAATAAGAAATACTTTTCTATATTACCTTTAAAAATAAATGTACATATTTTAATGGCAGGATTTTTTCTTTTCATGTGATAGATGTGTGTACATAAGTATATTCCTTCTATGATAAGTTGTCACACCCACTGCAGTGAAAGTTTAAAGACTCTAACGGGTCCCAATAAATAAGAGACATTTCAAACACAGGGAAACACATTTTCCAAATTTAGCTAGGATTCAAAATGCCTCGTCATGGCTTATCAGTTGTGCCTGAGAGTTCGAATCCTAGACATCATTAAACAAATGTCTTTGCCTTCCTTCATCACATCTCCACAATGGGAATCATAATAGTGTTTTAACATATTGGACTTTCATGAGGCTAATTCCTCATTTTATCCCCAGTAATTAATTCTTATAGTCTTGGAAAGTCATACAAAATCTTATACTGTGGTTGGATAAGAGGAGTGATCCTGCTTCTTTTAAAACATTAAAAACTTGTTTAAATCACTGGATATTAGACTTAGGGCTGGAAAGAACGTTAAAAGATCTTAAATCCAATCCCAACATTTTATAGACGATGCAATTGAGGCCCAGAGAGGCTATGGGATTTGTCCAAGCTTACATAGCTCAAAGACAGAGCCAAGGCAAGAACTCAGAGAAAGGATAAAATCTTTTGCTGCATAAATGAGACAAAGATAAAATTCCAAGCCATCCATGACTCAGTGATATAGTAAAACTCAAATGTCAATAGTTAGTTACTAACAGATTCTTTACTGGTACATAGTTTTTTATTTGAAGAGGAAAGAGAATAGGTACTTGAGGAAAGGGCAAAAAAGAGAATTCTGGAGGTAGCAATGGGAAAATTGATATGTTTCATAATTTGGCCTGGAACTAGGTCTAGGTCCTTTGCTATGATTGGAAAATGTATCCTTTGTCAACTTGGCAACTAGAACACTCAAGTAGCTGTTCAAGATATCTTTGCCTGAGCAAAATCAGATTCTATTCACAGACATGCTTCCTTCTTTTATCACAGAGGTGGTTTTATAGTCTTCAAGAGTCCTTTGACTAAAAAGAAAATTGTCAGAGCCCAAATGGTGTCCAGGAAGCTGAACCCTCCCAACATTCCCCTCCAAACAACTTTGAAATAACTCCTAAAGCCAAATTTTGGAGCAGAAGAGCCAACAACAGGTCAGAAAGAGCCATTTTTCCAGCCGATGACAACCTAAGAGATTGGCAGGAGAGATCTGTGACATAAGTGTCAGAGTCAGGCCCAGAGCACAACAGCAGCATATAAATAAATGAATATTGAAAAAGACAATGATTAGACTTGCCCATGATTTCAGAACACCTGAACAGATGTGACTGAGAAGCAAAAAGTGCGATTTTGTTGGTCTCTAAGGACAAGCCCAACAAACTGGACTTGAAGCATGAGCACAAAGAATTAAAACAACCGGAGCAATCAAAACCAAAAGGAATAATAAACTCTAACAAATCAGCCATTTTTTTCTCTCTAGTATTATCTCACTGGTGGGACTGTCAGGGTCCTGAGATCTCTGAAACAGAAAAGCCTAAGAGAAGAGGAAAGTCCTCCAGAAGTTCTGGTTGTCACTGATTTAATGGCAGATTCATCATTGCCCAAACCTTCCATATTCTCTATGCCCAAGACCTCAAGTCACTTATAGTAAAGTCTGACATACATTTCTCTAAAGACGAATGCAAGACAGACAGACAGAGACAGAGACAGAGACAGAAACAGAGACAGACGGGGGGGGGAGAGAGAGAGAGAGAGAGAGAGAAGGAAATATTACCCTCCCCCCAAGAATAACAAATCACCATGGCTGCTTTATTCTTCCCAAAAGAGGTCTCACCTGGTTCCCTTCAAGAAATAATCACAACAACAGCAACAACACAATAAACAGTAGAAAGGGCCAACTCAAGAAACACCAGCCCAGAAGCTCTGACTATCTCTCTTTAATTTCTTTCTGCAGAAAACCTCAGAGTGGGGGCAGGTGGTGCAGTGAATAGAGCACCAGCCCTGGAATCAGGAGGACCTGAGTTCAAATCTGGACTCAGACACTTGACACACTTAACTACTTGTGTAACCTTGGGCAAGTCACTTATCCCCAATTTCTCTGCCTTCCTCCCTCCAAAAAAAAAGACAAAAAAAGAAAAGAAAACCTCAGAGTGAAAGAGAAGTCAATGCAATGATCAATGCTTTCACCCACGGCTGCTGTTTGTTGACCCCGCAGTTTAGAAGACCTTCTTTCTGAGTGTGGTCACTGACGGACCGTTTCCCCTAATCTAAGTCTTTTCTATATTCTATTTAGCTATTAGGAGAACTGAAGGGATCAAAGACTACTTAGAATTTTTTTATCCTTCCCTCACTAATACCAACTGCCCCTACTCTTCTTCAAATACACACACACACACACGTTACTATGCTTCCAGTGGTATCCTTTCTATTTGTTCCTGCCAAAAGAGAACTATACAGAAAAATTAAAGACAATTTCCACTGGCTGAGGCTGTTTTCTAAAAATGAGAAGACTTTGCTTAACATGTGTCAGACTAGGCAACTGTCCTGTCCCCAGGCAACCAGTAGAATCATAATGTTAAAGTATATCTTCCTTGGGAGAAGGTGAAGAGCCCTAGCTCCCCAGTATCACCAGCTCCACATCTATTGAGTCTCAAAAGAGGAGAACATAAGAATTTCTTATGAACTTAAAGTGTCTTTATACTGATTTGCTCAGTGCCTGATACATGGTAGGTGCTACTTGATTCATTGTTAGACAACGTTCTTCATTACAGGAAGGAATTCAATGTTAAGATCCCTTCTCTTGTCAAACTATTTTCAATGAGCTACCAAACTGATATTCCTAAAACAGATCTAATCATGTCACACTTTCCCCTGTAAATACACATACACACAATATTTAATAGTTCTCTATTGCCTCTACGATAAAATGCCAAATCTTTAGCCTGACATTTAATATCCTTCACAACCTGACTCCTACCTACTCTTTTTTGTCTTAGTCCATATTATTCACCTTCACAAATGCCCTGTCCCTGTCAAGTGGCCTGCTAGCTGTTCCCAGTAGGTGACATTCATCTCCTGTCATTGTGCCTTGCCACCTGCGGTCCCCCATGTCTTGATGGCACTCCTCCCTCTCCTCTGACTCAATCTCTAGTCTCTTTCAAAGCACAGCTAGCACACCACCTTACATGAAGTCTTTCCCAGTTGATCTCTGGACCCTGGGCTTTGCATGTACTTCATTATGCACATATCATACCCCTTGGTCCAATACCTGGAACATAATAGACTCTAGATGTTCATCTGAATCCTAGACCGTGTCCAAGGATGTTTAGTTACTCACTAATAGTTCAGACTTCTATAAGCCTTTAGAGTTTATAAAGCACTTTGCTCACAACTCTGTGAGGTAGAGAACATGAGTTCTGATTCCCATTTTATAAATTATGAAATTGAGATTCAGGGAAGCCATTGGCAATTAGTGTTAGAATCAGGACTTAGAATCAGCATCTGATAGTGCTGAAGTGTAAAAAGAGTCTCCGTATAAAGTGGTCCCAGAATGGCATATAGTTTTAGTAAATATTTTATATTGTAATTACAATTATCAATGATAGTAATTAGCAAAGTGATTTACAGATATTATCTCATTTTATTTTAATATAAACCATGGGAGATAGATGTTACAGCCATTTTATGATAAGGAAATTGGAGCAGACCAAGATCACACACCTAATAAGTATTGGAGGTCAGTTTTGAACTCAGCATTTCTTGACTCCAGGTCGGATGAGCTATCTACTGTGCCAATGAACTGCTATATAACATAACAGCTCCAGAAAAGAAGGGATCCACAGCCCCTTTACCTGCACGAAGAAGAATAACTTGGTCTTCCAAGGTGAGGTCAGAGAAGTGTGGGATGCGTTTGGCCCATTCAACGAGAGTAAAGAGCTGCTTGTCAGCAGCATGGCATATGTTGGTGACAGGATCATTTGTCTAAAGAAAGAATAAATAGGGAGATGTAAACATAGAAAATGATACTGGAAATTTCACACTTTGGACATAGGTCAAGTGGCCACCCAAGACCTTCATCCATGGACACTTACTGAGTTTTCCATGTTTGTATCTCCATAGGATTCAGTCTTTGGTTCAACGGCAAGTTCCGCCTCTAGGATCCTCTCCACAGGCATGTCTTCATGGCCGCTGCTGGTGGACTCCACTTCATTCTCAGCTCTCTCCCGGCTTCTCTGCCTCTCCTCTTGAACAGCTGAAACAAAGCAGGGCATACCGGCTTTACCCACTCCCCTTCCCCACAAACATGCACATGCATGCTACTCTTATTTTAAGGAAAAATGAGTCTTCTGGTTCTTTTTACATTCTAATTGTTCTGTAGAGAGAGGCCTAAGGTTCTGGGAGTCCTCCTCAATCCTCTTCAGAATCTTAGAATATGTTTTATTTGCAGTTGATGAGTGTAAGTTATGTTTTTCCAAGAAAAGCGTGAAATTTACCTTCAGAATACACTTTGCTATTTCAAAAGATCTGTGACTTTGTTGGCTTTGGTGCTGCTTCCACTAATCACAACCACTTTCCAGCCTCTAACAGTAAGAAATTGGCATCTCTTTCCAGCTTTCCTAATGGATAGAAGAGTTCCCTGATGTCAGTACCATAATGAGGGCTGGTCTTCTCAATGAAGAGGGATAGAAGGGCCTATTGGATTTTCCCTTTATTTCCTAGTGATCAGATCTAGGTTAGATTCAGTGAGGAGCATCATCATCATCACCATCATCATCATCATCATCATCATTATCTCATTATATAGCCCTTTTTGAAAGTAGTGAGGTGAATAAGTAGATAGAATACTGAGCCCAGAGTTAGGAAGATCTAAAGTCAATTCTGGTCTCAGATATTTACAAGCTATGTGACCTTGGGCTACTTACTTAACCTCTGTCTGCCTCAGTTTCTTCAACTGTCAAATGGGGATATTAAGAGGGAGGAAAGGGAATAAATATTCATATAGTACAGTGGTTCTCAACCTTTCTAATGCAGTGACCCTTTAATACTTGTATGTGGGTGTATCTACATGTGGACAGACCCACCTGGAGACAGATAGAGGAGTGGTGTCTCGGTTCCTGAGACCATCAGAAATATGTGTTTTCCAATGGTCTTAGGCAACCCCCAAAGGGGTTGTAACCCACAGGTTGAGAACCGCTGATATAGTAACTACTATATGTCAGGCACTACACTAAATGATTTAATAGAATCTACCTCCCAAGGTTGTTGAGAGAATAGAATTAGATAATATTTGTAGCATGCTTAGCACTTTAATAAGTGCTTGTTTCCATCCTTAAAGTTTATAAAGATCTTTAGACGTGCTATCTCACTTGAGGATCCCAATAACCCTGGGAGATAAATAATACTACCCCCAATTTAAAGATGAAACTGAGAATGAGAGAGGTTTAGTGGCTGACTAGGGCCCCAAAGTTAATAAAGTGTCTGAAGCATTATTGGAACTCGGGTCTTCCCAACTCCAAGAACAAACATTTTGTCCCTGGGATCACTAGCTAATGTTATAAGAAAATTGTCAAGGTCTAAGAAGCTGACTTGTACCCCTGGAATTTCCCAATCCAACTGGGAAAGTAGACAGTACCTCTGAAACCCTCAGTCATCATAGTCTCTTCAAGAGAGTTGATATTCTCTTCTTGTGAGAGGGGAAGCTTTTTACTTTGGAACTTTGGAACTTTGGAAGCTTTTAGAAGCAGTAACCTAGATGTCCACAAGATGAGGCTGTTTCTCCAAGAAAGTGTTTCTGTTTGCTTTAGTCTAGGTATTTCTGCATGTAAGATTTTTCTTATGCACACATCTCCATGTGTCTCTATGTGTGTATGTCCCTCTGTCTTAACCAAACTATATCATTTGGTCTCTTTGTCTTATTTCTTCTTTCTCTTTTTTATCCACTTACTTGTGCTCCTTTTAGTGACTGTCCATAAAAGTAAAGCACTCATGTTAAAAAATATTGAATGAGTTTGTTGTTGGAAAGAAAGGGAAAAGGGGAAGGTGAGGGGAAGGGAAGGAAGAGTGGAGGAGAGGTACTTCTGATCAATTTAAGCAAGTCTCTGACCACTTCTCCCTCCCTTCCCACCCAACCCCCATATTGACATTGGACTTTGGCACCTTGTTAAGAGAGTAATTCAAAATTGGTTTATTGACTACGGCTATTAGCCGGCTGGGATTCCTGTAGCAAAATCTGTCCCTTTGTGCTGACATATAAAGAAGAGTAAAAGGAAGTTCTTGGCCCTGTTTTGGATTTCTCTTCGCCTTTACCTCTTCAAAGTGCAGGCCAGAGTACTAAAGAACAAACTGTGCATGCTCAGTCTTCTCCCCCAGGATCTGAGAAAGGCTGTCTCGAGGCACATGATACTTGCATGTGCTTGTCTACAGCTCCAGAGCATGTCAAAGAATGGAAACCTGAGAATGGGCTTTACCAGATCAAGAAAATTTTCCAAAGGTTTCCTTTTGTCATTGTTATGAACTTAATCACAGACAAACAGAAATATTTCAACACATAAAAAACAAAAAAAAGGTACACTGAATTTAACAAAGTAGTATTAAGCTTGTCAAATTTATCCCCTTTTGAAATAATTTTGTTTTCCTCTGTGTATTAAAAAAAACAGTTTAATTAATGCTCCCATCTCCACTCACGGCTCACTCTTTACTAGTACAAATTAATACTTCAGCATGTATCCATCCTTCACATATGGAAGAACCATAATTTTTATACCTTCTTCTGCTGCTGTTCTTGCATTAATGTTCTTTCAGGCAGGAAACTAAGCCCAGAAAAGTTAAATGATGAGCTTCTCCTCATTTTTGAGAAATTACTATTACTTGAGGATTTTGTTTGCCTCTTGAATTGGGAGGATTGATTGATTCTAATTCTGGCTATACAATTTAAACAAAAAAAGATGTTTGGAAGTAGGGCTTGAGAAGACTAACCCAAATAATGGAAGAGATGGGAAATTGTCCTATGAAGATACATCTAGGGAGTTGGGGGTTTTATCCTGGAAAAGCTAAGAATAGCATCTCCTCTTTCCTTTGGCTTATCCATGGGTTTTCTTGCATCAGAGCCTTAAGGAACTTTTGGTTCTTCCTATATTTATTCTTAATAGTAAATAAAATAGCAGTTAAATACAATTACTGGGACACTTTAAGGTTTGTAAATATATATATGTATATGAATATATATATGTGTGTGTGTAAAATCGTGTGTGTATGTGTGTGTGTATTGTTGATTAGTCATTTCAGTCATACCCAACCCTTTGTCATCCCATCTGGGGTTTTCTCAGCAAAGATACTGCAGTGGTTTTCCATTTCCTTCTCCAGCTCATTTTACAGATGAGTAACTGAGGCAAACAAGGTTAAATGACTTGCCCAGGGTGACACAGCTAGTAAGTGTCTGAGGCCAAATTTGAACTTAGGTCTTCCTGACCTCAGGTCCAATACTCTATCTACTACGCCACCTAGCTGACCCTAGCATATATGCGTATGTGTGTATACGTAAGCATAAATGTGGGTATATAGATGCACATATGCATGTGTATGTGTGTGTTTATATATGTCTATGTGTATATGTATATGCGTGTCTCAGCATTCAAATCCTGATTCTGACACTTTCTAGCTCTTTGACTATGGACCATGACCCACTGAACCTTTCCTAACCTCAATATCTTCATCTTTAAAATAGTGAAAATTCTAACACCTACCTCATAGGATTACTATATGCATATGTAATATGTAATATGTGTGTGTAATATGTATATGCAAAATGTAAATACATACATGCAATGCATATGTACATTATAACATATACACGTGTGCATTGTAAATGTAAATATATGTGTGATATAAATGTACACATGAATTTACATGCACACCCAAATGTACATTCAAAATGTACCCGTGTGTGTGATATATGTGCACACATAAATATACGTGCATATATACATGTGTAAAATATTTAATCTTCCCAGCAACCCTATGAGGTAGATGTTAGAATTTTCACCATTTTAAAGATGAAGATTCAGAGGTTAGGAAAGGTTCAGTGGGTCATGGACCGGGGTCAAAAAGCTAGCATGTGTCAGAATCAGGATTTAAATCTAATTCTTTAAGTGAGGTCAACAAGCATTTGTAATGCACCTACTGTGTGCCAGGAACTGGTTCTTCCAGCACCCTGGGAGCAGAGTTCTGTGCTAATCATTGAAAGAGCTACAATATTGAAATAGTTTACAATCCCTTTCTTCATGGAATAACAGTCTTCCTTGTACAGCATCTACAAATCAGACTACCCCTTATAACAAAAGCATAGGTTGAGCAATGAAGAGATAATATTTTTTCCCTGCTATATCCACATTCATTGCATTCCCCACATGAATACTTTAATTACTCTCTACTCTACTTTGTCTATAAGATTTCAACAAGAAAATTCCCCAGAAACTAGATATACATGATACTTTCTTTTTACTACCCAGTGATAATGGTTGGGTCTCTTAGCATTCAATAATTCAATTAAACCCACTTGACCACAAATCAAATCCCCGTCTTCCCAGTCATCCAGGCTTCAAACCATGGAGTCAGTTTAGACACTTCCCTTTCCCTTACCCCAAGCATCCTATCAGCTGCCAAGTCCTGTCCATTCTATTTCCATAATATTTCTCTTTGTTCCTCAACCACCACTCGTATCTGCCTCCTTCTCTCCATTCACACAGATACCACTTTAATTCATGCTCTGATCAGCTCTTGCCCAGACTACTGCAATAGCTTCCTGGCTCATCTTCCTGCCTCAAGTCTCTCCCTACACCAATCCTTCTTTCAGAAAGCTGCCAAAGTGATTTTCCTTAAGTGAAGATCTGGCCATGTCATTTCTCTACTCAATAAATTCCAGTAGTTCCTTATTACTATTAGCATAAAATACAAATTTCTCCACCTTTAAGGCCCTCTACTTTCTGATTCCTCTTCCTTTCCAGCATTATTTTACATTACTCCCCTTCATGGAATTTATATTCTATCTGTCCCCTAACCTTGGAATTCTCCCAACTACTTGCTATGTCCCTTGCCTGGAATGCATATTGTCCTCGATTCTGCTTTATCTTCCTACCAGAATCCCTGTCTTCTTCTAAGATTCAGCATGGGTGCTTTGTCCTCTAGGAAGCATTAGTTATCCTCAAAATTGTTAGCATCCTCTCTTTCCTCCTACCTTGTATTTACTAAACAGTATACATGTTATATGTACCTACTCTACCATCAATAGAATATAAGCACACTGAGGACAAGAACAGCTTTAGTTTTGTCTCTGTGCTTCACACATAATAAGCACTTAATAATGTTCTTTTTACATCATTGCCTTTTCTTATTCTTTCCTCTCTTCCTCCTTCTCCCTGTGTCTATTGGTCATACCTTGGGATATTGCTTAATTCCACTGGTTGATTTCAGTAGGATTGACGACCTTGGTCTATAGCTCATATGTGCTGAATGTAAGAAAAGTATATGCTCTGCTTCTCGGTAAGATGATCTTCCTTACCTTCCCTCTTCATACCCATGACAAGGCACTTCTGATAGCGGCAGTATTGGCAGCGGTTCCGTTGGCGCTTATCAATGAGGCAATCCTTGTTATCTCGGCATGTGTAGATGAGGTCTTTCCTTATGGTCCTCTTGAAGAACCCTTTACAACCTTCACAGCTGTATACCCCATAGTGCTTCCCTGATCCAAAAAGGAGAAAGTTTAGAGATTACCTTGAACTTTGCATTTAAAAATGTCTCTCTTAGGCTTCTGCTAGCATAACTGGAGACTTTACCTGAACATGATCAATCAAGCAATATTTATTAATAGTCTACTACATGCCATGCACTGTGCTAAGATTTGAATCAAGAACCAAGAAATGGATAGTGGTTGATAAAGAAAGCTAGATATAAGGCTGGTCTCAGAAAGCAAAGTAAATAATGCAGGGTCAAAATTTGTGATGATCCTTATTTGTGTAAGTCACAGGAAAGGATAATAAGTAGACCCATTAATCAGGATTCTGTGTATACTTTTACCATCAAAATTAAGTGCATTTTAAGTAAAATATTTCTCTTTTTTAAATATAAAAATGAGTGTTCAAATATCTCCTTATTTTGTATTTCGCAGACACAAAAGGACCTAGTTTTGACCAGTTCCATCCCATTAAACTAACAAATGATTATGTTTAATTATAAAAGTATAAATCTGCTGTTTTCACTCTCATATGCAGTGATGCCATAATTCTTCCGATTGGTAACAAGGCCAGTGTTGGATATTTAAACAATAGCATTGTGTTCAATCTATAGATATGACATATGTGTCTGAGGGATACTGTTCTGCTTGATCCTGGATAATCCTCCCATCACATGGCTAGTTCTATAATAAGCTTGTTTTCAGTGCCCCTCACCAAATATATAATATGGTCAATTCCTAATTATTTATGGGAGTGGACTGGGATCAACAATTATTTCATAAGTTATCACATGACAAAGGTAATAACTTGGATAAAGTAAAACAGAAGATAACCCATAAGGTGTTTGGCTCTGAATAATGTGCTATATGGCTTAATTTACTATCCATCTATCCATCTAATGCTGGATTTTTAGACTATGATTAAAATGAGCTTTTTTAAATTTTAAAATGAGCCCTCAGCACGCACTTACTGACAAAGCAGCGTTGGTGGCCTGGTATCATGGTGGGTGATAAGGGTAAGCCATCCTAAGAATAAATATTGGCAAGAGATACCTGCCACATGGATAAACCACATACAGCTAGCTGTAAACTGACTATGCACATTTCCTGACCAGAGAAGAATAATAAACAGGTGGTTTTATCTTTTTGGGAAGAATTTTACAAATTTGAAGAATGAAAAATTTAATGTTATTAGCCTCAGCACTATTTCTCTTAAAGAGACATGGGCATTCATGAGTGCCTACATGCCACGGCTCAGTGAACTCCCCAGAGTTTCCATTAAAGTAATATAGAATGGGGGTGGCTAGGTGGCGCAGTGAATAGAGCACCAGCCCTGGAGTCAGGAGTACCTGAGTTCAAATCCAGCCTCAGACACTTAACACAAAAAACTAGCCGTGTGACACCTTGGGCAAGTCACCTAACCCCAACTGCCCTCCAAAAAAAAAAAAGTAATATAGAATGTCCTTAGTCCGCAATTCAAAGCCCATGAATTGGGAAAAGTTCCAACCCAGTGACTGGGTCTGAATGCTTTTGGAAGGAACATTCTATACAGTAATAGCAATATTGTTTTAGGAACAACTTTGAATGACTAAGTAATTTTGACTATTATAAATACACCAATTAAAAATAAAGGACATATGAAGAAAGATGCATCTGAATCCAGAGGAAGGACAGATAAATAGAAGTATGTGCAGAATAATTTTGCATGTATATACCTATTTGTGTCTAATGGTAGCCATCTCTAGGGCAGGAAGGGAGAGGAGGGAAAAAGGGAGGAAAAGAAACTGGCATTTATTTATTTATAAGTACATGCTTCCAGTTGTAGGGTTTTATTAAAGAGAGCCATACCACCTACCAACCACCTTGTAATTATAGGGTAATGTGTTTCTCACTTCTATGCTTCATCAAACTCCACCTATATCTGTTATAGTTCAGCCTGCTGGTCTTAGCAGCTAAGAGAAAGCATGTGTATATTATTAACAAAGTGCCAAATGCTGTCAGATCTGCTACTAGCTTGTTATTTTCAACACTAATCAACTTAGATGGTCAAACCCAAAGCAAAACATATGATCAAAGATTTTATGCTAGAAAGGATCTGAGGAGTCATTTAACCATAGAAGGTAACGTCACAGAAGAGTTCAATGAATTGCCCAAGTTCTCACAACTAGAAAATGGTAAAAGCAGGATTGATATCCAGATGCTCTGACTCCACTTATACCACTGTACCGCTTTGACACCTAACTTTATTTATGATAGAAGGACACTCCCTTTCCCTTAATTGCAATCTTAGCATACTGTCTAGTATGTAAACAAAAGTCTTAGGAGGGCCATTTCTACTTCTCTAGGTTCCAGAAGTTGTAAGGATCCCACCCTTCAACCAGGTCAGCCCCATCCCAAATTCTAATTGGCTATCCAAATGTCTTCCTAGAATCTTCTATGAACTAGTCTGCATCTGTCATCAGCCATTATGAGCTGTGTTGGCTATGCAGAATCCAAAATAAAGATTTATAGGTGGTAAAATGGAAAGTGGGGAGAATTTGGATGGTCAAGCTGATCAATGACAAAAGTCTTGCTTCTTGGATCAGTTCCTACATGTCCTATGCATGTATACCACATGTACATATAAGTAAACCACTGTAATTCAATGATACCTAAGAGAGTATTCAGGTCAAGGCTTATACCTGATGATCCGTCTCTGCAGATGGCACATATGTGTTTGGCAATATGTATATATACATATACGTGTATGTGTGTGCACATATATATGTATATGAATGTGTATATGTTTGTGTGTATATATGTATATATTTATAGATATATACACCAAAATTTCCTGGAGGCTATGGCAACTCTCTGGGGCATTCAGTTTCATTCTAGCCATAGATTTAAAGAATTTACAGAGCAAGAACAATATAGTAAATAAACTTATGGATTAGGTACAGTTGTCGAAGCAACAATGACAAAGTAGGAACTCTTAATTTGAACTACTTCCTCTCCCCCAAGCATTTCATTTTGTACTTTGACATAGAGGTCTATACACTTTAGCAGTGAAATGAACCTGCCAAAAGATTAAAAGGATGGGTTAGACTCCACTAAGCTAGCCAAGGAATATCCAAAAGGTTAGAATTCTAAGTACAATTTTCAGAGGTAACTGAGATCTGTTGACTCCCTCCCTTCTTTATTACCCAAAGAACTATTTTCCCAAGCTTCCAGGATTTCTAGTTGGAATCTAAAGTATTTTAACTTGCAAATATATTTAGAAAAGATAGTTAGGAATAAGGAGAATCCATTCACTTCCTTATCGTCAATGGAGTTATTACTTCCAAACCAAGGGAGTAAAAAAAACTACCAAGAGGCTAAAATTCAGTGGCATGAATTTTAATGTCTGGATTCACAAGTCAATATTTCCAGAAGGATCTTCTTGCCCATTTTAGTTAGCTGCAAAATAACTGGACTTTCAGTAGCACAGCAGCCCACTCCCACACCTCCATTTTGTTGGATTCCTCCCATGAAACCACCACAACTCAATGACACATAGGAGAGTATTCAGGTCAAGGCTCATACCTGATGATCTGTCTCCACAGATGGCACAGATGTGTTTGGCAAGGGAGCCCGGGCTACTGGATGGATAAGTCATGGTTCCCATCCCTTGAAGCCCTGGCAAGGGCTTGACGTCATCCGAGCTTCTGACATTGTTCACAACATTGAGCTGTGGGAAAAGAAAGTACAAAGCATAAGGCTATATTATTCAGAATCTGGATCTTTTAAGGACAAAATGTCAATATCCAAGGGAAAACCATTTTTGGTTTAGGAAGCTATTTTTACCTGATGGACTTTTGATGCTGCCTGTGTACAATACAATTTTAAGATGGAAAGAAATTGATATCATAGAAGTTAAAGCAACTACAGTAACAAAAGCCAACTCCTCCCTCAGTCTGACACTCTTTCTAATTCAACATCATCATTATCAACAACAATAGCAATAACAATGAAAACAACATGCATGCATTGAGAGCTTACTATCAGAGGAAAGGAACTGGCAGTCATACAGGTAGGAAAGAAGGAAGGAAGGAAGGAAGGAAGGAAGGAAGGAAGGAAGGAAGGAAGGAAGGAAGGAAGGAAGGAAGGAAGGA
>CM053593.1:46713118-46804459 GCA_028646575.1 Pseudocheirus occidentalis
GGTAGGAAGGAAGGAAGGAAGGAAGGAAGAAAGGAAGGAAGGAAGGAAGGAAGGAAGGAAGAAAGGAAGGAAGGAAGGAAGGAAGGAAGGAAGGAAGGAAAGAAGGGAGGGAGGAAGGTGAGAGAAATAAGAAAACAAGTGTTCATTAAATACCTACTATGTGCCAGATATCATGCTAAAGGTTTCACAAAACCTCTGGATGTAAGTGCTTTTACTATCTTTATTTTCAATTGAGGAGACTGAGGCAGTTGCCCAGGGTCACACAAGTAGTAATTGTCTGAGGTCAGATTTGAATTAAGGTCTCCCTGACTTTAAGCCCAGATCTCTATCCACTGCACCACCTAGCTTCAAGGAGTTAATTGAAAAGGCCTCCTGAAGAAGATAAGATTAAACTGAGTCTTGAAGGAAACCAGGGAAGCATGAAGCAGAAATGAGAAGAGGGAACACTCCATGCATGGGGGACTCGCGTGGAAAAGGTGTGGGAATCAGAGGATGAAGTGTTGGGTGCAAGCAACAGTAAGAAGGCCAGAATCACTAGATCATAAATTATATAGAGAGGAAGACAGGGTAAAAAGACTGGAAAGGTAGGGTGGGCACAGGTTGCAAAGGGATTTAAAAGCCAAATGGGATTTTATATTTGATAGTTTTTCTCTTGAGCCAGAAATCCTTCTTGGGCCTTTGGACCTATAACAACTGTCCATCATGCATTGCACAGTAGAGGCATGACCTCTACTGACCACTAAAGTTTAGAGCAGCGCTTCTTAAACTGTGAGCTATGATCTCATATGAGGTTATGAAAAATTTGGCAACAGTTTAAAAGGTTTCTGAAGGCACAACAACCAAAACTTAATTCAAACTCAATCATGTCATGAATCCAAGGTGTTTCTGGCAGCGCTTTCCCATGTCACATAATGAGACTTCACTGCAGTCTTGGTTCTGAACACAAAGCATGTTCACTTTGCACTGTGCATGCCCTCAGGTCATGAAATTCCAACAATCACAGCTAAAATTTGAAAATGAGTTGTGAGTTGAAAAAGTTTAAGAAACCCCAGGTCTAGATAAACATTGTGGTAAAAAAAAAAAAGATACTTTTGGAGTAGGAAGTCCAGTTTCCAGTTTTAGTCCCAACCCTGCCATCTAACCTTGTTACTATTTGACTTTAGGAGAATTATTTCTCCTCTCTGGGTTCTGGTTCTGTTAAACAATGGAGTGTGACTAGATGCCCCCTGAGATTCTATTTATTATAATATTCAATGAATCTAAAAGACAAGCAAATAATCAAATCCAAATAGAGGCCAGTTTAAATTTTTAACATGTTTTAGTATTGTGACATCCTTTGCATGTTTTTCTTATTTGATTCCCACAACTTAGCAAAGTTATGATTTCCATTTTACAGATAAGGAAACTGAACCTGAAAGTACTAGTAAGTGTCTGAGACCAGATTTGAACTCAGGAAGATGAGTCTTCCTGACTTCAGGTCTAGAAATTTATCCATTGTGCCAGCTAGTTGCCCTATGTTATTGATAAATATGGGCCAGGAGACTAAAACAGAGTCATTCAGGCAGTAGCATTGATTAAGTATCCACTCTGTGTGACATTGACCAAGTATACACTCTATGTTTATACCCATTGGCAGGTAGCTTGGCATAATGAAAGATGGTCTGGAAAGACTTGGATTTCAATCCCGATCCTAATACTTATAAGTTTTGTGGCTCCTCATTTATGTCATTTAACCTCTCTAAACCTATTTCCTAATTTGGAAAATGGGAGTATTATTAATTCTGCCACCAACCTCACAGAGTTGTTGCAAGAAAAGCGTTTGATAAACTTTGAAGTACTATAGAAATATAAGCTATTATTACCATAACAGAATTTACACGATAGCTATATTACCGTTATTATCATAGATTTCATTTAGATGGTATTTAAGATATGTAAAATGGTTTATAGATAGGATTTCATTTAATCCTCTCAAAGGGACAATCTTATTGATCAAATTTTGCTGTTGAGATGACTAAACTTCAAAGAGTTGGAGTGACTTTCCCAAGGTCACACATCTAGTAAATGACTAAAACACAATTTGAACTCCAGCCTTCATGACACTAAGTCCTAAATTGTCTATTACATAAAGAAAAAGACAGTCCCTTACTCCTTCACAAATTTATAGTATCCCACAAATTTACAGTATTATAGTATAATAGTATACTATTAATTATAGTATAATTAATAAGTATTATTACTACCTTTACTAATTAAAAATACTTATATGTCTACCAAAGTTTTAACTAATAATTTTTGACACTCAAGATTAGCAACATGAAAAGTTTCCTTGAGTCAGCTTAATAATTCTTGATATGAAGGTAAAACAACAAAAATTAGAGAATTAGTTACCACCCTCACTTCTTTGTTGCTGGGAGAGCTTAGACA
The DNA here is from genome assembly GCA_028646575.1 of Pseudocheirus occidentalis. Taxonomy (NCBI): domain Eukaryota; kingdom Metazoa; phylum Chordata; class Mammalia; order Diprotodontia; family Pseudocheiridae; genus Pseudocheirus; species Pseudocheirus occidentalis. The sequence goes on from CM053593.1 coordinate 46,715,546, forward strand.
TTCTATAAACATTTTTATTTATTTTTTTATTTTGAACTCAACAATCTCCCCCTGCCAAAATCTCATGTATTAATTTTTTACATCCCCTAAATTTCATTCCCCTGAGGCAAACTCCCAGTTGACCTTCCTAGTTATTATACTGCAAGCTGAACTTTTCACTCATTTCATTCATATTTCAATGAGCTCAAAAGAATGCAACTCAAAGAATGTATCAATGCTCAAATGTTATAGTGAATAACCAAGAAGAACTTAAATATCTTTAAAATATTTCATTTCAAAAACAAAAGTAGAGTTAACTTCATATTGTAGAAACTCTGAGCACTACATATTCAAGGTAATGAGGGTATCTAATAACAGGTTCACTATAAGTACATAATTCCTATGAAAAAGAAACTTTGCTCTGGTTACTGACTATCCTTCATATATAATTATTATTTTATTCAATTAGTGGTTTGGATTCCATGCACAATAGATGCTAACAAAGAATTTGTATCAGTCAGTGTCTGGGTGCTTAAGGCAGTTTTCTGTCCCCCGCCTTTAAGGAAAGAACTTGAACTCTATGATACATTGTTCTTTTTTAAAAAATCAAACTAATTGGAGTCATTGAAATTCTCCAACTGTTCAAAAAAAATCAAATATTTTCTTGCTTACTCAAGACCTTTGGGGAAGAAAAAAAATCAATAAAATGTAAGACATGACAGATCTGGAGACAGGTATCAGACAAGTTAGTTCCTTCTCTAAAAATTAGTTCTTTGTTCATTCAGTTCACCCAAAAAATATTTATTAAGCCCCAGATCACGGAATTTAGAACGTACTAAAGATACATGAAACCAGGCAATGAGTGGTTGGAGGAAAGAGAAAAGTATGACATTGTGGAAAGGAGTGGAAGAGGTGGAGTAAGGGGATCCCATTTGAGTTTGAGTTCTAGCTCCAATATTTAATGACATGTGCAACTGTAGAGAAGACTCTTTGCCTTTTAGGGTCTCAGATTCCTTCTCTATAAAAGGAAAGGGTTAGGCTAGATGATCTCCAAGGTCCTTTCAGATCTCAGTCTATGATCCTGAGTGTGACATAACCTCTGAATTTAGAACTGTTTAGCAAGATGGTTGTTGATTGCAAGCATTTGGGTTTGGCAAAAAGGTTTTAGTGAATAATGGTTACAACTAGAAAAACTAGCCTTAAAAGTTCAGGAGTCCCCAAATATTTTGATGTAATAAAGAAGATTGGGAGTAATTAGGGAGAAGCCACAGAGGAACCCAAATTTGATGTTTAGCAGTCCCAGAAAATTAAGAATTTGTCATGGTGCCCATCAGGATCAGTGTAACATTTGCTACTACCAAAGAAAATTTACAATTATTTGTGTATCAAATGTAAATTAATTTCCCTGCTGGAGAAGATGAATGGGCTGATATCACCAGGATTAATCCAGAAAGAAGCTCTGGGTATTGTGAAAGACTAAACAAGAGAGTAACAAAGCCAAGGCCACAGGTGGTGTTTTCATAACTCTTGCCAACTAAAGACTTTAGAAAATGAAGGAGAAAATAAGAAATGGAAAGTTGGCTAAGAAATGGGGAGTCTGGTAGGTAGCATTTGTTTTAGGATAAAAGGAGAGACAAACCAAAGTGATGTTTCTTTGACGTATACAGGCTGCCAATCCATATATGGAAAATGGATGGGAAATATAATTGGCACAGTGGTAGGATGCATTGGGGTCAGGGAATTTGAACCATACATACTTCTATTTTGCTGTTGAGATGACTATATACTTCTTTATACTTCTATAAACAGTTGAACTCCATTAAAAGAAAAGCACCTAATAAATCCTTAACTTTCCCTTAATGATAAAGGTTAAACTTTCAGAAAGCAGAGAAGATGAGGTAAACTGTTATTTTTCTATAAAAAGGAGGAAAGAGAATAAGAACTATTATTTTGGATAAAAAGGAAGAAATGGTTGGAAAGTAAAACCCATGGGAACTTCAAAATAATGGGATCATGTCATCTTAGATTTCTAGATAAAGAGAGGAATGTGAAACACAATTTGACACATAGTCTAGACTTTAGAAGAAGCTAAAAAGAATTCAGAGAAAAGACAGGTGTCATCTGTAAATTTAATAATAATACCATCTATTGTTTCATCCAATCACCAACAAAAGTGTTAAACTGTACGTGTCAACCTTACATAGTTGACTAGAGGACTGCTGTACCCCAGAGGCATGATGGGACCCAAGAAGAAGATATTAAAAGGAAAATGATCATATATAGGAGAGTATTCTCTCAAGAACAAAACTCTTATATTACAATCAGAAGTAATTACAATGAATATGGAGAGGAAAATGAGAAGTCATTGTCTCCAGAGAGAGCCAGTGGATGAGCTCAAGTTAAAAAGAATATTCAATTCGACAAATATGCATTAAGTGCCCACTATGTGAAGGCACAATTTCTTTTTTTTTAAGTATGTGAATACTTTATTTTGAGCTCCAGTTTTTTTCTCCTTCCCTTCCCCCCTCCCCAAGACAGCATGAAATGTGATATAAGCCATACATGTACAATCCTATTAGACAAATTTCCACATTAGTCATATTGGGAAGTAAGAATAAGAACAAAAGGGAAAAATCACAAGAATGAAAAAAACAAAATATTCTGCTTCAATCCGCATTCAGACCCCATAGTTCTTCCTCTGGATGTGGATAGCATTTTCCATCATGAGTCTTTTGGAATTCTCTTAGATAATTGTATTGCTGAAAAGAGCTAACTATCAAAGTTGGTCTTCACACAGTGTTGCTCTTATTATGCACAATGTTCTCTTGGTTCTGTTCACTGTACTCACTACCAGTTCATGTAAGTCTTTCCAGGTTTTTTGAAATCCATCTGCTCATCATTTCTTATAGCACAATAGCATTCCATTACATTCATATACTGCAACTTGTTCTGTCATTCCCCAATTGATGGGCATCCCTTCAATTTTTTATGAAATCTTTCGGATACAGATCTAGTAATGCTATTTCTGGATCAAAGGGCGTGCACAGTTTTATAGTCCTTTAGTGAATACTTTATTTTTCTGGTTGTTAAATATGTATCAACACACTTCCATCTTACTCTATAAACACTGCTTGAACTCAGTACCTAACCTCAAAGAACTTAAATAGTACTGATAGGGAGAAGAGGAAAGGGAGACATCTTGAATCTATTCTTTCCCTTCTCCAATATGTCCTTCAGATAGCTGCCACATTGGTGTTCTCTCATTCCAAGTTGTTAGCATCACCCCAAAATTACCCTGTATCTACTTATGTGGAGTTTTTATTCACTTGGAAAGCACAATTCCTGCTGAATTGTCCAGGTCCTTCCTCTAAAGAGTTTTCTTCTTCCCTTCTTGGGCACAGTAGTAGACTACTCTTGCAGTATTTTTCATAAACAGTTTTTAGTTTAAGCCAGGATGAAGACATTCTCCAGGCCTGTGAGTATCATATCTGGATTTGGCTATCACACGATGACTGACTCCCAATTATCTTTAGGACCAAATATATATTTCTGATATATAATACATATATGCATATATGTATACACATATATGTGTGTGTGCATATTATATATATGTATGCATATGTGTGTATATATGTATATGTATATATATATATATATATATATGTATATACTCCTCCATTTGGCATGTAAAATCTTGGTTTTAGCTCCCTTTCTGTCCTTGCTCTGTATCATGACCTTTCATATACATTGGTGTCCAACCAAACTGGCCTTCTTCCTGAAACATAACCCTTGATCTCTTTATCCTCATACATGGTGCTGCATCTTCTCCTCCATATACAAGGGACTCTGTATCCTCTTTCCCACAGGGTAAACATGGAACGAATAAAAACTGCTTTGAGAGATAGCAAGTTCCCAGTAAGCAAAGGTTTGGGTGACTACTTGGTAGGGGTTTTGTAGAAAGGATTCATTTTCAGTTAGAAAACACTGGACAAGAGAATAAAAATCCAAAACCATATTTACCAGCTAGAAGTTTGGGCTAAATCCAACAAGATGAATTTTAATAAGGATAAATTTAAATTCTTAAAATTGGATTAAAAATCTGATGATGCAAAATGACTAATACGGAAATGTTTTACATGATTGCACATGTATAACTTATATCAGATTGCTTACCATTTAAGGGAGTAGGGGAGGGAGGGAGGAAGGGATTACATTTAGAACTCAAAACTTTTTTAAATGTTAAAAATTGTTTTTACAGATAATTGGGGGAAAAATTATTTAAAATAATTTTTTAAATCAGATACTAAGGAAGCTAAGAGTACAGTGGATAGAGAGCTGGACCTCAAGTCAGGAAGATCTGAATTCAGATCCTCCCTCAGACACTCAGTAGCTATGTGATCCTGAACAAATCACTTCACCTCTGTTTGCCTCTGTTTTTTCGTCTGCATAATGGAAGTAGTAATAACACTTACCTCTCTGGGTTGTTGTGAGGGTAAAATAAGATAAGATTTGTAAGGCTCTTTGCAACCTCTAAAGAGCTATATAAAAGCTAGCTATTATTATCATCATGATATCTGAGATATCTTTTGACGCTAATATTCTATAACCTGACACCCTGAAAGCATTCTACAAGGCACTATCAAGGAAACAAAATGGAAAAGACCCTGATCTTCAGCTTCTTGCCTTGGACTCAGAGCCTACACACAAGACAAAGCATTTAGGGATAATTTTTGACCAATACTCTCATTTTATACATGAGAAAACTAAGATTCAGAGATGTGACAGAAATTACAGAATACAATATAACTAATCGGTGGCAGATGTAAGACAAAAGGCCAAGTCCTTTTAATTTCAGGCTACAGATCTTTCCCTTATACCATGTTGCTTTACTATTCCATAAGAAATTAAATGGCAGAACTGTCAAGAAAATGCTCCTGCTGTGTTTAACTAAGACAAAGCCTTCAGAGTCCTCATTTATGTTAGATTTTCTGAGAACAGGCTCCAAATGCCTTCCCTTTTCCTTTCATTATCATCATGGTTCAGGGATGGGCTAATACTGTGTGCTCACCAAATGTATTGAGGCATAATCATCAAGAGGTATAAGGCTCAAAAAATATCTGAGGATGTGAATGTTGTCTTAATCATTGAAAATATGCTTTTGAGAATGGATAAAGAAGTTCCTGCCAATCACAAATCAATATGGTATGTTTGTCTAACACCTTCCAGGGAAGTAAAGATCCTCTTAACTTATGGAGCAATAATAATACAATAACCACAACAATGATATTCTTTATACAGTGCTTTAAGGTTTGCAAAGAACTTTATAAACATTACCTCCTTTTTATAATTGCAACATCCTAAGGAGGCAGATGTTATTTATTACAACAATTTAAAGACTAATAAAGTGGGGTAACCAGAGGGTAAGTGAATTGTCTGGAGTCACATAGGTTAATATTTTTAAGAGGTGTAATGTGAATCCAGTTTCTCTGATTCCAAATTCAACATTCTTTCTGCTGTACCTAATCCACTGTATTTCTAGTTGAATTGAAGGGAGAGAATTTAGCTATCTACAAGCAACCTATGTCTTTTGAATCTGCAAAATTTTCTTATTTGGACAAAAAATTGTGAGAATAAGAATAAGAAGCCATCACTTCGTATTCTTATGAGATTTGGGTGATGAAGTGCTATATATCTATATGGGGGAGTAGAGGCAGGAACTCACATGAAATCTCCAAAATTCCCCTCTAAACAACTTTAAAATATCACCTTCAAGTAAATTCTGGTTGGGGGAGGGGCACAAAAGTTTGGGGTGAAAAAATTTTCCAGTCCAAGACAACTTAGGAGGTTGGCAGAAAAGGTCTACCTTGCCAGGTTGGTGGTTAGGCTGCAACAGACCCTGGAGGAAGCTGTGATAGCAGCAGCAGGTTTGGGAACTCTTAGCACACAGATGGGGTCAGACAACTGGTCAGAAAGAGATTACAGAGGCCCCTTCGTTTGTAATGGACTCAAAACCCTGTTAGATTGCCCATACATATAGATCATGGTTCCAGGAGCACTAGTATTTGTGGCCTCAGGGGAACAAGGTCCATTCCTGCGTGAAGACAATAGCACAATCCAGGAAAGCAGTGGCTACAACTTTCCTAGATAATACTACCTTTAAAGGACCCAAAACTTACAGAACCCTAGTCCTAACTCTAAATACAGCAGCATGAAAAACCTGGAACTTGGGATAGTTCCTGCTCCACCCTAGGAACAGAGCCAAAATAAATTAAAAGTCAAGAAATAGTCTGGAAAATGAATAGTCAAAAAAGAACCTGACCATAAAAAGTTATTATGGAGACAGGGATGATCAAGACACAAACTCAGAAGAAGACAGTGATGGCAAAACAACTACAAACAAAGCCTCAAAAGAAAAAAATGTGAATTGGGCACAAACCCAACAAGAATTTCTGGAAGAGCTCAAAGGTATTTAAGAATCAAATAAGAGAGGGAAAATAATGAGGGTGATGCAAGAAAATTATGAAAAGAGAGTCAAAAGAGTCACAAAAATACTGGAAAAAAATAACATCCTAAGAAGGAAGTGATCAAATGATGAGAGACACACAAAGATCCATTAAAGAGAAGGATTCCTTAGGAGGCAGAATTAGTCAAATGAAAAAGAGGTACAAAAGGTCACTGAAGAAAATAATTTCTGAAAAATTATAATTGGGCAAGTAAAAGTTAATAACTTTATGAGACGTCAAGAAATAATAAAACAAGGTTAAAAGAATGAAAAGTAGAAGAAAATGTGAAGTATCTTATTGGAGAAACAATGGATCTAGAAAACAGGTTGTGGAGAGGTAAAATAACAATTCTTTGACTACCCAAAAGCCATGATCAAAAAAGAGCTCAAGTATCATATTTCACAAAATTATCAAAGAACACTGCCCTGACATCCTAGAAACAGGGAGTAAAATAGACATTAAAAACAATCCACTGATCATCTCCTGTAAGAGATCCCAAAATGAAAACTCCCAGAAATATTACTGCCAAGTTCCAGAACTCCCAGGTTAAGGACAAAATATTGCAAATAGCTAGAAAGAAACAATTAAAATATTGTGGACCTATTAAACAACTAAAATATTGTGGATCAGAATCACACAAGATTTAGTGATTTCCACTTTAAAGAAGTGGAATTGAAATATGATATTTTGGAGGCTAAAGGAACTAGGGCTACAACCAAGAAGAAGCTATCCTGCAAAACTTCGTATAATCCCTCAATGGAGGAGAAATGGACATTTAATAACTTAAGCATTCTTGATGAAAAAACCAGAGCTGAACAGAAATTTTTACTTTAAAATACAAGACTCAAGAGAAGCATAAAAAGGTAAACATGAAATTGAAATCATAAATGCTTCTATAAGGTTAAACAGTTTGCATTCCTATATAGCAGGATAATACTTGGAATTCTTAAGAACTTTATCATTATCAGGGCAGTTAAAAAGAATATACACAGACAGATGGGATGAAGGTAAATTGATTATTTTGGGATGATTTTTAAAAAAATAAAATTAAGGGGTGAGAAAGAGAGAGGCACTGGGAGAAGGGGGGAGAAGTAGAATGGGGTAAATCATCTCATGTTAAGCCTAGATTTGTCACTTTACAATTTCCAAATTCCAAAACTCCTGGTTTTGCCCTCTGTGTTGAACAGAATAAGTCTAATGTTTCTTCCACATGAGGGCCTTTCAAAATCTTTAATATGGCCATCTTCTTCTTCCAAGTCTTCTCTATTCTAAATATCTCCAGTTCCTCCAACTGATACTTATATGGCATAATCTCAAGACCCTTTACTGGACCAGTTGTTCTCCAGATGTTTACTAGTTTATATTAGAATCCTTCCTAAACTATGGTATCCAGAATCAAACGTGATATTCTGGATGTGAAGTATGACCAAATGCAATGGTACCATTACCTCATTATTCTTAGAAAGCTATTCTTCCCTTGATGTAGTCAGAGATCACATTAGCTTTCTTTGGCTATAAAATCATACTCATTCGTACTGATCCTGTAGCCCACTAAAACCTCTAGATTTTTTTTCAGACAAATAATTTTCTAATTACTCCTCCCCATTTTGTACTTGTGAAGTCATTTTTCTGAACCATCATATTCCAGACCCTATTCTCCAAACCTTTTATTTTTCAGGCTAAACATCCCCAGTTCTTCACCATCCCAGGTTGCCCTTCTCTGAACACCTTCCAGCTTATCAAAGTGCTTCCTAAAATAAAGTCCTTAGAAACCAATACCCCACATGGTCTTGACATGCAGAGTTCAATAAGACCATCATCTCTCTCATTCTAGCCACTATATCGAAACTTGAATTAGCTTTTTTTAACAGTCATATTATCATGATAACTTATATTGATTTTGTAGTCTGCTAAATCTCCTTAATTTTTTTTTCAGACAAACTGCTGTCTAACCATGCCTCCTCCATCTGGTACTCATGAAGCTGATTTTTTGAATCCAATTTTAGGAATTTACATTTATCCCCATTAAAATTTATCTTATTGGATTTAGCCCAAACCTCTAGCCTGTCAAGATGCTTTTGGATTCTCATTCTGTCATCCAGTGTGTTAGCTATCCTTCTCAGCTTTGTTGCATCTGCAAATTTGATGAGCATGCCATCTGTGCCTTTACTGAAGTCTCTGATAAAAGTGTTAAAGAACACAGGGCTGGGGACAGATCTGTAATCTACTGCTCCAGGGATAGAGGTCCTACCCAACCTGTTTCATTGAACAGATGAGAATAATTTATAATTATCATGTTGATTTATTTAAATGCATGCTACTAAAGTGGTTTTCTTGAATGGTCTAAATCTTCCTTCCACAAATTGGTCAACACTATTAATTATTTACTGAACACGTTTTGCTCATAGATGCTTGAGGGAGGAGGGGCACACTTCTTAGACTAGATACAGGGATAAAGGGAGGGCCTCATCAATGTAGATTAAGAATTTGTGCCATTATCTTTCAGATATGAGGTGCTCAACCCCAATTATCAGCAGAGATGCAAAGGACTAGAAGAGTCACTGTTGGGTAGGTGGTAACTCCACTAGTCATAGGACTCTAGGCATATAAGGTTAGCCTTCTAGCTAGGATAGTTCCCATATCCAACAGAAAAGTCTCTGGAGTCAGAAGACCTGGGTTTAATTCTTTTCTCAGAATTTCTTACCTGCGTGGCATGAAGCAGCAGTTCTAGATCTACAATCTTGATCCTCTTTAAGACTAGTTGTATTTCATACAGAGATGAGAGAACCCTCCCTCTCTTATTCCTGTTTATCCTGTATATAGCTTATTTGTACATATCTATTTGTTATCTCCCCCATTACATTGTGAACTCCATTAGGACAGGAAATTTCTTTTGCCTTTTTTTGTTTATCGGCACTTAGCACCATCCCTGGCACAGTGGGTGCTTAGTAAATGCTTACTTTAAATGTTACTTATGTAAATGTTACTTCAAAAGCACTTGGTCCCTAACTCCCATGAACAGATTGCCTTTTTTTTTTTAGGCAAGTCACTTAACCAAGGTTTTGTGAGGCTTTATAAATAGTAGCCTTGGGCTAGTTAGTTTGGGAAGACTAAAGGAGTTTCTGGCCAGTCAGACAAGCTACCAGTGTTCCTGAACCTATTCTACCCCCCACCAATTCTTCAATGACCAAAGTTGCCCTGGAAATTCCTTGATTATTTGGATCAGCAAACAGTTGACATAATTAAAAAGGAAGAGGAACTTCTACTTGATGACTGATAATTTTGTCTCCAATATAAAAAAAAGTTTTGCTGGAGACTTGGTCTAAAAGTCAAAAGAAAGATTCAGGACCTTAAACAGAGACTGAACTTGGCTATTAACAGCTCTAATACTTTCTGGACAGTGAGTTAAGATTTGGCTTGCAACCAAGTTGCTTTAATGGAACAACTTATAAGGGGTCTTGGAAAGAAATTGAGGATAAATCTTTGAAAAAAAACTAGCCACATCTCTGCCAACAAGAATTAAGCAGAATTTTTGCATTGAAGATCAGTTTCATACACACCCTGCTAGCACTTGAACTGATAGTTCCAGATCGCCTTATCTTAATTATATCATTAGGAATCACACAGAAGAATGTATGCAACCAGTTCATGTCTGTTCTCCGCAAGTGAAATAAGTTACGTAGCTGAAATATTTACATGAAGGCCATTATTGAGCCTACTGGTCCTACTTGAGAGATGAGGAAACCATGAGACAAATGTGTAGACAGGACCACTAGTAACAGGATTGCTATCCTGCCACCTCTTCTCACTAGGGCTTGGGCTGGTTAGGCATCTATCCCTATCAGTGGACCTCCAAGTTCTCAATCACTGAGTCCTTCTGTATTCTATCAATGTTGGATATTGGGGCCATTACTGACTCTCTGGCCCTTCGAGTTGGTTTAACCAATGGAATAAGAATTAACCTTGCATATGCCCTATAGCAATAAAGATAAATAATATTTTCTCCAACAAGACAGTCTAGGAAGTGATCAGGAAGATATTTTCACCCTAATCTCTTGTTGCCAGTGGGGTTGGGATGGAGAGATAGCCAATGCTGAATGATCCACAGATTGCTTGGAATGTATGGGAGATCACTTCTCCCTTGGCTCATGATGCCCAGCACTTGAGAGGTATGGTCCATAGGTTAGGCAGTTATCTTCCATCATCAGTTGGACCAGTGTTCTCCAGAAATGATCAGAATTTTTTAGAGGTGTTCAATGCATAGGAAATTGAGACTTTGCTGCTGAGTTAACTCAATTAAATTAGAGTAAACAGACTCAGAATTTCTAGGAAATTGGGGTATGGTCAACATACAACATACTTTGTATAGTACCAAGTGTGTACTAGAGGCTTTGGTCCTAGTGACACAGCTGTAACACTGAGTAGACCAAGGACCCATGCCATCCTTACCTATAAAATGAGAGGACTGGACTAATGGATCTCATAAATAGATCTTTTAGCTTATTGTATTATATTTCCCCCAAAATGGCCATCTCAACTTCCATGTCACTCCATAGAAGAACTGGTAGCTCTTCATAAAATTAAACATCTTAAGGAATGTCTATCTGTATAGCAGGTAGGGAGATCCTAACATGATCATCATTATTGAATGCCACCTCCTACCACAGGAGGCTCTATAAGAGCAATAGTTAAAACATGCCCCAGTTTTCCCAAAGTTGGACTTGAAGTAGACATAGAGTATAATATATATTTGCCAAGGGAATGAATGGAAAACTGCATTTCACACATGGCTCAGATCATCTGAGTAACTTGTGGATATTTAAATACTGTAACGCATGTGTCATGACAAGAGTGGATGAAGGATATAACCTAGACCTGCTAAATCAGGGAGGAGTACATTACATTTGACAACATTCTGTTCTACTTTCTATATAACATGAAACCCATCCAAATGATATGAGTCATCCTGGGGGAACCCCATAAGTGTCACTTGCTCCCAAAGTTGGTTAAGGGGTAGTGTGGCCAGGAAGAATTGGTCTTGGGGCAAAGTATGTGCCTCCAAGGGCTGAAGATATAACCCTAGAAGGTGAAAATCATCCTCACATGGGAAGATCCAATGAGTATGAAGGACCCAGACAGATTTATGGAGTGGGATAGGTACTCTTACAACTTCACAGTTGATTTCTAATCACTACTCACTTCCATCAATGGTTTTCTGAACATCTTCAAGAATTTAAAGTACCCAACCAGAGCAGAAACAGAATTCCAGAGTTGCAGAAGGTACTTTACCGTCACCCTTGTCCTGGCCTACCCCCATTCCCAATATCACTTTCTGGTAAAAGGACACACCTCCTGTGTGCCTATAGGGGCTGTGCTTTCTCAGTTTAAATTTCAAGTTGCCATGTTTTGTCCCTACACATTTTTCTTTTCTTATAGAACCACAAAATCTCTGACTTGGAAAAGACTTTAGTTGCCATCTATCTAGTTTGACCCATACTTGAAAAAGAAATCCCTTCTATAACATACCTAAAAATGGTCTCTGAAGTTTCACCTTGAAGATTATTAGAGAGGATGAATTTAAAGGGGCATCTCATTTAACCTTTGAATAGTTCTCACTGTTAAAGTGCCCTCCATTATATTCCAGATCCTGGTCATAGCAAAGATGGTCTTACCATCAAGGTCACATTTAAGAAGCAATGGCACTCTTTCAAAAAACAAAAACCAACATGATTCAAATTAATCATTACAATCTTCTTACACTATAGTCAGCTTGGACATTCCACCAAAACCACATTTGGCACGCCTTTCTTTTTAGCAGATTGAATTTCTGCATAAATTCTGTCTCAGGACTGTACAACTTTGTGCCTTGTTGCAGTAATCTGAAGGAAAGGATTTTAAAGAGGAGTATCAGACTGCTACCCCAACCTCTCACAAAAGACAACTTTAGAATCAGAAATTAGAGAATTCAACCAGTGTCACAAGTAACGGTTTCACTTAATTATCTCTCTGAAGGAAAACCCCACCATTCCAATGAGATGTTCTCTAACGTATATAATGTAAACCTTCATCTCAAGGTGCTTATAATCAAGTGGGAGTAGGAAAGAAGACACAAATTCAATGCTGATATAAGTCAAATGGATAAGTGGAAATGCTCCAATCATCACAGTTGATAGATGGTGCAAAGCAGACCTTCCATGTTATGATCTGGGCTGTTTAGACACACACATATAGGATGTATGTATGTATGTATGTATGTATGTATGTATGTATTTATATACATCTGTGTGTGAGGGTGTGTATACACTCAAATAATACATAGGCATAATACAGAATAAGGACTACTTCAGCCTTTCCCTATTGTACTATGACCCTGGTCTTCAGTTGCCTTGAACTTCATTATAGCCTTCCACCCACTGTAGAACACCCCAAGACTGGGGTGGTAGACATTGAAAGAAATTGCTCATTCTGTGCCCTGCACCAGCCACTCATCCAACCCAGGAGTAGAACAGTTATTATTTAAGAAGTATTCTGACTTCACGACCTCCTTTTTTTCTGACCATAAACTACCGTTCATTTCTCCTTTTTAACTTAATTTCCCTTCTCTGCATCTTTCCACTGTCTAACATACTAAAGCCAATGATGAGATGGAGAAGAGTCACTATCCATTGGTATGGTACCTCCATCACTTTATAAATCATCATCATGATATATAGATAGATAGATAGTACCTAGCTATAGCTTCTGTTTACTTGTGAACTATTTGCTTCTATAATCCCTGCTCTCTTTGTTTTTTGAGGTCATCTGTCTATTTATCCATTTAGTATATTGGTGGTGGCTAGGCGGTACAGTGGGCAGAGCCCTGGAACTGAAGTCAGGGATACCTGAATGAAAGTATGACCTCAGATATGAGTTGTATGACACTGAGAAAGTCAGCCTCTGTTTGCCCCAGTTTCCTCATCTGTAAAATGGAGAAAATAATAGTATTTACCTCCCACAGTTACTGGGAGGATCAAGCAAAATAATGTTTTAAAAATTCTTTGCAGCATTTAAAGTGCTATATAAATGCCAGCAGATGTCCCTTCTCTCCCCTGACATTGCTACCACCTGGGCAGAGAACTTAATAGACTATTGCAATAGCCTGTGATTGGTCTCCCTGCTCCAAGTTTCTCTGCATTCCATCATTTCTTCATTCAATTGTCAAAGTGATCTTTCTAAAGTTTGTATCTGACCATGTCATCCTTCTACTCAGTAAACTCCAATGGTTCCCTATGACCTCCAGGATCAAATATGAAATCTTCTGTTTGGCATTCAAAGTCCTTCACAACTTGCCTCAACCTACCTTTCCAATCTTCTTAGATCTTACACACACACACACACACACACACACACACACACACACGTGCGCACACACACATTCACTCACACACATACACATTACCAGCAGGTGACCCAGGCCTCTTTGCTGTTTCATAAACAAAATATTCCATCTCTAGACTGGTCCATTTTCTCTAGCTATTTTCCATGACTGGAATGATCTTCCTCCTCATCTTCATCTGGCTTTCCTGGCTTCCCTGAAGTCCCAGCTAAAATCTCACCTCCCACAGAAAGCCTTTCCAAGTCTCACTTAATTCTTGTACCTTCCTTCTGTTGATTTTTTTCCATTTATCTTGCATATAACTTGTTTGCACATAATTAATTGTCTGCATATCATCTTGCCTATTAGACTGTGAGTTCCTTGTGAGTGGAGACAATTTCTTACCTTCTTTTATATCAGTGATTCTCAACCTTCCTAATGCCGCAACCCTTTAATATAGTTCCTCATGTTGTGGTGACCCCCAACCATAAACTATATTTGTTGCTACTTTATAACTGTAATTTTGCTACTGTTATGAATTGTAAAGTAAATATCTGATATTTGGGGAGTATTTTCATTGTTACAAATTGAACATAACCACAGGTTGAGAACTGCTGCTTTATATTATCAGAGCTTACCACAGTGCCTGGCATGCAGTAGGCACTTAATAAAGGTTTGATGACTTACCAGAAGTACTACTAGCATTATGTGCCCTATGCACATGGTACTGTGTTAATCACTGAAGATGCAAAAACATAAAAGACAAAGACCCTGCCCTCAAACAGCTTCTACTCTAATCTAATCTAAAGTGGGGTTTAAAGGGAGAAATTTGCACAAATAACCATGATAGAAAAGAGAACATAATCACAAAGGAGAGATTTGGACAAAGTGTAAGAGAAATCTTTCACTGTGGGCCAGGGGGAATCAGGAGGGTTTTCTGGAGTAAGTGGTGCCCGAGATCGAGCTTGAAGGAGGAAAAAACTATGCCTGTCAGAAGTATCCATTCCAGGTAGGAAGGAAGGGTAATGGGTGAGAGTAAAGATATGCAGAGAGAAGAGAAATGGAAATAATAGGGGAGAGGGCAAGAAGGAGTGTAAGGATAGCTAGCTAATGTACTACTAAGATTTCTCACCCCCTTGCCCTGCCCACCACTTTTCCTCCCTCCCTTGAGTACAAGATTCCTCTTCACAACCATACAGGAAGATGCTCTCCTTGTCAGCCCATCTGGTACTTACCCTGGCTCAAGTCCCTGGGCTATTGAGGCTCTGAAAGCTTAATTAATACCTTTTCCAGACTGACTTCAGGAGCCCTGGGATATGCATTCTGGAGCACTATATGACCATACCCACTGCTACAACTGCCAGTCCTCTGACTGGCAATGACTTTGGGCAGTCTGTCAAATGCCTCTCAGAAATAGATGAGAAGCAATGGACAAAAGGCCACCCAGAACAAATGGGAAAACACCAGAGACAGGGCCAGCTCTCTGCCTAGACCAAAGAGGCATTCATCTGTGTCTCATGGCTTGAGGAATGCTACCAAACCCTACCTGTCTACCATGATCCTGTTCCTGAGAGACTGGAAATTCCTACAATTTGAATCACTTCTTCAAGTTAAGACATCTCCTCAGTAATCCTCAGTTAAAATTTCAGGAAGTGGAAGGGTTAATCATTAACCCCATATTATCCATTTTTCCATTTGTAGGGAAAAGGGGCCGGAAGGACTGAAAGGGAAAGTAAGTTTTAATAAAAGAAGGCAGGAACATACGAAAATCCTGGGGGCAGGTTCAGGTAGAGGACAGAACAGTAAAACTGGAAAGTAACACAAAGGCATCAAGCACCAGATTGAAGGAGGCTGGAGGTAGGACAGGCCACCAACAGCAAGTGATTTGTGGGAATTTCCAACATCATCCTAGAGTCTATTGTAGTTACTGACACCAGGTACCCACCCCTTTTCTCTAGGAATGGTGAATTGTAAGTAATCTTAAATGATCAGATTCAGATAGATAGGCAGCTGGATCTGGCCATGTTGTAGCTTAATCCTCCAATTCTAAGGCACTCAAGAGGGCTACAAATCAATTCAATGAAATAAAAAAAAAACAAACAAAGCAAATCACAACCAAACCAGACAAAAATAAAATTATCAGAAACTACTATGCAGTTATATGCTCACAAAACTGACCACACAGAAGAAATAGAGGTATGATTTCAGAAACATAAAACACCCAAACTAACAGAACTCTTAGGCTGTTAGGTGGTACAGTGGATAGAATGCTAGACTTGAAATCAGGAAGATTCATCTTCCTGAGTTAAAATCTGACTTCAGACAATAGCTGTGTGACCCTGGGCAAGTCACTTAACCCTGTTTGCCTCAGTGTCCTCACCTGTAAAGTGAACTGGAGAAGGAAATGGCAAACCTTTGCCAAGAAAAGTATCTTTGCCAAGAAAACCCCGAATGGGGTCATGAAGAGTCAGACAGGACTGAAAAATCAGAAAAACAGCTCAACAACAACAAAACTCCAAACAGAGACCTTAAACAATCCAATTTCAGAAAAGGAAATAGGAAGAAACTATAAATAAACTGCTAAAGGAGACTGGAGGGGGTGAAAACTTTCTGGTCCTGATGTATTTACAGGATAATGTTACTAAACACTCAGAGAACACTTAATACAGATATTACACAAATTATTCTCCTAAACTGATTAAGAAAGCATCTTACTAAACTCCTCTTATGAGACAATTCCTAATACCTAATCCCTAAATCCTAATACTTCAACCAAGAAAGGATACAACAAAAAAAGATAATTACAAACCAACAAAATTAGTCAATATTACTTCAAAAATTTTAAAGAAAATCATGATCAAAAAATTATAGCAATATATCTAATTTTTTTTCCATTTTGATCAATTTGAATTTATACCAGGAATGGAAGTATGATGGTTCTAGACTGGGAAAGCAATCAACATAATAAATTATAGTAAATAAAATTCTAAATACTTTCATTTTAATAGATACAGGAAAAAATGTTAAGTATGTTGCTCACTTATGTTAAAGCATCATTTGCATGCAGAAAACTTTTTTCCCAATAAATACAAGATGTTGACCCTCCCTGATATTATTTTGACTAGTTATAGAAATGTGATCAATACTAATAAGATAAGAAAAAGAAATTTAAAGGTTAAAGATCAGAAAAGAGGGAACAAAACTATCCCTATCTGCTAATGACATCATTGTTTACTTAGAAAATCCTAAGGAATCAGCAAAGAAACTAAGAAGCAAACTTCAGGAAAGTTGAAACCTACAAATAAATCCAGGAAAATCAACTGCATTTCTATATAATAATTAAAATAACAGAATATAGGTGGCACAGTGTATAGAGTGCTGGGTCTGGAGTCAGGAAGCCCTAAATTCAAACCCGGATTCAAGACACTGTGTGAGCCTGGGCAAGCCATTTAACCTACATCTACATCAGTTTTCTCATTTATTTTATGGGGATCATAATAGCAGCTACCTTGCAGGGTTGTTGTGAGGGTAAAATGAGATGACATTTGTAAAGTTTTTAGCAAAGTGCCTGCCACAAAATAGGCACTTTGCTAAAAACTTTACAAATGTTATGCTTAATAAATGATTGCTCCCTCTCATTCTCCCCCAAAGTGTTGATAATAGAAAGGGAAATTCATCTTGAATAACTATAAAATGCATAAAATATTTGAGGGCTGAGCTACCAAAACACACTCAACACTTTAATAGATTTGATTATAAAATAAGAAAAAAAAATAAGAGCTGGAAAAATATTCAATGTTCACAACAGGGCTATTTCCATTTATAATAAATATGCCAATATATTATATGTAATACCATATATTATAACAATATTATATATATGCCAATATAATAAAATGCAATGCTACCAAAGTTAATTTATAGATTTAATGCTATGCCAGTCAAACTATCAAAGGTTTACTATAATTACAGAAAAATAATGAAATTCATTTGGAGGGGAAAAGGTCTAAAATATCAAGGAACATAATAGGAAAAGACAGGATTCAAAGAGGAATAGCACTTTGAGACCTACTACAGTCTCCTGATTCTGATAGGTTTATATCCCCAGTGCCAAACAGTGCCAGGAACATCATAGGCGCTTAATAAATGCAATTGGTGAACATTGCTTCCCAGGAACTAATCTCCAGCTTTTCTATACCCAGACAGCCAGAAAATCAGAGAGTTGGAGTGTTGGAAAAGGACACAGTAGCTAGGGAATCTGATACTATACCAGACCCAGCAAGTGTAACTAGTAATCAGCTCAATCTCTATTTAAGGACTGCCAAGGTGGATGAACCCATTCAAAAATATGAGTTGGAAGAGACTTAAGCAATCATACAGTCATAGAATCATTGATTTAGTAATGGAAAAAACTTAGAGGTCATAGGGTGTATCCCTGTAGTTTACAGATGAGGAAACTGAGGCAAGCAGGGTTAAGTGACTTGCTCAGGGTCACACATTTAGTGTCTGAGCATCCAGTCCTTCTTAACTGTAGGACTAGAATTTTATCAGCTTTTTCATGCAGCTTCTTAACCCCTTCATTTAAAAACCAAAGTAGCAAAAACTCAATAAAGTCACTTTTCCAAGGTCACAGGAAGAGTGACAGAACGGGCTGGCTCCCCAGCAGTTCCCCATCCAGAGCACAGTGCTCACTGGGAGGTGACATTCTTAAAGGCCCAGGCTGTGTTTTGAGGGTTTCCAGCTTTCTGAAGCACAAAGTACCTCTCCTCTGTCTGTATTTGCCTAAAGCAGCCTAGACTGGGGATTGGGCACAGGGGGAGGGGCGGTGCTGTACCCTTCAGTGTTTGCAATGAGGTTCCTATGTGTTAAGAGCAATGATGAATGAGCTTTGAGACAATCACTTGAGCCCAAATCCATTAGCTGCCTAGTTTCTAAGTCCCCCAGCACCTGGCTGTCTGGTTCCATTAGAGGAAACCCGACTGAAGTCTGCTCTTTGGAGCTGTGGGCTCGTCACAACAGCTCAGATCTGCCTCAGCAGTCATGCCGGCTGCTTTGGGGTACAGTCTAAGTGCTGAGGGAAAGGCCTCTAGCAGGCTTTCCCCAGCCCCCAAAGCCTTTAAGAGAACCATGTTCTTCAGGGACAGCTCTGGGTTGGCAATAAATCCTCATCAAACTCTGTTTCTGCAGCCCCCTTTTTATCTCAAAGAATCCCAGAGGAACATGTGCAGAGTCTGAGACTGAACCAAGATTATAATGAAATAATCCTGGATCAGAAGGCAGAAAGTCCTAAATTAGAGGGACAGCTCCAGCACTTACTAGCTGAGTGACCCTGGGTAAGTCACTTCATCTCTCTGTACCTGTTCCCTTATCTTTAAAACAGGATGATAATCCTTCTACCCATGTCCCTGGGTTGTGGTGAGGATTAGATGAGATTGTATATATGAAAGTATGTTGTAACCTTAAAGCATCATGTTAATAAGAGTGTTTATTAGATACTTAAACGACCTCATTGGTGTGAGCATGTCCCATCTCTGACACATGGTAGGGAACTTCCCTAGGGAAGCCACCTAACCTTCCAAAGTTTTAAGGAAACTTTCTAAGTCTATAACATGCAGTGAAGATGCCAGCCTAAATTGGTATAAGAAATTGGGAGTTTACCAATGCAATCACAGGTCCAGGACCTATGTTATTATGTCCATGTCCATGTGTGCATATGTACATGCACAAATACACATGCCTGTGCACATGTATATACACACAGGCCTATTATGCTCGTGTGTGTATACATGTGTGTGATACATATGAGCATGTTTGTATCATGCATGCATACAAATGTATGCATGTGCATGCATTTATAAATGTATGTGTTTGTATGTATGTATGTGTGCATGTGTGTATATATATATGTGTGTGTATATATATATATATATATATATATGTTTTCTTTAATAAATACAGGACTTTTGGGGGGTGGTAGGGACAAAAGGGAAGGCTCAGCATCTTCCTCCTCATCTCCACATCCTAACTTCCCTAGTTTCCTTCAAGTCTCATCTAAAGTCCCATTTTCCACAAGAAGCTTTTCCCAATCCTTAATCTCAGTGTCTTCCCTCTGAAACCACCCCCAATTTATCTTTACATGTATTAATTGTTTATGGTTGTTTGAGTGTTGTCTAGTCCATTAGACTGTGAGCTCCTTAAGAACAAGGATAATCTTTTGTCTTCCTCTGCATCTTCAGCACTTAGCACAGTGCCTGGAACATAGTAGGGATTTAATAAATGTTATTTGCCTGGCTAGCATGTAGGAATTTAGGAAAAATTTGATGGAGAGGTCAGTAATTGATCAAAATTTTGAAAGAAACAAGAGTTCCTTGAGGAGGAGTTGAAAAGGTTGCACATTCAGATACTGGGGATAACCAAAGAGGAGATGGGAAGGTGAAGTATTCTGCAAGAAGACCTAGTCTGTAGACTATATGAATGGCAGACTTGACAGGCTAAACAGGAGAGTTCAGATTTTACCCTTGAATTAATGGGAGCCTTCGAAGTTTTTTTGAATAGAGAAATAACCTGGTCATACTTGAATTTTAAGAAAATTACTTTGGCAAGTATGTGGCAGGATTTCTTTTTCATGAGATCATTCTGCCTCTCATATACAACAAGTATAATTTCTTCAAAAGAGTGACACACAATGAATGATAATAGAGCCATCTATGTCCTTTGACATCTTGGCAATAGTATTCATTTCTGAGGGTTGAAAATGTAGTGATTACATGGGACAGAAAATTAGCAAATGGGACAGCAGTGATAATAGGTAGGAATTTAACATTTTTGCTCTAGGAAGTCCTGGATAACCAGACTTATCTACCTTTCAAACCATGTAATAACCAAGAACAAGAAAATTATCATAAAGATTAATTAAGATGACTTACCTTCAAGTCACCTTTCTTGGTGTTTGAATGGTTTCCTAAGAGAAAAGTCAAACTTATGTTGCACGTATTAGTTTGAGCTAAAATTCTGGACCTACAAGAAAGACTTTGCAAACACAAGTCCCATTTATATAATATTTAAAGCACTGGTCCTGGAGTCAGAAGGACCTGAGTTCAAATCCAGTCTCAGACACTTGACACTGTGTCACCCTGGGCAAGTCATTTAACCCCAGTTTTCCCACCAACACACATACACACATATATGCATGTACGTATATTTGCATATATTATATACACATATACATATATGTGTTGTATATTATATATTTATACACACATATGTGTGTGAGAGAGAAAGATTATTTTACATGAGCATTACTTTATATTACTGTGCATGTGGTATTGTACACTTGTGAGCATTATCACTAGGTATTTGTCTATAGAGGAAAACTTAAAAGTAGTGAAGTCTTGAAACAGTAGAGAAATAATGAGATCTGGAAGCTTGCTACTCAAAGCCTAACTGATACAAAATATGAGTTTAATGTGACTTTCAATAAAAGCAAATGGAGTTGCTTTTCAATAAGATATTTAGAGGCTCACGTTGCACATCTCAACTCTGAAATCTCTAACCACTAAATGAGGATTTCACATCTTGCCTAAGGTCATAGGTCTAGTTGGTGAACCTTCTTGGTTCCTTAATCCTTGTGGACAAATTAGCTAGTCACAAAGACCTAGGATGTGGTCGGGGTGACCCTGAACCCTATCTTCCATAGTTTCTCAAAAGCCTATATTCCTGATACCAGTAGACTGTGTTAACAGGTGTCAATGCAGCAAATGGTTATGTTTGCTTGGTAAGACTACCAAGAGCTATAATAAAAGAAAGGGAAAATACTGAAATCTCTCAATCACAAAATTATGTGACAGGAAGAGAAAATGATCTAGTCACATGGCAAGAGTGATGGATGACAAATGGACAGCCAGAATGCACCCCTGCTCCCATTTTGATGTTGGAGCAATTGAGGAAGGCTTTCTACAGGTTAGGTGGAGAGGCCCTCCTATGGCAAACCTTTGGGAGAACATGGACAAAGGCCCCACAGGATGACCAAATATGAATCATTTGTGGTTTGCGTCATTGAAAGAAACCCTCAAACTTATGAAGTAACAACAATTCAATCATATTCCTAGACAATTTAGCTTAAAAGTTAAATGCTCAATGTTTCTTTTTTCTCATCAATTATACCAGACTATAAGATCCTTGAGGGCAAAGAACAGTTTCTTCCTTTATATCTCTAGAACTTAACCACAGTACTTGGTACTTAGTAGGCCCAAGTAAGTGTTACTTTGAAACCTGATGGGAAAAGCTTTGAATAAGAGAAACCAGGGGTTTGAGGAGTTGGGTTAGAGGTAAATTGCCAGGTTTATGCAAAGTTCTAATAAATTATGTATGAGGACCACATCAAGACATAAAAGATATGAGAATGAGAACTGGTTATATTTATGTCAATCTATTTGTCTCAATTAGAATTTCAATATTTATGTGCCCTGAAATAATAATTCTGTGCTCTATAATTTTTTAAAATTTATCTTCTTTCTCTGTGTCTTAAATATTAGTAAATTATTTCTAATATTAGTAAAGTATATTAAGTATTAGTTACCTTCTATTTGTAAGCAAATTAGGAGGAAATATGGAAACATTTGTTCTAAGAGTGGTACCAGTGGTTGAAAGAAGCTAAAAGGTGCTACATCCACCAATAGCATTAGGATGCTGGAAATAAGATGAAGTAAGAACAAAGCAGAATAGTCAGGTGAGATCAAGTCTGGCTCATTTCCTATTGAGCCTGAGTTTTTCAGGGCTCTTTTTCAACGACAATCTTTTAAACCAGACTACTTCCATCCTCAGGGTAACAGACTTACACAGGGTGCAGCAATGAAAGTAGGAAGGTGGAAATCATATAAACAGTGTAGAAATCCATAGAGAAAACTCAAAGCCTACCTGAGAACTGGCTGGACCAACCATGTTGACACCTGGAGACGTAGCCAAGGACAGGGAGTGAGGTCCTATGGCTGATGTAATGACTCGGTATGAAGAGCCCAGAGCATTCAAAGGAGACCCAACAGCACTCAGTGGGGAGGCAAGTGTCCTGGGGACACTGACTGGAGCCTCGATGTAGTTGGAGTGACTGTCCGTGGATTTTCCTGTGGTCAGGGCTGGTGATGGGCTCATAGATGTGGAGTTAGTGTGACTGAGAGAACCTGAAAGTAAAAGAATAGTGTTAGCAATGAGAGATTGTGAAAAGTAAAGTGTGACTGGGAGAACCTAACAGGACTAGAATAGTCAACAACAAGATATCATGGCAAAGTATACATAAGTTGCCTACTAAAGCAAATTAAAAAGACTGCCTAATAATACCTCATCTGATCACTTGTCCATTCAACAATTATAAATTGGACACCTGCCATGTTCAAGGAGGCTGGAGCAGCATGAAACAAAGAGTTATATATTCCTTTCCTCATTTTCACAGATGACAAAATGGAGACACAGAGAACATGATTTACCTATTAGTCACATAGCAAGGATGTGGGAGGACAAAGACATGAATCTAGGTTTTTTTTTTCTCCAAATCCAATGTTCTTTTCACTATACCACATTGCCTATATTGTTTCTCTACCAACATTAAGTGAAATGGCTTTCAACTTTCGTATTGTCTTCAACTGAGTTTATTATCCTTGAGGGCAGAGCTCCCTTGAAAAGAATAAGACATCCTCACAGTAAAATGAGAAAGGATTCACAGGTTTCATAGGACTACCAAAAGGCTCCGTGTCATAAGAAAGTTTAAGAACCTCTGAGAGATGACAGGTAGCCAGATTACACATATGATATGGATATAGATAGATCTACGAAAGAGAGAAATACAACGTTATAAGACAACTCCAAAGGACTCGTGATGGAAAAGGCCATCCGCATCCAGAGAAAGAACTACGGAGTCTGAATGCAGATTGAAGCAAACTACGTACTCTTCCTTTTGTGTTTTGTTTTGTCCCTTCTTTCTCATTGTTCACTTCATTGGTTATAACCCTTCTTTATAACTTGACTAGTGTTTAATGAGAAGGTATTTGTAGAACCTATATCAGATGGCATGCTATCACAGGGAACAGGGGAAGGAGAGGTGGAAAATTTTGGAACTCAAGGGATTGTGCAGCTGAACGTTGTAAACTAAAAGTAAATATATTTTTTTTAAAAAGAGAGAGAAATCAATCAATATGATATGATGAGAGAGCTGTAGCTATAGATAGACACAGATAGTCATTATCCACCATTATTAACACAGAGCATGTCCTTTCCTCTTTCTCCTTTTATCATACAGCTATAGGCAAAGTTCCTCCTAGCTGATAAGGAGTGCTAAAATGAAAAACTGAGACCATCTCACTAATTAGTTCTAATAGCCAGAGCACAGTAAACAGAGGATCTTTTATTTGAAACACACAGTGACCAGAGAACTCCAAGAACCAGTGGTTTTTGACCCCAAAGCTGGCTGGAAGTTTCAAAGTCACGGACAAGGATGAAAAGAATGTCACTCTAAGTTAGAAAGAGTCTAAAACAAAGTCACTAATTAAGATTAGAATTGTAATGAATAATCAATAAGCATTACTGATAAAGGTACCAAGTTGTACCTGGGTATTTCTTTTTTCAAAAGTTTCTTCCTTCTTTGGAAATATTGATTTTACAGTTCATTTAAATTTGATCTATTTAATAAAGAGGTTTTTAAAAAATAAGAAGGAAACCAGTCCTTACTCCTACCTCAGACAAAAGACAACTATTGTATGAGTTTTGCTCTTCCCTAAATGCAAGAGATGCACTTAAGAGGGAGAAAAACCCAGTGATTTCAAGATTGCTGGAATAGCAACATTGGACTTAGTGATGACAATTCCTCTGTTTACAGGTAGAAGGCTGCCAGGACTTAAGATAGCTATGTATTTAGAGGAACTGTTCTTTATTGTGGCAGTTTCATTTTTTAAAAAAATCTACCCTTGTCATTGGTTTCTAGGCAGAAGATTGGGGTTTGTCCAGGAGCACAATGAAAGCAAGCTGTCCCAAATGGAAGCTATAGAAAGGAAAGTGGATGATCTGCTCTCCTTCTGTCTTCTAGATTCCTGGAAAACTGGAAACTTCCATCAATGTTTCCTTTGGGGGAAAAAAATTGCAAATTAACAAGTGAAGCTACCTTCTGTATTCTTCCCTTCCAGTGACCTCAGTAACATGGAGGAAATTATACTTTTCACAGCATTAAATTAAGGCTTTGAGTCACTTTGGTCAGAGGCATAGAAGTGCACTTGTGAGATTCCTAGTAGGGAAGATAATTTACATAGGATTCATAAAAGACCAGAGGTGGCAGAAAACCGAAGAGGTGCTCTAGGATAAATCATTCATTTTACAGGTGAGAAAAACAGGGTCTACAGAGTTGAATTGATTTACCCTAGAATTCTCAGAACCAGACAAGGCCTTCAGGCCCCTCAATTCAAGGCAATTGTTTTTTTTTTCACTCCAGCATACCGATTCAGGATAACACACACACACACACACACACACACACACACACACACACACACCCCTAACAAAAGCACCAGGTTTTCTAACTTCCAATAGAATGATGATCTATTAGGTTGACCTTCATTGGGCCTGTGTACATTTAAAACTAAAAGGATCTGCATTTAAACCTATTGTAAATATGTCCTCAAAGCTCTGGCTTGATCAGGACCAAAGATGATCCATGTACATGAAGTTATTTAGAAGCAGATGTCTCAGGCCCATTATTCTTCCTACAGAGGGATCTAGAAAAGTCTCACACCTTGGGGAAATGGTCTACCAAGAGGCAATATGCTCTAATGGCTAGCATGATGCACTTAGTAACCAGAAAACCTGGGTTCAAATCCTACCTCAGAGACTTACAAGCTGGGTTACCTTGGGTTTAACTTAAACTCTCTGAGTTCCAGGTTCTTCATTTGTTAAATGGCATCCACCTCACAGGACTTTAACTCTAGGCATCACTGTTATGGGAATCTGAAGATCTTCCCTGCCCCTAGGCCCTTTGATAGGTTTAAGTGGCTCTGATAATCTTCCCTGATTTGAAAGTATACTCTGCCTCCTAATAGGCTAAATGTGGTCACATGGAGCCTGTGGCAGGAGGCTTGTTCTTCAGGAATGCCCACATCTTATTACTTTGTGATTGGGCAGTGGGTTAAGAGGGCTGTTACAGTCTCCGATCCAGGAGAAGGCTATATATACCCTGATGTGAAGTTTTGGTTTGGGGCTCACTTTGGAAAGAGTTGTATGATTTGACCAGACGAGACTCTGGGGAGCCGTTAACTCTCTCCCCCCAACCCCCACTTTGAAAAACCCAGATGTTGGTGCTTCCCTCTCTGGTAACTGACTAGGTATGGATGTAATGGTCAGACAGTTGGAAGCCCATCTGCTGATCTGTTTCTCTGTCTGCTTGTAACTTCTGTTTGTATTCTGTTTGTATCATCTGAAGTTCAGGGTGCTGACTTTTCCCCCTGAACTAGGTAAATGATATGTGTTTGATTGATTAAAGTGAGACTGTTAACCCATTTTGAGTTGCTTTCCTTTAGAAAAGCAGATCTGAGGACCTGTGCTAGCAGCCACCCTGGGTATGCTAGGGCACTTGCTGATCCAATCACATCACCTTTATTTGCCTCAGTTTCCTCATTTGTAAAGTGGAGATAATAATGCCACCTACCAATTATAAGAATCAAATGATATAATAATTGTAAAACAATTAGCACAATGTCTGGCACATAATAAATGCTATATAAATGTTAGCTGTCATTATTATTAGGATCAAATGAAATAAAGTATAAAATGCCTTGCAAGCTTTAGCATACTATTTATCTTTGAGCTCTCTTTATTATTTCCTCTATACTCCAGAGTATTTAGATAATTCCAAGCAGAGAAAACTCTAATGGGGGCACAGAGGGTTGGAAATGAATGAAATGACTCTACAACAAAAAGATGACAGAGTGAATAGAGAACTCCTCTTCATGAGTTCGAATCTGACTTAGACACTTACTAGCTGTAAGTACCTGAGCAAATCACTTAACCCTGTTTGCCTCAGTTTCCTCATCTGTAAAATGAGCCAAAGGAGGAAATGGCAAACCACTCCAGCATCCTTGCTAAGCAAATCCCAAATGGGGTCACAAAAGATTGGACATGACTAAAAATGACTGAACAACAACAACATATCAACATTAAGTATAGAATCCAGTGGTCAAAAAAGAAGGACATTCTATTTGTTCCAAAATATTCAAAGCAGAATTTTTTATTTTAGCAAAGAACCAGAAAGAAAAGATGTTCATTTTATTGGGGAATGCACAAACAAAGTGTGGCACATAAATTCACCCCTTCCAGTCTATCTCCTGAGCTCCTGTCTTACATCATCAAATGCCTTTTAGACATCTTCAACTCTATGTCCCATATGCATCTCAAACTCAACATGTCTTAAAAAAGAATATATTTCCCCAAACCCTTCTAAACTTTACACATCCAATCTATTATCAAATCTGGTTTTTACCTTCACAGTATCTCTTGTCTATGTCCTCATCTCTATTCACACAGGCAACACTCTAGTTTCAATCCCATATCACCTCTCATCTGGACCATCATAATACCCTTCCAATAGTCCTGCTTCCATTCTTTCTCTATTCACATCCATCTTCAGACCCATCTTCCACTCAGGTGTCAACATGATTCTCCTAAAGTGTTAAGTGCAACCATGCTCTCCTTCTCTTTGTCCCACTCAATAAACTCCATGTGGTTCCCTCTTACTTCCAATATCATTTATACATAGAGAATATCCCAAAAGTCTCAGTGTAGCTTAAAGCTTTTAAAATTTAAGAGGTTTTTGTAAAACAAAGTTTAAAGTGACACTAGGACTTTACAGACACCCTGAATTATGAGAAAGAGTTGTTATACTGGTGATTTTTGTTGAAATTCTTTGGGGGTTTTTTTAAAGTTATTTTTGTAACAGGTAGAAAGCTGCCAGATAGCTATGTATTTATTGTTTTTTGTTATTCTTTGTAACAAGGAATAGTTTGCTAGATTGGGGGGGAGGATTTATTAAGAAATTTAAGGGGCTCTCTTTCAGATCCACCATCAATGGGTGGACCCAGTGCCATGATGCAGATTTTTGTGAAGACTTTGATGGGGAAGACCATCACCCTTGAGATCAAACCATCCAATACTATTGAAAATGTCAAGGCCAAGATACAAGAAAAGGAAGGTATTCTACCTGATCAACAAAGATTGATTTTTGTGGGCAAGCAACTGGAAGATGGACGTACTTTGTCTGACTACAACATTCAGAAGGAATCTACCCTTCATCTTGTTCTGAGGCTTCATGGTGGTGCCAAGAAGAGAAAGAAGTCTTATACCACTCCCCAAAAGAACAAGGATAAGAGAAAGAAGATTAAGTTTGCTGTTCTGAAGTACTATAAGGTTGATGACAACAGCAAGATTAGCCGCCTACAAGAGTGCCCTTCTGATGAAGTCTTTGTGGTCAGCCATTTTGACAGACATAATTGTGGCAAGCATTATCTAACCTACTGCTTCAACAAGCCAGAAGACAAGTAAATGTATATGTGTTAATAAAAAAAAGTCAACTAAAAAAAAGAAATTTAAGTGGTATAAAAATATCATTTTAAAAATATATATGTAGTGGTCTCTAGGTCAAAATTCAGCTGATACAGAAAGAAGAGACCAGTGGCCAAAAATGCAGGCTATAAAGAAAGAAAAGAAGAAAAAAAGTCAGATAATCTTCAGAACAAGTTCCAGATTGAAAAGAACCTGGCTTTAGCCTTGTCAGAAGACATGATAGCCCATGATATTTAGAGAGGTCAACCTGACCTCAGTCTGTTACTCAAATAACAAAATATGTGAATTTCCTGGAACATAAGTGAGAACAGTGAAGTCTGTGCCAAAAATTCATCTATGCCCTCCCCACCCACCCCACCCATTTCCAATGGACACTGTCTGAAAGCTTTTCTTCTAAATTCTGGAACTTCTGAAATCCAATCAAATAAACATTTATTAAGTGCCTACTACCTGCCAGGCACTGTGCTAAGAACTGGGGACACAACTAATTTTTAAACAATAACCTCTTCCTGCCCTCAAGAAGTTTACCATCTAAAGGCCAGAAAACACACAAAAGGAAGGAAGAAAGTGGGGAAGAGGAGACACTTGGGGTATCTTATTCTGTGGAGCTGAAACTAGGCAAAGTAGAAGGAGTTGGGGGTTCAGTTTCTGCCTTCTGTAAAGGAAAGCATTGAGAGGATGATATTCTAATCTCTAGCTCTCTGAACATACAAGAGAGGAGGCTGAAGGTGGTGGTATCAATCAAAACTTGAGGTAACAGCATTTTAGTGAGTTTTTGAAGTGACAAGCTTATCCTGGGAGGAGCATCTTGTTTTTTGAAGTTGAAACTAGGCAGAAAGTGGAATGGATATTCTGAAAACAACCACAAGTGCCATGATCCTTCTCTGCCTCCTTTGCTTTTTCCAAAAAGATCATAGATCTCCTCTCTGTTTATAATATAATATGAGATAATTAACAATATCTAGGCTTTATCAAGTGAACCCTCTCATCCTAGGGAATGGTAGAAGAAAGGGACTGAGAGAGAGGCTGGCAAAGCCAATGGAGGATTTTATTCTTGATGTTTTCATCATATATTCCCAAAGCATTTGAAGTGGTCTCTACCTTAAAGAGTTGTTGCAAAGATAGAATGTGAACATAGTCATGGAGTGCTTTTAAAAGTTAAAAGGGCAACATTTATTATGATGATTCTCATAGAGAGCCACCATTATAATAACCACGTGAAAACCATTAGGTATAAATGGTAAGAATGGCACACTCTTCAGAATGAAGTGGGAGGCTAGAACTTTGTTTTAAATAGAATTTCAGTATTTGTTCTCCTGTCTTCTGAAAAAGTGACACAGGAAGAAGTATGTGACTTTGAAAACAAGTCTGGTTTTTTTTTTCTTTCCTGATAATTAAGAGACATAGATACTTTGGATGAACATAACCCAGCTCACCTTCTCGTTGTATTTGAAAATATGGTTTTGCTTATGGGAAAAAAGTAGAAAAATATTTATTTTCAAGTAATCTATTTCTCAGGGAAAATATGGCCCAGGCTTGCAAATGCTTCAATATTTCAAGAATTGAAGTACATAAAACATAATCCCTCTATATCTCAGGAGATGGCTTTGCTGTAGTCAGAAAATTCAGTTAGCTCATCACCAGCCTTGTGATGACGTTCATCATTTGACAATTAGAGTCTATACTTGAAGCCTTTCCAGCTTGATAGAATATACTAGACCTTATCTTCCACTGGCATAGCCTTCAGAACCCAGGATCAATGTAATGCCTGATGAGCCCCTGGAGTAGGCCTTTGGGGGAAGAGATTTGTAAGTAAATAATAAAAAAAAAAGGGAGTACTTTTTGCTTAAATCCAGTGACATGCAGGAGCTAACTCATATAAGCTCAAGAAAGCCCATTGTTAAATTTTCAATGACAGCTTTTACCCTTTAGAAATTAGCGAATGCTATAAAACCAGATTTGATTTATTGTTTTGTTGATTGTCTAAACTAAAAAAGTGGTGGGAAACTGGAAATAGTGTAAATCAAAACTGATAGTATTTCAAAAATGCTTTGTTTTTAGAGAAACTGTTATTAAACACTTACTGTACACCTTACAACTCTGGTTAAAACGAATCCTCCCTACCAAAAAGAAAAAAATACCTAGCCAATTCTCAATTCTCTAACCATGTCTACAAATAAATCTAAAGCTTTCTTTAAGTGAAATGGTTTCAAAATTGAGAATTAGATAATGCCCTTCCCTGACAATCTTTTTTATTAGAGGTACTAACAAAAATCAAAATTGATAATCTTCTCTCTAATATCAGTCAAATTTCTCATTAGAACATATTATGGTCAGATTGCAATTGACCAAGTTTAGGAATCTATCCAGTTCTCAGTACAGATCCAGCCATAGGCAAAATTTAAGGTAGGTCGTTTTTCTTTAAAATCCTGTTTTTCAGACTGAAACATGCTATTTTTCACTTTCTTTTTTTTCTTTTATTTGAGTCTTCTCAAATAACTAATATGGAAATGTTTTATATAATTGCACATGTACAACCTATATCTGATTGCTTGCTCTCTCAGAGAAGGGGCAGTGGAGGGAGGGAGCGAAGGGGTAGAATTTGGAACTCAAAACTTTAAATAAAAAATGTTTAAAGTTTAAAAAAAAAACTTATTATTTGCTCCTTTCAACCTGGATCCTTTTGAACAATGTTGGACAGCTGCTCCCAGTGTGCCCTTGTCTCAGGATAGCTACCTCTTCTTATTCTCTAGCTCCAAACTGCTATGAAAAAAAAACTCTAGGAGCAGCTATCATAGAACTTCAGAGAGGGAGTATAGACCATGTGGCCTTTTGTATCAAGGGAGTACTTGGAGCATGTTTGCCCCAGTAGTGCAACCTTCAGGAGCATATTTCATCACGGTAATGCCAGTGTATGTGAAATCGAGTCTTTTACTATAAGCAGAGTGCATTATTGTGCTCTGCTAGGGCTCCTCCTTGCTAAGAAGACAACACAAATTGAAGAAAGAAAGAAAGAAAGAAAGAAAGAAAGAAAGAAAGAAAGAAAGAAAGAAAGAAAGAAAGGAAGGAAGGAAGGAAGGAAGGAAGGAAGAAAGGAAGGAAGAAAGAAAGAAAGGAAGGAAGGAAGGAAGGAAGAAAGAAAGGAAGAAAGAAAGAAAGAAAGGAAGGAAGAAAGAAATTTTTGTTCTGAGAGCCATGTTCATCCTACATCACTGAGAAACTACCTCCAAGATGAATCAGGAATACAAGCCATCCAAAGTCACATGTTTCTCCTGAGAGGCCCTGAAAATGAGCACCAGGACCTGTCACTGCAATGTTAGCCATCTATATCATCAAAACTCCATATTCTCATCTCACCCCGTCAGGTCCAGCATCCTATACGTTCTTTGTTGTCGTTGTGTCATTTGAGTCATGTCTGACTCTTCATGACCCCAGTTGGGATTTTCTTGACAAAGACACTGGCGTGGTTTGCCATTTCCTTCTCCAGCTCATTTTACAGATGAGGAAACTGAGGCAAACAGGATGAAGTGACTTGCCCATGGTTATACAGCTATAGCAAGTGTCTAAGGTTAGATTTGAACACATGAAAATGAGTTTTCCTGATTCCAAGCCCAGTGCTCTATCTACTACAATCCCTAGGTGCCCTTCTGTAGCTAATTTTAAAAATAACCTATGTAAAAAAATTTTAAATAATACTTGTAAAAAGAAGGGATAGAGAAAACTCTTCCTTTCTCCCCCTGGTAAGCAATATGCATTCAGTGACCTTTTAGAATTAATGCTCATATTTTATTATCTAGTTCAAAGATATGATAATATTGATGAGAATTCCAAGCTGGATCCTAGAAACTCGGGTGCGCGTGTGGATGCGCATATACATGTGCATGTGAATGTGCACACGCATACACACACACACACACCTACCCAGGAAAGTAGGAAAATGTGCATAAACTGTACTGGATGGAGATGTCACAGACCTTGTGGCACAGAGTCATCAATGGCTGGGCCCTTGGTATACTTTGTACCTAAGACATCAAACAATTTACTGAAAAACCAAACACATGAGACTTCCCCAGGAACATCCACAGTGGAATACAAGCACCAACCCACAGGGAAAGCCTTTCAAATATCAAATAGCCAAACTTCACAGATTTTTAAAATTCTTATTTTGCTTTCCTTCCTTCCAGAACATACAATTCAACCATCACAGTAAAATAAATGAGTCTAAGATTCATCTTCCTGAGTTCAAATCTGGCCTTGGATATTTATTAGCTGTGTGACCCTGGGCAAGTCATTTAACCCTGTTTGTCTTAGTTTCCTCATCTGCAAAATGAACAAGAGAAAGAAATGGTAAACCACTCCAGTA
Source organism: Pseudocheirus occidentalis (assembly GCA_028646575.1). Lineage (NCBI taxonomy): Eukaryota > Metazoa > Chordata > Mammalia > Diprotodontia > Pseudocheiridae > Pseudocheirus > Pseudocheirus occidentalis. Next base: position 46,748,337 of record CM053593.1, read on the forward strand.
TTTTTGCCAAGAAAACTCCCAATAGGGTAGCAAAGAGTTGGTTATGACTAAAAAAAATGACTGAATAACACCGCTAGTCCAGAAGCAGTTACAGAATAGGAGAGACATTAGTGTCCTTGTTAGAATAATTGGCAGCATCTGTAGGTTTCTTAGCCCCAGAAAAAGTACGCTGCTTTCTGACTCACAGAACTACTCTCCTAATGCTGCAAAGAAAACAAGGTAATAAAATAATAGATCTATAGGCAGAAATTGGTAGCAGACAGAGATGTGTAGTACTGGTCAAACCACATGATACAATCAATGTTCCTATCCCTTAGACATAAGGCCACCTCCACCTCAGCTTCTAGGGCCCCCTTCCTTTTTTCCAGTCAAATCCTCTGGTAACAAATGACTCTGACCAATATTTGAACAAACCTTCAAGTCAGATGGTCAACATTAAGCAATCGACTGGGTGTGAGTATACAGGAGTGGTGGTGAGAAGGTGGTGGCAATATCTGTATCTGAAGCCTCACTTCAATTATGCACTATTTCTAGGTTCTAGCCTGAAATTTAAAGTACTACCCAGACACAAAAATGAAAATAAAGGGGAATCAAAGAAGACACTACACTCTTCTTTTGAGGTACCCTATTCCTCCTCTCCCAAGAGTTTCTTCCATAGTTTCTTTAGACCTAATGAGAAAAACCTAATGAGCAAACCATTATACCTTGATGACATTGCCTTCTGCAAGTATTTATTAAGCACTTTGTCTGGTAAGCTAGCTTATGTACTAGGAAAATGACTTCAAGATTCAATAAAATATTATTCTGGAGGCAGCTATGTGGCACAGTGAATAGAACACGGGCCCTGGAGTCAGGAGGACTTGAGTTCAAATCTGGCCTCAGACACTTAACACAAAAACTAGTCGTGTGACCTTGGGCAAGTGACTTAATCACAATTGCCCTGGCTTCCTTCCTCTAAAAAAAACTTATGGACTACCTCATGGACCACATCTCCACAATTTACTAGATTAAATTACCATGTTAAAATGCAAAGTTCAGAACCATAACTAGCCATTGTGATGCCTGGCACAAGTACCCACAAAATGTACTGAAGGCAAAGAACATGAAAGGACTATTCAAAAACTTTTTTTAAAATAAATTCAGGTGAGCTAAGGTGTTACTTGAGACCAAAGGACACAAGACCCCAAGAGTGGAGAGTATCCCAGTTTGGGAGGGTAGAGGGGTAGAGGAATAGAACCAGACCAGGTGAGTAAAAGAATTCACTCAGGTAGTTTCCTTTCCTAATGTTTCTTCCTGACTTGGAGCACAGTTCATCTATGTCTGTCTGAGTGTTACCAAGTACTGTGCCCTTGAAATTTCAGCTGGCAGGAGCGACAGCTCAGTCACTCAACCTTTTTTAAGCTTCTAAGAATGCCACACTTCACAAGTCTTCCATAGTACCTTCCCTTTCACCCTCTCCCCCACACAGACACACACACACACACACACACACACACACACACAGAGTTAGATGGGACCTCAACCTCCATGTACTTTTAGAACACATTGCAGCTATCACTCTTATTCTTTAATCATATTCTATCATACATCAGAGTTTCATATATTTGTGTCCCTGTCTTATCCCTATGAGATGGCACACTCCTTGAAGGAAGGAACAGTATCTGAATTATTTTGATATTTCTGTCATGGTACCTATTACATGGAAGAAAGGCATCAGATATAAAAATAATATCTCTCAGTTATACAGTACTCTAAGTTTTATATTCTCCATAACAATCCTATAAGGCAATGTGTGCATATCTACATTTTACAGGAGAGAATACTGAGGTGCAAAGAAGATGAGTAACTTGCCAACAGTCATAGTATTAAAAGTTGGAGCTAGGATATAAACCTGAGTCTCCTGATTACAAATACAATGACTATGGTTCAAATCACAGCCTCTCTGAGACTCAATTTCTTCTTTTCTAAAGTGGTAGTAACACTCACAACAGCTATATCATAGGATTTTTGTGAGAAAAAAACTCTTTGAAAATCATAAATCACTATATAAATATGAACTATATTCTCTTTGGTGCTTAATTAGACGTTTGCTAAGTTATTAAGCTGAATTCAACTATTCCTTTCCAAGCAGGGACATCCAGACCTGTCTTTTAGATGTGTTCCTGCAGAGGGACGTAACTTCGGGATTGGTCAAATAAAGGAAGAGAGTTGATTTCAAGTAAGAACAATATTTGAAGTTAACTGTTCCTCCTATTCATAATGAATAGGGGCAGGAGAAGGGGTGTGCACATCTAAGTACATTTGAGACATCAGCATGGAACACCCTTTAAATCATTCCATGTGCAGACAGATGTGTACAAAAAAACACCCCCACATGTTTTCTATTAGTGACCTGTGCTTCGGAGAAACACTGTGTCTCTCAGTGGTAAAACCATTCTGATCACTGCAAATGTCTTTTTAAAATGTAGCCTGGGGGCAGGAAAAGGCAAAGTGCTTTAGAAATTAAAAGCAAGTCTCTGGCAGAGGCCAAGGTTGTAAAATCTGCTGGAAACCTCTTACTGCACTTAGTAAAGAAAGTCATTCTATTGAGATTAAGCATTCATCTATCAGGAGGGGGGAGAGCATCCAAGTTAGTAAAGTTAACTGGCAGAGACTAAAGGGAAATGTTCCTGAGCTCTGCATAGACACAGCTTCCTGCCTGTGTGCACACAGGGCTAGTGTCTATGTTTTTTTCCAGAAAAATATTAGCAGGATCATAGCTTTAGTGTGCAATGAATATTGGACCTGCCATTTTATCAGTACAGTGAATTCCTGGATCAGGTGGGCACCTTCTCAATTTACAATCTTAACTAAGAGGCTGGCATGGCTTTCTTAAAGGTTACCCAGCTGCTAGGCATCAGACAGTGAATAAGACACAGGACCACATCTCCAATACTAACACCTGCTATACTCCAAAGCCTGCACCAGACACTGGAGACACAAAGATTGATAGGTCAAGGGACCTGCTTTCAAGGAACTTACAATCTAATGAAGGGAGAGATAAACATACAAATAACCAAGAGGGAAAGAGGCATGAATTAATGCAAAGGAGAGGTCCAGGCAAAGTACAAGGAGAAATTTTCATCTCCGAGGCAACAAGTGGAAGGAAGTGAGAAGGCCTCATGGGGGAAATGGCACCCGAGTTAGGATCATAGTAATACAAATTTAAAGTAGGAAGGAACTTTTTAGGCCACCTAGTACCATTCTTTCATTTACCAGATCAGGAAACTGAGCCCCAGAAAGATGACTTGTCCAAGATCACACAAGTAATAAGTAGCAGAGCCAAGATCCAAAACCAGTTCCTTTGTCTGACTTTAAATTCAAGATTCTTCCCATTGAGCCTCAAAGGAAAGAAGGAAAATCAGAAGATGGAGATGAGGAGTAGAAGCGTTTATTTCAGGTGGGAGGGGGTCTATATAAGCAAATATATGGCCATGGAAGAGGCAGGACAAAAATGAGGGATGTATTCTAGAAAAGAACAGAAGCAATTTGGCTAAAGGGTTATAGACCACCTGGGCAGAAAGAGGAAATAGATGAGGATTTAATGAGACAGATCATAAACCTGGCATGGAGCGATGATGGGAGAGTATAGTCCAGTTTGGTTAGCTCATAGCTTAAGTAATATCGGATAAGGTGGGCCTGGCAGGAAAACAGTAACTTAATTTTGGCATTTTCTGAGTTCAAGGAACATTCAGTTATAAGAAGCTAAAAGCAAATTCTCTCTATCCCCTTTTTTTCCCCATGAGAGGCAACCTACTGAGCTATCCTGGAAAAGCTAAGCAGGGAGTGCTGAAAAGGCAAGTTAATTTCCCTATGAGTAAATTCAAAGGTTAACAAACACACAAATGAAAACAAGAGAGATCAACTAGTCTAGGCCCCTCATCTTACAGATGAAGAAACAGAGAAACAGAGGGAGTGAAATGATTTGCCCAATGTGCCCTAGCTTAGTAAGTGGCAAGGATAGGATCCAAAGCCAGCTTTGATTATGTCAAGTCTAGTGTTCTTTCCGTCACATCATACTGCTTCCTTTATAAGCCAGGAATGTAAAGAAGAGACTGAAACTTCCATGAAAGAGATCAGGTAAAAAATAAGGCTCATAGGAAGAAGAACAGAGTGAGGGTGATCAGTGATTTTCTGCTCAGGGACCCTGGGGCAGTTATTTGTCAGATTGATAACAACAATGAAGTCTGTTGTCTTCTCGGGACATATGCCCAAAATATAACAGAATTTCCCAAGAATCATGAAAACCTGGTAACAAATATGAAGAGGTCTGTTGTCTTCTTAAGGCACATATCCAATATATTATGAAAACCTTCCAAGACTTATCAAAAAAGATGACAATTACTCACTTCTGGTGATTCACATGAGCACAAATTATTCTGCTAGAAGGAACCTAATAATATTGTCAAATATTGCAGTGTCTTAGACAAGAACCTGAAGACCACAGGGGGATGGGCTGTTTTCCTTACTGTTACTCAGTGAAAGTGTGTGTATGTGTGTGTGTGTGTATGTGTGTATGTATGTATGTGTATACGCATTCTATGTTGTGTGTGTGTGTGTGTGTGTGTGTGTGTGTGCAGGAACCAGAGGGCAGAGAGCATGGTGCAGAGCATTTGGGTAAGAATCAATGGAGGGAGGAACAGAAACTATTTTGTTATTGGACTATTTCATAGACCACCTGGACAAAAAGAAGAGATAGATGAGGAGTTTGTGAAACACTTGAAGACTCTTGATGGATGGTGTTCTTTGCCAAAAGGAAAATAGTCGATGATTTCTTGATTTTTCCTTGTGATAATTTCATCCTTCAAAAGTTAGAGGAACTAATAAGGGGAAATATTGTACTAGATCTGATTTTTCTTTAACAGAAAGAAACTGGTTGCTAGGCAGAAAGGATGGGATGCCCAGTATACAGGATAAATGTCCACTTCCTCCTAGACTCTATAACAAAGAGGAAATTGGGCATAATCTGAGATGCACCACAGATTTTGGGAAAGTAGAATTCAAAGAGGAAGGAGAGGTAGGTTACCATGGACTAACATCCTAGAGATGAAGCTAACCCTGGAGGGATGGGGGGAAATGCAAGGATGAATTTCTCTAGACACAAAAAGAAAAAAATACTCCTATTAGATGGGGAAGATGGTAGTTTTCCAAAGAGACTAATGGAGAAGCTCACACAAATGTTTGATTGTTCTGACCCAACTTCTGCTGTTATCATCACCATTTAATCTAATCCTACTTTTCATCTCCCAGGCTCAGAAGAAAGTAGAGTTCAACTCAGCATAAGCCCTTTTCTTAGATTCAGTAGCGTGGAGTTCATACACCCCTCCAGCTATGACTCTGACACTCACTTTAGCATGAGCTCTTCAAGAGGAACAGCTTCCTTTGATTCTTATCATAACATTGATAAGACCATTTACAGGAGAATTACATACCTTTCTATCTCCTTCCTCGGTGGTTTTAGCTGGTGTGTCACCTAGTTATAACTAGACACATAGTCTCACACACTCCCAATCACAGAGAAAATCTGCAAGGTTGTTTTCTGGTTTCTAGCTCCCAGATGAATGTAAAATTCCCTGGGATCTGGAATGAACAGTGCCTAGGGTTATATCATAAGATAAGCAAAGCAACTGAAGATGGAAAATTTCCTACCTTTGAGCTGCTGTGGTCAGGGATTAATTTATCTGAGTTTTTAGAGGTTATACGGAGAGGAATTCAGCAAAACTGAACAGCTGATGAATTTTTATTATATTATTGAGTATTTTAAAATACAATTGTATATCAGCCATGATATAAAAATTACTGAAATATAGTTTTGTTAATTGATTTCTATTTATGAGCATGTATGTATTCTATCAATATAAACACTTTATTGATTCCTATGGTCTGTGCATCAAATGCTTTGTTAATCTTTTCATGGATGTGTTACTTGTGTCCCTAGGAGCCTTGAACAACAAACTGTTGCCCCCACACAGATAAGGGCACGGGCTATACGGGGTTGGTACTTGGGATGATAGAATACTTACTGAGATAAAAAAAAGTTGCCTAGCAACCATATCCTTAGCCAATGAAAGTAAAATGTCAAACATCCAAACTCTCTGACTGGCCAAACAAGTGAGCAAACAGGCTGGGTTTTTTCACCCTTTCATTGCTGTTGTCACTGAAGAAAAAGGAAAGACTTCCCTAGGGAAAAACTGCCTCAGGATGAAGTAGAAGTTTGTAGTGAATGAGTTAAAAGAAGGTTGGTTAATCAGAAACCTGTGGGGAAGGTTGATGTAGGGGATAAAGAGCTAGGCCAGAGTTCAAATCCTGAGACTTCCTTTATATCATCAGTTGAACTCTTTGACTCTCTCACCTGTTATATCAGAGGGTAGTAATGTCTGCTGTATCTATATCATAGGACTGTTGCTATGATCAATTAATATAACATATGCAAAAGTACTTTGCATATTGTTCTTCAGTTATTTCAGTCGTGTCTGACTCTTCATGGCCCCATTTGGTGTTTTCTTGGCAAAGATACTGGAGCAGTTTGCTATCTCCTTTTCTTATTCATTTTACAGATGAGGAAACTGAGGCAAAAAACCTGGGTCACAAAGTTAGCAACTGTCTGAGGATAGATTTTAGTTTAGGTCCATTGTTATATTCACAGTCCTATTTAGCTGCCTCCACTTTGTATATTGCAAAGTGATAAAAAGTAAGATTGAGAATAATAATAAACAATCCCAATAACGGTGGGGTCTGCTTTCAACAAACTGGTCCCATGTGAATTACAAGATGGATTTTTTTTCTTTTTATAGGAGTTTCATGTCCTTGATCTTTCTCCAGACTACTTAGCAGAGAACAAATTTCAAAGCTTTTATTTGCTCCAGTGGAAGAATACTGCACGTGTGCTTTAGATTACATTTATATATAATTTATGTGTGTCTATGATACAGACATACATCTAAATGTGTTTATAGAAACCAATTAATATCTATATGACCATCCCTACTTTGTGACTATCTTGGACAGAACTGTTCAGGTTGAACACATTCAATAAATTTCTACTGATCAATTGATGGATTGCCTGATATCAAGGACCAAGGTTTTCAGGTAGAGTGACATTTACTCTCAGATGTCTGGTTTGATCTTGATTGGGAAGAATTTTGTTTTTCCATATATATTCTGAGAGTCAGTCTAGAACCATTGGTTGTCAACTGGTTGGATGTCAACCATCTCAATTGGCTGTATTTCCTTCTTTAACTATATAAATGCCTTCTGATCTCAAATTCTAAAATTTAAGTTAGGTTGGTAGACACACCATGCAGTAACATTAGAGAGTAGGACACAGTCATTCAATGTCTAAATAGTTCAAGGAAACATGGAGAATACTTATATAGATCAATTCAATTTAATGAACATTTTTTAGGACCTATCTTACTCTGCAGAGTGGGTATAAAATACTGTGCGAGGCACTAGAGATACAAAGATTGCTAAGAAAAATCCATATTGCATTCCCTCCGGGAGCTCATAATAGAGTAAGGGAGATACCATATATACAAATACCTATAATAAAATAGTAATATAAATGCAAGTAAGGGGTACAAACAGAGTAATATTAAAGACTGAAGGAAGGAGAAAACATTTCCAACTAGAATGATCCAGAAAGGGTTCTTGTAAGAGGTAGTGAATGGGTTGAGCCTTGAAAGAAGGGGAAGAAATTTTTTTTAACCTGGGAGAACATTCCTCAGTTTACCAAGATTTTTACACATATGCACTTATGTACTTATCAATTGAGAGGTACCACAGAGCAAAGGACAATGAGCTTGCAATATTCAAGAGGATACGGGTTCAAGTTTCACTTCTGACAATTACAATGTGAGTCTTTTTAAGACTCTCAGTAGCAGAGCAGATCTCAAGTCAACATGCTTAAGAGTTTCCTACATTAATGAAATCATACCTCTTGTCCTCTTTCCTTTTCTTAAAAAAAAAGAAATCCTTATCAACTTAGATAAAAAGAGGGAGCCAGGATAAGAGATCACATCACCAACTCAATAAAGCACAAAATCTAAAAAGTCTCTGATACTAAGACCTATCTTGAGGGTTTATTTACGTGTCTGTCTTCTATTGGTGGGTTCCTTGCATACAAGTTTCACATAAATACATTTACTACATACATATATATGTAGCCAATGAAATTATGCGCATATTAATTATTAATAACTTGATAATCATTACTTGAACTTCCATAATTTCTGCATTCAATATCTCATTTGATTACATGACTGTGAACTCAAGAGCTGAAACCATGGTGTTCATTTTTTACTGTAAGCTCAATGAAGGCAAGGACTAAGCACATACTGAGTTGAATTCTCTGCTCAGAATGGTTATACAAAGAACCATTACTCTAAAGGCACAAACTCCACAGCTTCCAGCCAAACATTATTTTATGAGTTAGTGGTCAAGCAGTGTGTCAAGAGAGCAGCAGAAGGAAGATTCAGTGGCTCTCACTGTGTTGTACTAACCATGCCCTCCTTTATACATTACATGCTTCTAAGTAGCTTGATCGATGGACAGAGCCCCTTTGCCAGCGGATAGAAGTTGGAGGAGGGAGAGAGAAATGATTCACTTTCTCCCTCCCTTTCCCACAGTGGAAACCTATAATGATGGCAGTGATAAGACAAGGAGAAGGGATGACACCCTGACTTCCACCATTGTTAGCTTGTTCACAAGTTCAAGAAGTTGTCATTTCACTATTTGATTATACTCTATCCATTGATGTCAATGGCATGTCTTAGTGAATGATTTTTATGAGTTTCACTGCCCAAAAATAAAATAAAATAAATATGTGCAAATTATCTACCTATACACATATGTATGTATATGTACACACATATGTATGTATATATCCTCTTCAGGAAGTTTCCCATATCACAGACCCTATTCCTATTTACCAACAAAGGTGTTGAAAAGCTTATGTCATTTAATAGATAAGACTTATTTGTAATTAGCTCATAGCCTTTTTTTTTATACAGATGATATTTCTACTACAAAGTCTTAGGTATAGTAGGCTTTTTTCAGTTCAACAAATGATTACTAAGCACTTATTAGGCACTGGGATTTCAAGGACAAAAATGAGAATTCCATGAATTCCTATCTTTAAGAAAATTATATTCTACTGGGAAGAAACAGCATATACACTTTATACAAAATAAAGCAACCAGGTGACCAAACTAAATGGAACACTGGATTGTAGTTAGGAAGGCCTGATTTCAAATATTGCTTCAGACACTTACTAGCTGTGCAGCCATAGGCAAGTAACTTAAACTCTGTTTGCCTCAGTTTACTCACCTGTAAAACTGAAAAACTTTGAATAAAATTGAATAATAGTGTCTACCTTCCAGATCAAATGATATAATATTTGGAAAGTGCTTAACACAAGGCTTGGCACATAGTAAGCAGCAATAAATGCTTGTTTCCTTCTTTCTTTCCTTCCTTCCTTCTTTCCCTCCCTCCCTGCTTCCTTTCTTCCTTCCTTTCCTCATTACTTCCTTCCCTTATTCCTTCCCTCTTTCCTTTCTCCTCTTCCTTCCTTCTTGGCAAGTGGAGCACTAACAATTGGAGGAATCAAGAAAAGTCTCTTGTAAGAGTAAACACTTGAGTTGTGTGCTATAAAGGAAGTTAGAGTTCCCAAGAGACAGCTGTGAACAAACAGAATGTTTCAGGCATCAGGGATGGAATGTAATGGAAATAGACTTCCATGTATGAGGAAGAGCAGCTAGAAGGGCATCTATAGTGGGTCTACCTTTTCCTGAACATAAGCTCTGTAAAAGGAAAGAAACATGGCTTATCCATTTGCTTAATAAATTTCACCAAGGACAGGGGATCCTCTTGCACAAAGGCATTCTTCACTTCAAGAAAAACCCATGTTTTGAAGATGATTTATTCAGTCAGAGGTCCCTATGCTATTTGTGAAGAGTAGTCTGAGATCACCAGCAAGGAGCAAGGGGAAGAGAAAGAGCTGGGGGCAAATGGTGACAGGAAAAATCTTTGAGTCGGGGAGAAGGACCAAAAGCCATTTCTGCTCTTATTCCTGCTGAGAGTCCTGGCAACATCAGCAAAAGGAATATGACAGCTAGGGGATAGTGACAGTGTCAGCTCCCTTGGCTGTCTGCCAGGAAAGGCTTTGAGATCAAAGGGGACTCCCTGGTTATTTAAATTAGAAAATAATTCTTCATTTTGCATAATGACTCACTGTAGGGATTCTTTAAATAATAAAGGTCTCTGATGAAGATCAGTGTGATCTAGTGGGAAAAGCCCTGACCTAGGAGTCAGGAGACCTGCTGCTAGCTAACTAGTTGTATGAGCTTGGGCTCAGGATTACTCATCTAGAAAATGAAAGATGAGGTAACTGGACTATCTCTAAGGCCCCTTCGTAGATCCAATATTCTGAGTCAGCTATTTGACAGGAACATAGAAATGCAAAGCTGAAGTGTTAGGAGTTGTTGCCAACTGAAGCTCGACTTAAAAATAGAAATAAAGTATCTATGAAATTAACATTTAAGAGAAAGGAGAATGTGGTTCCATTAACAGAAACCCCATTAAGGAACATTTCTGCTATAGAAAGAAAATAAATCAGCATTTATTGGGTACCTACTCTGTTATAGCCACTATATGAAGCATTTTACAAATATCATTTGTTCCCCAAAACAACCCTGAGATGTAGGTGCTATTATTATTCCCATTTTACAGTAAAAGAAAATGAGGCAAATGGAGGTTAAGTGACTTGCCCAGGATCACACAGCTAGTAAGCGTCTGCAGTCACATTTGAACTCCGAATGCCTGACTTCAGACCCAGCACTTTATCCACTATACCACCTAGTTACCTATTTAAAGTGGGATAAACTTGCAAATCTGTATCGTTGCTTTTTTAAATCTTCATGCTAAGGCTAGACCATCACCTCCTAACCAGATCATTTTATTCATATCCTACAGGATAGATTCCCATAGTGAGTGATACCACCCCTAAAGGGTGCTTGAACCATCCAGGGGGGCGGTGGTAGCCTCTGGTGCAACCAGGGGATGGGGGACAGGGGTGTCAAATAAAAATAAGGGAGCCGTGGAAGCATAAGAAAAGAAGAAAACTTTGAAAAACCATTCATACATGTTCCACCTGTTGTGTAACAGAGTTGAAGTCATAGTGACAATGTTATTTTCCAAATACACAAAATGCAAGTTTTAACTATCAGTGGTCAAGTCTGACAACAGGTGTTAACAAGTAAGTGTTAGTAGGCAAGCACATTGTGCATCATCAGGAAGTCCAGCATGTATCAAGAGGAATATGTTTGTGTAATGACTTGTTTACAATTCAATACTATAAAGTTACATGACATGATCGTGCATCACCAAAGTTTCAATGCAGGAAAAAGCTGCACAAATTTACAATAAGCTATGAAATTTAAAATGTGTCATTTTTGAAATTATACAAATTTTTTAAACCTATTAAAGGGTTAAAGAAACTAGATTTCCCAGGGTACTGAGTAATTTTTTTTGAAAAGAGGGTGGCAGGCCAAATAAGTTTGGGAACCTCTGTCCTAGAGTTACTACCGAGCAAAAAATAAAATATACATAAATATGCCTCACAAAACATCAAATGCTTAAACCAAAAGAATTGTTAGTTTGTTTAATTTTGTTTCTTTGTAAAGATACATGTTGGATGTGAGCAAGCTACAACATATAACCAATGAGGAACTCCAAAGAAGAACAGAAATAAACATTTATATGGTAGAAATGGCTGGCCATATGACAAGAGCAAAGGATAAATGTTGGAGAATACTCCAATAGCCCCCTTGTCAGGAGAAATCAAGGAAGCCCTCTGGCACATTGGATGAATCCCCTATAGTAACACAGACAAAAGTTCCATGGCATAAGCAGACTTTGAACAGTTGCAATCTGCACCAGTGGAGGGAATCCCTGAATTGTAAAGATCACAGATCCATTTAAGTGTGTTGAATTAATCCACTTGGTCACCTTGTCAACTAGCTTTCTATGTCTATGAACTCTGATATTTTCTCCTTTTATGTGTTACAGAATATCTCCAAGTACTTCCTCTAGGGATGTAGCAGAATCATCTCTACTGGGTCAGTCATCAGATAGACAGTTGTAGGCTGTCAATCAGTCAATAAATACTTATTAAGCACCTATTATGGGTCAGGCATTGTGCTAAGCACTAGGGATACAAAAAAAGACAAAAGACAGTCCCTGCCCTCCAGGAGCTCAAAATAAGCAAATAAATATGTTGTTTGTTGATCATCCTTAATTCTCAAAAAAAAAAAACTGACATCAGGACAGTGATATCTTGACTTGCAAGTGAATCTAACTTAAGTGAGATAGGGCTGTGCAAAGTCATCAGCCTCACTCTCTCCTCCAGAGTGAAGAGACTACAGTAGCAAGGCATAGCTCAGGAAGACTGATGATGGCCTCAGATGCAGTGGAGGATCTTGACCTTTTTTCTAAGGTCTTTCCCAGGTTTCAATCTGTCTGAGGCAATACCCATTCAGTAATTAAAGGCTAGGTAAGAATTGAGACAAAAGGTGGCCTAGGTTTCCTTCCTAAAAGAATCAGTCTGGGAGAGGAAGATCCTCAAACAAGTTGTACATAGGATTAATAAGAAGAGGGATAGGCAGAAAATTAAGAGGAGTTGGGAAAGGCTTCCTATCTAGGATGGGATTTTAGAAGGGACTTAAAGGAAGCTGGCAAATCCAATAGGTAGAGCTGAGAGGGAAAAACATTCCAGGCATGAGGGTCAGCTAGAGAAAATGATGCAGCTGAGAGATAAGAGTGTTCTTTTCGGGGCGGCTAGGTGGTGCAGTGAATAGAGCGCAGGCCCTGGAGTCAGGAGTACCTGAGTTCAAATCCAGCCTCAAACACTTAACACAAAAAAAAACTAGCCATGTGACCTTGGGCAAGTCATTTAACCCCAACTGCCCTCCAAAATAAAAGCAAAAAAAAGAAGTGTTCTATTCATGGAACAGTCAGGAAGCCAGGATCACTGAGGTATATGTCAGGGACAAAGGTGTAAGAAGATTTGGAAAGGTAGGAGGGGAGTAGGTTAGGAAGGGTTTTGAATGCCCAACAGGGCATTTTTAATTTTCTTCTGAAGGTGATAGGGAACCATGAGGGTTTACTGAGTTGTGGGATAGGAGGTAGGGAGGTGTCACAGTCAGACCTGTGTACTCGGAAAATCACTCTGGTGACTGAATTCAGGATGAATTGGAGCAAGCTACTGCAATAGTTCCCCTATATGGTGATGAGAACCTGCTCTGGGGTTGTGTATCATAAGGAGAGAAGGGACTTCACTGGAGGTTGCAATGGTGAAACTGACAGGACTTGACCACAGATTGAATATGGGGGAATAGGGGAAAGGGTTAGAGATAGTGAGGAGTAAACAATGACTTTTAGGTTGCAAGTCAGAGGGACTAGGAAGATGGTGTTGCCCTCTACCACAATAAGGAAGGTAGAAGGGGGAAGTTTTAGGGGAAAAAATAAAAAGTTCTGTTTTGGACATATTGAAAAAAAGATAATTATAGGACATCCAGTTTAAAAGTCTTAAGGGCAGTGGAGGTAAATTCAAGAATCATCAACACAGAAATGGTATTTCAAATTCATGGGAGCTGATGAGATTTTGCAAGTGACAGGGTACAGAGGGAGAAGAGAAGGGCCCAGAACAGAACCTTGGGAGTTATCTACAGTTAGAAGGAATGATCTGAATAAGAACCCAGCAAAGGAGACAGAGAGGGATTGGTCAGATAGGTAGGAAAAGAATCAGGAGAGTGGTGTCCTGAAATCCTAGAAAAAAAAAGAGGGTATCAAGGAGGAAAGGGTGATGAACAGGCTGCATATGGAAAAGGCAGACTAATCCAATGGAAAGAGTCTGGATTTGGCATCAGGGGACTTGGATTAAAATTGTTCCCCTGTAACCATCTACTTATCTGACCTTGGACAAGTTGCTTAATTTCTCAGCCTCAGTTATCCCATATATGAAATGAGGGGTTATACTAGACAACCTGAGAGCTTCCTCTGAAGCTGTAGTCCTCTGAATATCTCATTGTTCTCTGCCCTATTTTGGCACTATATCTTGGCTTTGGAATAGAAAGCACTATGACTAACCCCATGACTATGACTAAGGCAGGTGATTGTGAACAACCTACATTCACCCACCATGTTAGGCACTGTTAAGTTAAGCATCTCTCCTACCTAGTCATATATATCAATTTACCATCTCTGTGGCTTCCTGGATCAAAGGTACCACTCCTTTCTGTGTGTTGATTTCCTTAGAAGACTATACTCTCCTAGAACTCAGATATTGTCTTTCCTTTTCTACTTGTATTCCCAGAACTTAGCACAGTAACTGGCACATGGGGAGCACTTAACAATTGTCTTTATATTCATTTATTCATTCAGTCTCCAGATCTATCTACATTGCAAACTACGCACCACCACACATAGGCCAGTATGATCAATGATACACCATTGTATCTGTTCCTTCTACTCAACTTCTCTAAACATCCTGACTAGCTTCAGTCTTAGGGGCGAAGGGGCAGAGAAAGGGGCTGCTGTGATTGTCCTCCAAATCTATCCGGCTGTTTCTGGAATACTTGGCATGATTAGAGCACTCCCAGAGAATTTTTCATCCATGCTATAAATTCCCACTTGTGCTTCTCCTCCCTTTTCTCTTCCTCCTCCTCCTCCTCTTCCTCCACAGACATACTCCATTATCTCTAACAAAATCAATGGGCTAAACCAAGGTTTGGGATCTTGGATATAACTTCTTCTATTCTGGTCCTGACCATTACAGACCAGGTAGTCTTCAGAAAGAATATATATATACATTATGCATTTGTGTATGTGTACATATATATGTATACACACACACATATATATACACAGAGACATGTAACATAGTATGTGTATAGACTGTATGGATATGTATACTTGTGTACATATATATGTGTGTGTGTGTGTATACATATACTGTGTGTGTATGTGTATGGTTTGTTAGTTGTGGACCTTTGTGATCAAAGAAGACCAAAATGACATCACTATGTCAGAGTTAAGGTATAGTGCGTTTGACTGTAACTGATCAGATCAATATGAGTTTGGAAGGCGGTTAGGAACAAATATTCCACATGAACATCTGAAGTGAACATGTCACTAAATTTCTGTATCTCTTCTTTCTTTTGAGCTACTACAATTCTTTGCTCATAGAGCACAGCACCTTCTTTGATATGGGCATACCAAGCTGGGTCATCCTGTGCCAGTACCTCCCACATCTCACAATCTGTTCCAAAGTTCTTCAGAGAGACCTGGAGAGTATACATGTATTACTTCTTCTGACCTCCATGTGAGCTCTTGCCTTATATAAGTTACCAGTAAAATAGTCTTTTAGGCAAACATATGTTCGGCATTTGAACAATGTTGCCAGCCTATCAGACTTATATTCTCTACTGTAGAATTTCAGTGCTTGGCAGTTTAGCTCAAGAAAGGACCTCGGTGTTTAATATCATATCTTAATCTTATTAGACGATTTTCAGAATCTTCTTAAGACAATTCAAATGGAAACAATTCCATTTCCTGACATGGCATTGGTAGATTGTCCAGGTTGCACAGGCATACAACAATGAAGTCAGGACAACAGCTCTGTAGAACTTGAGTTTGGTAATCAGTCTAATACCTCTTCTCTCCCATGCTTTCTTTCAGAGTTTCCTGAATATTGAGCTAGCTCTGACAATGTGGACATAGACCTCATTATCTATGTGGACATCCCTGCAAAGTACACTGCCAAGGGAAGTGAACTTATTGTCCATGGTATTCAAAACTTCTCCATCTGCTGTATCTTACTGCTTCAAATATGGATGGTGTGGTGCTAGCTGATATGTGTGTGTGTGTGTGTATCATTTTCTCTCATTTTGCCTTGTTTTTCCTCAAATTCAAAATTGTGGAAAAGCACCACAAACTTCCTTCCAGATTCACTGGGGAAAAGAGTCTCCCACATTTGAAGATGATAACCTTTATGAAATCAATAGGGCAGGTTCCCCAAGTGACTGCCCAATTCAATGGACAAGGCAATATCGATTTGGAAAATGGGAATCTGGGTTTGAAGAACATTTCTGCTGTTTGCTATATGTGTGTCCTTGAACATGTCACTTACTCTATCTAGGTCTTGATTTCCTTTTTTGTAAAAAAAAAAAAAAAGAAGTCAGTTAGACTAAATGATCTCCAAAGTCCCTTTTACTTCTGAATCTCTGCCTATGATTTCAAGATTTCCTCAGCACAATTCCTTCCCTTAGTCACTGTTTGCTCATTCATCTCCTATAGAGATTGAAAATGGCATAAAACATAGATTATACTGGGCATATTCCTTAATCGAAGTTTATAAAGTGACTTTTTATGCAAACTGTAGTCATGCAATCATGATCAGCTCCCAATCTTGCACCTACACACACACACACACATACACAAAAACAACCTCTCTGCCTCAATCTTTCAGGAAGAGGGAAGATTTTTTTTTAATTGAATCAGGGTGAGTAGAGTCAAGACCTCCTAGATCACAAGGCCCGTGAATTAACTTCCTCTTTCCAAGGTAGCCTTCTTTTAACCTCTCTCAGACTCAGTTTCCCATTTCTGCGCCTTTGCACACATGGGCCCCCCCCACACACACACATACATCACGGGGGACAAGTCACGGTCTGCTACCTAGAATGCACTCCCTCCTCACCTGGTCCTCTTCGAATCTCCGGTTTCATTCAAAGCTCAGTTTGAATTCGTTACATGATGCCTTTTTCCTGCCAGTGTAGCACTACCAATAAATGGCACCTCTTTCATACATCTTTATATATATATATGTATATGTATATGTATATGTATATATAAGTATAGTGTGTTTGACTGTAACTGATCAGATCAATAGGAGCTAGGAAGGCTCTATCCTAGGATGGGAACAAGTAGTCCACCTTGACATTTGAAGTGGACATGTCGCTAAATTTCTGTATCTCTTCTTTCTTTTGAGCTACCACAATTCTTTGCTCCTAGAGCACAGCACTTTGTTGTCTTCCGTTATAGAATGCAAACACCTTCATGGGCATGGACCGTTTCATTTTGGACTTTCTATCATCAACCTTACCACAGGGTCTAGTGATTAATAAATGCTTGTTGATCGATCTATCAAATGTGAGTAACAAAAACCTGCTGCCCCTTCATCATAGACTTGTTTCAAACCTCCAATGATATAACATATGTAAAATGCTTTGCCAACCTAAAGTGCATACAGGTATCAATTACTACCACTTATTATTGGACAAAAAGGCAGTAACTTGCATTCGTAGGAGGAGTATCCTCATTTGGAAGTTCCATGAGTCCCTAAGATCACATGTTCATTCACTATCTCTAACCCTTACTGAATTATTATTGATGCAATTACTAAGTCTGTATAGGCAAGTGACCTAGACATGGTTCTCCCTCTATGAAGAGGCTGTGCCTTCACATTCACACAATCTGATTATTTTGACTGATTGTGTATTGGAATGATTGGCCTCTGTCAGAGACCTGGCAAGTCAGTTATAAATTAAACACATTTACTAAAGGACTAGGCTACAGTGCATGGCCCTCTTGAGATTTCTGGGTGCAAAAACAAGTGAAGATAACTAAGGTTTCCTCCTGTTTCCTTGAATATCCCTATAATCACTCACTGGAGCCTCAGAGGAAGCCTCCCCTTCCTCTTAATCTTCTCTCCACCCTGGATATTATGCAATTGCTTAAGGGGCTAATAGGGATTTTTCTTTATCATTGTCTCAGAGACAGGATCTAGGACTGGAGGCAGAGACTGTCTCACCCTGGGACAATAATTCTTCAGCTAAGCAGCTGCCAAGTTCAGAGGATGACCAGGAGACAGGCAGATAGGTTTCCTGATGCCTCTAACATGCGCTAAAGTGGAATGATGTGAGCTGGCAACAGCTGAGTGAAACTCTCTCTACCTAAGGCAACCATACTAAGTGTTTTGCCTTAACCAATAGATCAGTACTTGCTTGGATCTAATGAATGATTATTATTTTTCACCACTGAATTGACTGGTAGTTTTGGACAATTGCAAAACTGATCCCATTTACAAATCCCAAACGTTATTTCCAGAGTGCTGATGATTCCCTAGGGAACCTGCAATGAGTCATGGTAGTCTGAAGTGCCTGGTTTTGCCAATCTATAAAATAGGGGGAAATAAATCACAGCTCATTTCATATGTGCCGAGCAGAGCAATTTGTTAACAACAAGAGGCTGAGGCTATGGAGAACTCTAATCTAGTCCTGGCATTTCTGTCATTCATCCCTCGTTGCTTTCCCCAAGCTGGACCAGTGCACATCACTCTGACGCTAAATACCTGTGTTTGAATCCCTGTACTTTGGCTCAAATTTCCAATTTTATTTAAATACATTTGTGGAGAATCAACAGAACTACCCCCCAAACCTCACTGTTCTTCTCTCCTGAGTCTGAGAGGAAAATACTTCATAACTTCGGTAACTCTCCCTGGCCTTCCTCTCTCATTCAACCCAATTTTATCTATGGTTCCTTTCCCCTTCCCCACCCACATTTTGGAATGTTGTCATCAGTGTATAAATTTGTGCTTTTCACCAACCAAAACCTAATCAGACCAAACACTGGGTAATCTCCCAATCACCAAGTAAATTCCATGTTTATAGAAACTTTGTTTTTATTACCTTAACAGCAGTTACATTTGTTCTTCAGAAAATCATCCTGGCTTCATGTTTATAAAGTAATATTTCTAATTAATTTACATATATTTATTTGAAAAGGTTGGACATAGTGAAAAGATCACTAGCTCTGTGGTCAGAAGATCTTGGTTCAAATTCTGCAGTAGATACCACCTTTGTGACTTTGGACAAGTCATTTCTCCTGTCTGGGTCTGTTTCCTCATTTTTTAAATGAGAAGATTGGGTTAAGTGACCTGCAAGGTTCTGGCCTGCTCTATACATGCATCTAGAGTCTAGATCTATTAGCCTATGATTCTATGTATATATTTCATCTAGACCTACACATTTACAGGTCTGAGGAAGTCCCTGTGTGGACACTTTCTCCATCAAACCAACAATCAAAGAGCTGCCTGGAACACAGAGAGGTTAAGTCACTTTCTCATGTATCACAAAACTAGTATGTGACAGCCATCAGAATTAAATATAGGTCTTTCTTACTCCCATTTACATAATATTACTCTCTGAAAAACATAATTTTGATGATTTTAACTTTATATAACAGTAACGTAACCCTGATGATTCAAGCTCTTCCTTGGGAAAGCTCTGACACTAACTAGCTTTGTGACCTTGGAGAAGTCATTAACTTCTATTCTCTCACTTGAAAAATGAAATTATCTCTCTTTAAGATAAAAGGAATCTCTAAAAATTTAGAATCTAGGAGAAAGAGCCCCTTGAATTCAATTTGATTCAATTCAATAAACATTTATTAGGCACCTATTATGTGCAAAGCATTGTGCCAGATATTTGAATTGAGGTCTATATGTTATGTCATAAGCTAAGCCTTATTCAGATTCCCCTCATTTTTTATTATCTTAATTTGTCCTCCCTAAATTCATAATTCATGTCACATACACACATTCCTAGCTTTTCACCAAGCTTTGACAAAATTACAAATACATATACATATATATATATATATATATATATATATATATATATATACACACACACATATATCCTCAAAAGAGTATTGTGAGCGTTAATGAGTTACTATAAGTAAAGAACTTAATAGGTCCTGGAAAAGAAAGAAAGAAAGACACCACATTCCTTAGGCACTTGTACTAAGAGAGAAAGAAAGCAGCTATTTACAATTCTGTGTCCATGACATATGCACTGACCCTGGGGTTCAGAAGTCTTCACACCCAGGATCTTACTGGGGACCAGAGACAGATTCCAACTTGCTGTATGAAGCTTGATCAGTCACCACTTAATCCAACCCATCCTTCATTCTTGTGCTACAGTCTTATGCTGTTCTCTACTGACCATGGATCCTTTCTAGACTGGGTGCAGATTCACTCTGTGATATATTAATACCTGGAAAAACGTCCTACTTACTAAAGGTGGAAGACAAGAGGAAACATCCACTGATCACCATGAGTTTCTAGATCCAGATAACTCTGGATGAATTGGCTACCTGTCCAGTAAGGGAGAAGGGATTCTGCCTTCAAAATCTCAGAAAAATCTCTGCCTTGTTTGATTCAGTCCTAGTTCTCCCACTTGTAAAGTCTCAACCCTGTAAGTTCCCCGTGGATCCCCCTTCATTCTAGTGCCTTCCTTTCCAATTCATCTCTATTTTATCCTGTCTATATCCTATTGGTATGTGTATATATATATTTGAGGGGGAGAAAGTGGCACATGCCAAAGGCTCCATTATGGCTACTACAGACTTTGTGGAACCTTGTGGGACTCTGGCCACCAGCCTAGAAGTGAGAACTCTAGTCAAGCAGTTATTTATTTAGTCTAATGGTTCTGCCAGAAACTCTGAGGGTCTTCTCCTTCCAGATTATTGTTTTTGCTTTTTTTCTTTTTGGAAGGGGGAAGGCAGGGCAAATGGGGTTAAGTGACTTGCCCAAGGTCACACGGCCAGTAAGTGTTGTGTCTGAGGCTGGATTTGAACTCAGATTCTCCTGACGCTAGGGCGGGTGCTCTATTCACTGTGCCACCTAGCCACCCACACCCCCCTAGTTTAATTTTTTATGAAGGCAAACTAGGCCATCTGTTGCCTCAGTTTTTATCCAGCCTTTAATTCCTGAGTAGGCATTTCCTCAAGACAAACCATGACCTGGGAAAGAGTATAGCTTAAAAAGACCATGGTCTTTTTAAGACCCATTGCAACTGGGGCTATTGACAATCATCCTGACCTTTGTCTTGCCACTGGACTCTCACGATGCCAGAGAGTGAGGATGATACTTTGTACAGCCCTACCTCACTTAAATCCAATTCACTTGCAAGTCAAGACATGACCCTCCTGATGTCATCAGTCCTCTTCAAGAAGGAAGGATGAACAACAACAATCTGGTCTAAATACTGCCAGACAACCCGTTTGGATGATTCTATCACTAAGATGACTAACTGCTTTCTGACTGAACTAACTACCCATTGTTCTTTTGTGGAAAAAGTCTTCCACAGAATCCTGAAGTTAAAAAGGATTTCTCATAGTTCAATCTGAACCTGGGAAAAAAGTTAATTTCCTTCATAACATACCAGACAGGTGGTCATCCAGCCTTTACTTAAAGAGCTCAGTTGAAGGGAAGCTCACTTCCTCCTGAGGCACCCCATTCCACTTTGGAACAGCTCTACCGTTGGGGAAGTTTTCCAGACATCAAGCCTAAATCTGACTCTCTCTCAGACTTCCCCTCCTTATTCCTACAGCTGTCTTGTAGGGTCAAGAAGAAAAAAAATCCATCTCTCTTCCATGTGCTAGCACTTCAGATGTTTGAACACTTCTGTCACTGCCTCCCTAACCCCAGTATTCTCTTCTCCAGACTAGAACAAAAGCCCTTAAAATGCTGCCAACCTGTGTAGTATCATGTCCATGTTGCTGCCTCCTCAATAGGAAAACTTGGTCAGTCAGGTTGATGCTTCCTACCAAAAATAAGATTTTTACGTGCATGCCCCCCCCCCCACACACACACACACTTGTGTATGGAAATTATAGCAATGACAGATATAATGACATGGGGAGGGCAAAGAGAGATAAGATATTGAAGATTTTTAGGATTCGAAAGGAAAGAAAGAAAATACAATTGCAAGTTATTTTTCCAGAACATCCAACGCTTCCGTCTGATGGGTAGAAAATGGTACTTTTCCAGAAAACAACCCTATCATTGTCACCAAGGCTTTCCATGGCACTTAATATTTTCAAAGCCTTTGACAATAGCTTTTCTTCCTGATAAGTGGTATAGGAGGAATGTAATCATACTTTTATTATTAACTATTCTACTTCTATGCACACTAGCTCCCACATAAATGCTCTTATTGTATCTGTAACTCATTCTCACACATATCGGCCCCCATTAATACTCCTCTTCAACTCATCTTTTCTACACACACCACACAATCTCACCTATATGTAATAAAGAATCTCTCTCTCTCTCTGTTCTTTCTCCCTCTACACACACACACACACACACACACACACACACACACACACCTTCTATCTCAATTTTCTTTCTTACACACCTGTGTATATCCACTTACTCTAACAATTCCAGTGAATTATTCCTTTCTAGAACGAAAAGGGGAGGGGGGGACCCACAACACATTCCTCCTTCCCCTTGTCCCTCATTCTTTCACACTAAGGTCCAGCCAGACCCGTCCAAGTGACATACTTACTGCCAAAGCCTGCAGGAAACTTCATGAAGTGAGAGTAATTTCCATACATGTTTACTCGTCAGTTCATCTTTCTCTCTCCTCTTTCTTTCCTCTTCTCAATAGTCTTGCCTCTCCCAGCTAGCTATTAGGCAAAGCCGGGACTCCTTCAACTTGGTATGGGAAGAGCGGTCATCATCCCCTGGCAGCCACTAGGAGTACAGGGGCCGTCCGCTCGCTGAGATTAATTAGGAAGGAGCCTGTCTCTGGACGGCAGAGTCGTCAGAGTGTGTTCCAGGCAGCTGTGGCAGCAGCAGCTGGTGTGTGGCAATCAGAGCGCATGCTGCTGTTGCTGCCGCCTCTGCTGCTGCCGCAGCTACTGCTGCTGCTGCGGCTGCTGCTGCCCCTTAGCTTCAGCTCAGAGCTAGCCTTCTGTGCCCCAACTGTTTGAGCTCCTTACGCGTTCGCTGAGGACTCCATCAGTGGCACAATCTATCAGCTGGGAAGCCAATCGATGTCTGACCGCATCGGCATAGGTCAGGAGTGAGGAGGGAGGGATCAGGCAATGAGAAGACTCTTTGAGTGCGTTTTCTTTCTATGGCACTTTTCCCCCTCCAAAAAAAAAATCAGCGTGGTTTTATTTAAAAAGGCATTTCCTCTCACTCTAGCCTTTCCTCATTTGATACAGTTGGTATTTGACCCGTGACAGGAATTTGGGGAGAAGGGAGGAATGAAGCTCTTCCAAGAGCGCACAATTGAGAGGGTCATGGAGCCAGGTCAGGAAGGGAGTGAAACTTCCTCGTTTTACAGATGAGGAAATTGGGGCCCAAAGAGTTGGGTCACACAGGTGATAAAAGTAAGATTTGAAACCTCATTCTCCGGTTCCAAAGCCAATGTTCTTACCACTGTACCACACTGCCTCCCCAAGTGGAAGTAGCTAGAGCCTTCTTTCTACAGGCTTTGAGTTCCCGTGTGTGTGTGTGTGTGTGTGTGTGTGTGTGTGTGTGTGTGTTGTCCCCTTATGTGGCTCAACAGCTACACCTGAGAGATTTACAGGAGGGGGACCCGAGGGTCTGACTTGGCAAAGGAACAAAGAAGGGCTTCCTTCTACAGAAGAGCAGAATCTTGGGGAGCGCCAGGCATTGTACCCGGGGGTTGCATGCAGAGACAAAAGCAAAAAACGACCCCTGCCCTCAAGGTGTTTCCCTTTCTAACAGTTTTGGGGAACTAGAGTAGCCTTTGGCCTTTGAGGAGACTCTTTCCACGTCTAATTTTCTGAAAGCCTTTGCCACTTATCACGTCTCAAATGAGAGGCTGGCAAATTGAACTGTGAAACGCTCTTAGACACAGCTCACTCACAGTGGGAGACACGACAACCTATCAAGGCAGAGAGGGAGTATTGACTGGACCCTGGGGTTATTTCCTAATGTCTCAATGGAGGAATACATTAATCATCCCAAAGCACTATTTTTATCTTTTCACTACCCTGTCCAAAAAAGAAAGAAATCAATGACTCCTAGTTACCACAAGACTAAATCCCACTTCTGACATTTAAGGAACTGATTGCAATCTGGATTCTAGCAATACTTTTCTAGTACTATTTCCCACTATTCCTGCTTCATGAACCAATTCAATCCAAACATTGTACCGGCCATAGAAGATTCAGAGACAAAATGAAGATCATTCCCTAGCCTCAAAGAACTTACATTCTTCCAAGGAAGATTACCTAACAACACACTACATCAGTCAGACTGTTCTACTCTCTAGCCTCCAAACAATCCATACTTATTCCCACTCCTGTACTAAGAGGTAAGATGCAAGAAAAGCATGTCGGTTCGTCCTCAGAGGATCCGGATTCCAATCCTGATTCAGCAATTTACTAGATGCATGACCTTTGGCAAACCTTAGCTTTATTTTTCTCATTTATGAAATCCTGCCTTCTGCAAGAAGCCTTTCCTAATCCCTCTTAATGTTAGTGCATTTCCTCCAAGGCTATCTCCTGTGTATCCTGTCTATATTTTCTTTGTATATAGTTGTATACTTGTTGCTTGCTTCCCTTCATTAGAATGTGAGCTCTTAGAGAGCAGTGAACTGTTTTGTTTTTCTGTCTTCCCAGTGTTTAATACAATGTCTGCATATAATAGGTGCTTCTTGACTTAACATGAAGGGGGTTGGATTGGAAAATCTTCAAAGTCCTTCCAGATTTAAATCCTCCTAAAATTCTGTGCTCCTGTCATTTGGCTCCTCATTTGGCAAACCCTCCCCTCTATTCTGTTTTACCAACTCCTCCTCAACCTTTCAAGCCTAGTTCAATTTTTATCTTACCCCATAAGACTTTCCCTGACTTCTGCAATGCAAAAAAAAACAAAAAATACCCTTTCTTACAAACTCTATTTCTTATCTTATATCTCACTTAATTCATTATCACATCTTCTCTTTTGACACTTCTCACACTGTTGCCTCATATTATCTAAACTTCACACATGTTATAGGTCATACATTTTCCACAGGGTTATGAGTTAGGTCAAACTGTTTTGAGTAACTATAGACCCAATTTAGAAGAGTCTACCATGTTCTAGGGATTGATGAAATCAACACAATGCCATCTGAAAACAAGATTAGTGACCTGACTATCTATAGGGAATACTTCTTCAGTTGGGAATACTTCCTGCACTAGCCATTCTCCATGATGATGGCAAGCACCATTTTCAAAGCTTCTGTTGATATCAGTAATCAGAAGGTCAATGAACAAAGTTATCTGTTACATGTATTGTTTTCTCTTTTAAGGAAGCTTGTGAGATTTTGACATATGCAAGCAAGGTGCCTAGTTGAGGAACAATTTTTAAGGAGATGTTTTGCTCTACAAACCAAATAATCATAACATGATAGATTTAAAGTTAGGAGTTCAATCCACTCATTTAAATTTTTTTTAATTTAAAAAACATTTATTTTATCTTTCATCTCCCCACAAAAAAATTTTGAAAAAGAAAACACTTGTGGCAAATATGCATGGCTATACCATAAAAAAATAATAAAAGGGCTGATTTCAAAGAAACCTGGGAAGATTTGTATGAACTGATGCAGAGTGAAGTGAGCAGAATCAGGAGAATAATATACTATAACAACAATATACTATAACAACTATTGTAAAAATGGACACTTTTGAAAGACTTAAGAATTCTAAATAATGCGATGACCATCCTCCTCATTTTACAGATGAGAAAAAAGAGGCATAAAGTGATAGTAACTTGCCCAGGGTCACATAACTCTTTTACTACAGAAGTTTGGTTGGCTCTCTCTTGCATTTAGGTTAGAAAACAAATTACCTTGTGTTTGACATTTGAAATCTTTCTCAATCTGACTCTCCCTAGTCTATCCTTCTAAGTTGAATATGTATTACTTCCTCTCAGGTCCCCCGCACTCCAAAACAAACTGCCTTGTTGTTGTTTAGTCATGTCCAATACTTCATGACCCCATTTGGGGTTTTCTTGGAAAAAATACTAGAGTAATTTGCTGTTTTCTTCCCCAGTTTGCTTTATAGATGAGGAAACTGAGACAAACAGAGGTAAGTGACTTGCTCAGGGTCACACAACTAATTAGTGTCTGAGGCTAGATTTGAACTTATATCTTCCTGACTCGAGACCTGGCACTCTACTCATTGTGCCACTTAGTTGCCCCTGGTACTGTTTACTGTTCTCCATATTACCTATGTGCTTTTATATAGGTTGCCCCAATGCCTAGAAATCTATCTCTTTTCCTTTCTGCCTCTTGGAGCTCTGAGCTCCCTTCAAGGTTTATCTCAAGTGTTACCTTCTATAAGACACCTTTCTCAATCTCCTACATTGTTAATTCTCCCTTAAGAACTATGTATTTTGTTTGTTTAGTGTGTGTATGTGTGTGTGTATTTAATATATTGTTTTCCCAGTAGGAAGTAGGTCCCTTAATAATGGAGTTGTATCCCCAGTGCCTAATACATAGTAGGTTTCTTCATATATAAAAATAGTAATTAATTATATTTTCACTACCTACCCATAAGGCTCTTTGAGAAATAAGTTAAGGCAATGTTTGTAAAGTACTTTGTAAGGGTTAAAAACATAATCCAGAGGCAGATAGGTGGTACAGTGAGCATGGCATCAGTCCTGAAGTCAGGAGGACCTGAGTTCAAATACAGCTTCAGACACTTGACACTTAACTGGCTGCGTGACCTTGGACAAGTCACTTAACCTCAATTGCCTTCCCTTCCCCCCTCCAAAAAAAACCCCATAAACCAATAATCAACTTGCTGAACTCCTGGTAAAAAGTACTTCACAAGGATCCCTGAGATCCCAGAAGCTTCCTGCTTACATCATCACTAGAACGTTGCTTTTATATCCTTTGCCCAAAAAATCTCACTGCTGAGTTTCAGGTCAATCCATCATATAGCACCAGTCTGTCTCACAATGTCCTGACTCACAACAGCCATGAATGTGGAAGAAGGAGAGTCAACTCAAATGGCCCTGTTTGGATCAGAGCTTCCGGGCCCACAAGCCAAGAAGCAACATTGGCCTCTTCTGGCTGCTGGTGATGCTATCCAAACTGTTGCCTGTCATCTGGGTACCATGGCCAGGGCATTACTGTCTCCTCACACTCTCCATTTTTGCAGGGGTCTATCATATCATGTATAGAAGCCCTCTTGGGACAATTGAGATTTGATCCAGTGGCCTCTCTTTGGGCAAGGAAGAAATAAAGGTTACTTTGTCTTACAGGCTGTTTTTATCTGGGAGGGTCACTGAGTAGAAGATTTTTAGAGGAGTAATTCTTCCTGTGAACTCTTAGGCTCTGAGTGGTCTCTTGTACCAGAGGCAGAGCTGCTTTGGGACAATTCCATTGCTGTTGATTATTTCCGTACATCTAACAGTGCTGACTTGCTGAGGTTAGCCCATCTGGTGTCCTGACACTAAGTCTGGATTGCTTTGGGGGTGCTAAGTATCTGGCAAAATTTTAAGACACAAAGTTGTCACTACCTCATCTTTGCTTTTTTCGCATGAGATCAGGAGTCCTGCTTAGGGTAAGAGACTTTGGTTGTTAGCTAAAGGCAAAACCAACTTGTTTGTGTTCCCTGAGGTACAGGTCATACTTTGGGGTCAGAGGTCTGTGTCCTGTCAGGGAGTCATCATTCCTTACAAGGCAATTGGCTTACAGGTTCTTGTGTAAGGCAGAGATATCTGAGACAATGCCTTTACCTGGAAATAATGAGAAGTATAAGAGGAAGCATTTGCCCATGATGCCCAATGCCAGTGATTTCATTCACTTCAACAAAAGGGTCATAGATTCTGAGTTGGAATGAGCCTGAGAGGGAACCTAATTGAACCTTTCATTTTACAGGGAAGAAGCAGAGTCCTTAAATAATATGCATTAAGAGAAAGGACTAGGACTCGAACTCAGTTTCCCTGCTACAAAACCAGAACTCTTTCCCTTGCGCCATGCTATCTCTCCATAAGTGTTGCACACTCATAAATGTATCTCATTGTTCAGTCATTTCAGTTGTATTTGATTCTTTGTGACCCTATTTAGAGTTTTCTCGCAAAAATATTGGAGTGATTTGCCATTTCTTTCTCCAGTTCATTTTGCAGATAAGGAACTGAGGCAAACAGGAATGAGTGACTTGCCCAGGGTCACACAGCTAGTGTCTGAGACTAAATTTGAATTTAGGTCTTCCTGACTCCAGACCTTGTGCTCTATCCACTGTACCACCTAGTTACCCCCAAAATGTGTCATATTACTATACCATGACTAACAGCCAAAGGGAGGGAAATGAGCATGTACCTACTTTGCTAAGCAATTTACAATTATTATCTCATTGGATCCTTTACAACAATATTGGATGGTAGGTGCTGTTATTGTCTCCATTTGACGGTTGAGGAAACTGAAGCAAAGATCAAGTGACTTGCTTAGGATCACACAGCTAGTAAGCATATGAAGCCAGAATTGAAGTCAGGTCTTCCTGTTTCCAAGTCCAGACCTCTATCCACTGTGCCACCTGGCAGCCCAGGACACATAGAGATGGAGAACAAGTAGTTACTTCATGAATTGGGATCCTATTTTTATTTTTGTTGATGTTTTGGCCTTCTCATTGAACTGCGATGCCATCAGTAAAATTGTCAATGAGATGAACAGAATATTCACAAGTGTGCAGGAATTTCGTAGTGCTATACCGTAACTTTATAGTAACATATGTAGTTAAGACACCTGGTCTTTCTGTACTTCAGTGACTCCAGAAGACAGCATGAGGTTAATGATTTTGTACAACTCTTCCATGTTTAAATCCAATCCACACTTAAGTCAAGACATCACCCCATGATGTCACTAGTCCTCTTCAAAAATAAAGGATGAAAAGCATTTCACAGGGCTCAAATAACAGAGTAAAGTGCCTTGCAAATCTTAAATTGATATGTAAATTATTGTGATTACAATTATAAGAGATGTCATGTGCAAGAGGGATCAAAGTTGTTCTGATTGACCAAACTATAGTGAGAAGAATAGGTGGAAAGCACAGAGGGGCAAATTTCTAGTAAATATAAAAAAAAAACCCTTCCCAATAATTGGAGCTATTTTCCCAGAGACAGGTTCTTTATTACCAGAGATTTTGAAGCAAAGACCAGATGATCATTTATTGGTTTTATTATAAAGGGGATTCTTTTTCTGGCATAGTTTGGACTAGAGAACTTCTGAGGTCTCTTCTAATTCTGATGATTCTGGGATGTATATGCCAATATCTGTTATAACTTCTATTAATAATGACAACAATTTACCACTGTATAGCAAGCAATTTGTTATTTTCAAAGTGCTTCTACATCTATTTCAGCCAGTCCTCTCAATCCCATGAGTTAGATGAGATAAATATTACTCTCCCATTTTGTAGATGGAAAAACTGAGACCTAGCAAGGTGAAGTAACTTAAAGTCACACAGCTAGTTACTGATTAAGTTGGGACTAGAATCCAAATCTCCACACTTCCTATCAGCATCCTGCTCACTAGATCATACTGTCACTAATCAATGGTACACTTCTACCATATGTATGTTTCTATCTCTTCTCATCTTCCTTCACAATCTGCTTCTTTTTTGGCTAAAACTTCCAATCCCATACTTTCTCATTTTGCAGTAGGGGCCTTCCACCTCTGCCACTTTGACTGGATGCTTCTAGTTCCAGCATCTGTCCTTTTCTACCAACACTGCACCTTCTCACAACTAAGTATAATAATGAGACTAGGATAAATCTATTTACATGAGATGGGTCAAGTCACTAACAACAGAGAGTGATAAAAACAATCATATGAGGAGTGGCTGGGTGGCACAGTGAATAGAGCACCGGCCCTGGAGTCAGGAGTACCTGAGTTCAAATCTGGCCTCAGACACTTAACACAAAAACTAGCTGTGTAACCTTGGGCAAGTCACTTGACTCCAATTGCCCTGCCTTCCCCCTCCAAAAAGAAAAAAAATCACATGGCTGAAGAACAATTTGACCAGCTGATCACTGGCTGACTTTTAAATATCTTCAGTCTTAACAACTTCCTTTCCTGATTTCTTGAAGTCTCAACTAAAATCTCATCTGTTACTGGGAGCTTTCCCCAACCCCTATAAATTCTAGTGCCTTCCCTCTGTTCATTCTTTCCAACTTATCCTATATATAGCTTGTTTCATATTGTTGTTTGTCCTCCATTCTCTAAGAGGACCAATGACATCATGAGAGTGATGAATTTCGAGTGAGTTGTATTTAAGTGAGGCAAGGCTGTGCGAAGTCATCAGCCTCACTTTCTCCTCCATTCATCACTGTCCAATAGCAAAACTGGAGTTTTGTCATAAGTCCAGGTAACTGGCGATGAGCCAGGATGCAGTGAGATAGATTTGGTTGTGTATTTTCTCCTCTGTTAGATTATAAACTCTTTGTGGGCAGGTATTATTTTTTGCCTCTCTATATATCCTCAGTCCTTAGCCCAGTGCCTGGCACTCAGCAAGTAATTAATAAATAATTATTGATTAATTGACTGAATGAACAAATTTAACTAAGGTCATATTACTCATCCTTCTCCTTTGCATTATAGAGTCTGCCATGACTCAGCCATGATCCCAGAACCTCTATATGGACGTTCCTTCAAATCTGGTGTTCATTTCTTAAGACATTTAACTAGGTATTGGCTACATCCAACCCCCAATTCATGAGGCTTAGACCTTTGATAGGGATATAATAGATGTGTTTGTAACGAGATAGCTGATCCTAGCTGCCTGTTCAATACCCTTGGCAAGCTTCCTAGGACTCTGGGGGCATTTCCACCCCAGCCCTATTAGTGGCACCCTCCAACCCAATTTCTTTAGGGAAGACAGACTAGCATGACAGAACCTGCCCTAGACTTGAAGACACAAGAACTAGGTTTTAGTCTTGGCTTTGTAATTCACAGTTATAGGGAAATCATTTAACTTCTTTCCTCGGTTGGTTATCTAAAACATAGGTATAATAGTGCTAGACAGCTTTATATAGTGCTTTGAAGTTTGCAAAATGCATTATATACTTTATGTCATTTACTCTTTTAAATAACCTTGCAAAGAGGCATTATAATAGGGTAGTTATGTGGGCACAGTGCATAAAGCTCTGGGCCTGGAGGCAGGGAGCCCTGTGTTCAAATCCAGGCTCAGATATTTACTAGCTGAGTCATCTTGGCTAAGTCATTTAACTTCTGCTTGACTCAGTTTCCTCATTTGTCAAACAGGTATAATAGTAGTGCCTGCCTTCCAAAGTTATTGTAAGTATTAAATAAAATAATGTTTGTAACGTATCTAGCACAAAGTTGGTGCTATACAAGCAATAGCTAATATTATTAATCCCTTTTCTAAAATTGAAGAAACTGAGTCAGAAAGTAATTAAGTAACCAGGGTCAAGCAGCTAGGAAGTGTCTAAGGGTATATTTGAATACTCCAAGCCTTATAATCTATCCCCTGTGCCACCTATCTGCCTTAATAATTATTTTGGTTCCTACTTCATAGGATGGTTGTGAGAAAAAGTGTTTTGTAAAACTGAGAACCCATGTTCTGTTCCTGCATGTTGATTGCATCCACTACAAATTTTTACATAATTTGAGGCCCCATTGTAGAAAGGCAATTTTTCTACTCCTTCCTAATGGGATCAATTTCACTGATCTAGAAGAGATAGTTAAAGAATTACTGGACTACTTGAAAGTCGTGATAAAAAAGAACTTAGACTATATATTTCAAGAAATTATAAAGGAAAATTTCCCTAATATCTTAGATCCAGTGGGTATGATAATAATTGAAAGAATCCATCAGTCACTTTCTAAGAGATAACTCAAAATGGAATAATAAAGCTAAGTTCCAGAGATCCCAGAACAAGGAGAAAACATTGCAAGTAGCAGAAAAAAAAATCAAATATCATGGAGTCACAGTGAGGCTCACACAAGATTTAACAGCTTCCACATTAAAGAAATAGAGGGCTTGGAATGTGATATTCCTGAGGGCAAAGGAGATGGGATTACAACCTAGAAGAAGCTACTGAGCAAAATTGAGTACAATCCTTTAGGGGAGAAATGTATATTTAATGAAATAAAGGACTTTCAAGTACTCTTGGTGGAAAGACCAGAGCAGAAAAGAAAATTTGACATTCAAATACAGGATAGAAGAGAAGAATAAAAAGGCAAACATGAAAGAGAAATCAGAAGGGACTAGATAAGGTAAAATTGTTTATATTCCTGTATGGGAACATGATACATGTAAATCCTATGAACTTTATAATTATCAGGGCACTTAGAAGGAGTGTACATAGACAAAGGGCACAGGTATGAGTCAATTACGTTGACCCAATCTAAAAAAATAAATAAATAAAGGGGTAAGAAAGAGCGATGCACTGGGGGAAAAAGAAAGGAAGTATAGGGGGAAATTATCTTACATAAAAGATGAGCAAAGGAAGAGGTTTTTTTGCAGTAGAAGAGAAAATGAGAGGAAAGGCAGTCCATGCTTGAACCTCACTCTCATCAAAATTGGTTCAAAGAGGGAAGAATGCACACACACACACACACACACACACACACACACATTTAGTTGGATATGAAATTTGTTTTACCCAAAAGGAGATAAGATTGAAAGGGGAAGAATGGTAAAGGGTTGGGTGGCTTAAAGGAGGCAGTGGTCAGAAGCAAAGCTAACTTTTGAGGAAGGATAGAGTAAAAAGAGAGAGAAGGATAAACAAAGGAAAATAGCAGGAAGGGAAATACACAATTAGTAGTCATAACTGTGAATGTGTATTATATGAACTCACCTATAAAATGGAAGTGGATAGCAGAAGAGATTATAAACCAGAATCCAACAATATATTATATACAAGAAATATACTTGAAACAGAAAGACACACACTGAAAAAGTTAAAATAAGGGGCAGGAGAAGAATCTATTATGTTTCAACTGAAGTTTAAAAAAAGGAAGTAGTAACTGATCTTAGACAAAGTAAAAGCAAAAATAGACCTAATTAAAAGAAATAATCAGAGAAACTACATTTTTCTAAAAGGTACCAGACAATGAATTCATATAAAAAAATTATAGCAAGTTTCTCTGATAAAGACCTCATTTCTCAAATACATGGGGAACTAAGTCAAATTTATAAACGCGAGAGTCATTCCCCATCTGATAAGTGATCAAAGTATATGAACAGGCAGTTTTCAGAAGAAATCAAAGCTATCTATAGTTGTTTGAAAAAATGCTCTAAATCACTATTGATTAGAGAAATGTAAATTAAAACAACTCTAAATTACCATCTCACACCTATCAGATAGCCTAGAATGACAAAAGGAAAATGACAAATGCTGAATGGGATTTGGAAAAATCAACACCCTAATGTACTGTTGATGGAGTTGTGAGCTGATTCAACCATTCTGGAGAACAATTTGAAACTTTGCCCAAAGGGCTATAAAACTGTGCGTACCTTTTGACCCAACCATACCACTACTATGTCTGTATACAAAAGAGATCAAAAGAAAAGGACCTATATGTAATATATATATATACATATATATATACACACATATATATACATGCATATATACATATACATACATATATATACTCTTCTTATGGTGGGAAAGATTTAAAATTTGAAGGGATACCCAGCAATTGGGGGATGGCCAAACAAGGTGTAGTATATGATTGTGATGGGATGCTATTGTGCTTTAGGAAATGACAAACAGGATGCTCTCAGAAAACCAGGGGAAGACTTATATGATTTGATGCAGAGTGAAGTGAGCAGAACTAGAGGTATGTTGTATATAGTAACAGCAATATTGTAATGATGATCAAATATGAAAGACTTAGCTACTCTGCTCAATAAAAAGATCCAGGATAATTCTGAAGGACTCATGATGAAAATGCTGTCCACCTCCAAAGGGAGAAAAGTGATGAAATGACTACAAATTGAAGTGTTAAGTTTTTCACTGTTTTTCTTGTTTTTTTGCAACATGTCTCATATGGAAATATGTTTTGCTTGCTTTTACATGTATGTTTGATATCATATTGCTTACCTCCTCAGTGGGTGGGATTGGGGTTAGAGGGAGCAAAAAAAATTAGAAGTAAAAAGTTTTTTAATGTTTAGAATAAATAAATAATATATTTTTAATCTTTTATTTTTTTAAATCTTTTATTTGCACAAGATGTAAAGCAGTATGATATAGTGGATAGAGAAGTTGTGTAGGAACCATGAAGGCCTGGATTCAATTGCTACTTCTGATAGATAATGGCTAGGTGCTATTAATAATAGTCACATTTATATAATCCTTTGATGCTTGCAAAGTGCTTTACAAATATTTCATTTTATCCTCACGGTAACCCTAAGGTAGGGTTACTATTATCCTCATTTGAAGAAACTGAGGAAAATAGAAGTTAAATGACTTGCTGAAAATCACATAGCTAGTAAGTGTCCAAAACAGAATTTGAACTCAAGTCCTCCCTGACTCCGAGTCTAGTGCTTGCCCCATTGTACCACCTAGCTACCTGGAAGACACATGGATCTTGCATCAGAACTTAATTGACCTCTTGGCTTGATTTGGTTTTCCTTGGCTTTCCTTACCTCAGTTTGCTGCAACCTTCTTCTGTCCCTATCTACTGATTTTTCTGTACAAACTTCAGCCTACAGGGCCCATCTCTAGAACCTGTTATTTACTGTTGGTGTACAAACCCCATTGTTCAGTCTTTGACCCTCAGCCTCAAATGTTGACTACATGTTGTTATCTTGATTCCTGGTTCTTCATGTACTACTCACCACCTCATAGAACAAATGACTATTCTTAACACTCATATCTTCATCACCATGAACAGCCAGCATACTTATGGAGGGGATATACACATAGAATGATAAATAGCAATGAAGCTTAGCACACAATTTATATCATCTAAGTGATTCAGACAGCAAGTGCCTGAGGGGATCAATGGGAACTCTCTACTCCAGCACTCATCTCTACCATCCCAAAGCCAGAGCTAGGGCTAAAACCCTAGAAGTCTCTTTACAATCAGGCAAGTACTTTCTAATACATTACATCACCTCTCTTCTAAAGGCCACTTATTTTCCATATCAATTAATTCATATCCAACTATTTACTGCCTTGAGGCAGCATGGTAGAATAGATAGAGAGGCATGAAGCTAGAAAGATCTAAATTCATGTCCCAGACACATACTGGCTATGTGACCCTGGGCAAGTCATTAATCTTTTGGTGAGCTAGGCAACTCTCTCTTAGACTTTAAGTGGCAGAGAAAATGACAACTTGCATAAGGAGAAAGAATCTTCTCATCTGAGAGTTTCCTGTACCGATGGAATTGCAGATTCTATATCTATCCTAATTTATTCTCTTACACTTTTGTTGTTGTTTAGTTGATTAGTCATGTCCAGCTCTCTGTGTCCCTGTTTGGGGTTTTCTTGGCAAAGATATTAGAGTGGCTTGTCATTTCCTTTTTCCAGCTTATTTTACAAATGAGGAAACGGCATGTGATATTCCAGAGGAGAAAGGAACTAGGACGACAACCAAGAAGATCCTACCCAGTGAAATTGAGTATAATTCTTCAAGGGGAGGAATGGATGTTTAATGTGATAGAGAACTTCAAACATTCCTGATGAGAAAATCAGAGCTGAATAGAAACTTCGACTTTCAAATACAAGATTTAAGAGAAGCATAAAAGGGTAAACATGAAGTCAATGAAGTTAAACTGTTTACATTCATATATGGGAAGATGATACTTGTCAGTCCCAAGAATTTTATCATTATAAGAGAAGTTAAAAGAAGTATACATAGACAAAGGGCACAGGTACAAGT
This sequence comes from Pseudocheirus occidentalis, assembly GCA_028646575.1. Classification (NCBI taxonomy): domain Eukaryota; kingdom Metazoa; phylum Chordata; class Mammalia; order Diprotodontia; family Pseudocheiridae; genus Pseudocheirus; species Pseudocheirus occidentalis. The sequence continues at coordinate 46,784,102 of CM053593.1, forward strand.
CAGTTATGTTGGGATAATCTAAAAAACATGAGGGGATAAGAAAGAGGGATCCACTGGGAGAAGGGAAGGCAGGGATATGGTGTAAACTATCTCACATAAAAGGGACATGAAAGGAAGATATTTTACACTGGAGGAGAAGATGGGAGTGGTGATCAATGTTTGAACCTTATTCTCATCAGAATTGGCTCAAAGAGGGAACAACATGCACACTCAGATGGGTATAGAAATCTATCTTACCCTACAGGGAATTATAAGGAGAGGAGGATTAGAGAAGATATAGATAGATATAGAAACAGAAGATAGAAGTTAGAAGGGAGGGTGATTTGTGGTTAGAAACAAAACAGATTTTTGAGGAGAGAAAAGATCAAAGGAGAGATAGAGAGAAGGATAAACAAGGGAAAATAGGATAGAGGCAAATACACAGTTAATAATCATCACTGTGAATGTGAATGGGATGATTTTACCCATAAAATAAAAGCAGGTAGCAGAGTGGACTAAAAAACCAGGATTCAACATTACATTGTGTACAAGAGATAGACTTGAAGACATAGATAGAGAGAAAAGGTAAAGGACTAGAGCAGAATCTAGTATCCTTCTGCTGATGGGGGTAGTAGGGATAGCAATCAGGATCTCAGACAAAGCAAAAGCAAAAAAAACCTAATTAAAAGAGATAAGAAAGGAAACTTACATTTTGATAAAATGTACCATAGACAATTAGACAATATTAATACTAAACATATATGCATTAAATGACATAGTATCCAAACTCTTAAAGGATGAATTAAATGAATTAAAGGAGGAAATGGACAGTAAAACTATATTAGGGGTGAACCTCAACTTCCCCTCTCAGAAGTAGATAACTCTAACCCAAAAAAGAAGATGAATAGAGTTTTAGAAAAGTTAGTTATGATAGACCTCTGGAGAAAAATGGATGGGAATAGAAAATAATATACCTTTTTCTCAGTGGTAAATGACACCTACACAAAAATTAAATGTATTATGACATAAAAACCTCACATATAAATGCAGAAAAGCAGAAATATTAAAAGCATCCTTTTCAGATCATAATGCAATAAAAATTACATTCAATATCAGTCTCAGAAACATAGATAAAAATTATCTGAAAACTAAATAATTTATTCCAAAAGAATGACTGGTTCAAAGGACAGATCATAGAAACAATCAATAATTTCATTAAAGAGAATAACAGCAATAAGACAATATTCCAAAACTTTGTACTTAGGAGAAATTTTATCTCTCTAAATGCTCACATAAACAAAGAGCAGATCACTGAATTGAGCATGCAATAAAAAAACTAGAAAATAAAAAAAAATTTAAATCCCAATTAAACACAAAATTGGAAATCCTGAAAATAAAAGGAGAAATTAATAACCATGAAAGTAAGAAAGCCATTGAATTAATAAAATTAGCATTTAGTTTTAGAAGGAAAAAAAACAAAATAGATAAATCATTGGTTAATTTCATTTCAAAAAAAGTAAACAAAATCACCAGTATCAAAAATGGAAAGGGTGAATTCATTACCAATGAAGAGAAAATTAAAGTAGTTATTAGATGCTATTTTGCCTAATTACATGTCAATAAATATAACAGTGTAAGTAAAATTGATGAATATTTACAAAACTATAAGTTGTCCAACTTAACAGAATAGGAAATTGAATATTTTAATATATCTACCTTAGGAAAAAAAAATTGAACATAAATGAGCTCCCTAAGAACAAACCCCGAGGACCAGACAGATTCACAAGTGAATTGGACCTAACATTTAAAAAACAATTAACTTCAATGCTATAAAAACTCTTTGAAAAAAAAATAGACAAAGAAGTCCTACCAAGTTCCTTTTATGACATAAATGTGGTACTAATTCCTACACCAGGAAGAGCAAAAATAGGGAAAGAAAACTAAAGACCAATTTCTCTAGTGCAGCAGTTCTCAATCTGTGGGTTGCGACCCCTTTGGGGGTCACCTAAGACCACTGGAAAACACATATTTCCAATGGTCTTAGGAACCAAGACAACACTCCTCTATCCATCTCCAGGTGACTCTGCCTACATGCTTATACACCCACATACAAGTATTAAAGGGTCATGGCATTAGGAAGATTGAGAACCACTGCTCTAATGACTATTGTTACAAAAAAATTTTTAAATACTAGCAAGAAGATTACAGCAACATATAACAAAAATAATATACTATGACTAGGTGGAATTTACACCAAGAATGTAGGTCTGGCTAGCTGAATATTAGAAAAATGATAAACATAATTGACCATATCAATAGCAAAGTCAGCAAAAATTTTATGATTATCTCAGTAGATGCAGAAAAAGCTTTTGACAAAATACAGCTCTCATTCCTATTAAGAGTACTAGACAGCACAGGGATAAATGGAGTTTTCATTAAAATGATAAGTAGTATCTACCTAAAACCATCAGCAAGCATTATCTGTAATGGGACTAAGCTAGAAGTCTTCGCAGTAAGATCAGGGGTGAAGCAAGGAAATCCATTATCATCTCTATTATTCAATACTGTACTAGCAATGCTACTAGAGCAATAAGAGAAGAAAAAGAAATTGAAGGAATAATAGGCAATGAGGAAAGAAAACTATCACTCTTTGAAAATGATATTATGGTATACTTACAGAATCCTAGAAAATCAACTAAAATAGTTGAAATAATTAAAATCTCAGCAAATTTCAAGGTATAAAATAAAATCATAGAAAACATCGGTATTTTTATATTACCAACAAAGTCCAGCAGGAAGAGATAGAAAGAGAAATTCCATTTAAAATAACTGTATATGATATCAAATACTTGGCAACTTACTTGCCAAGACAAACCCAGGAACTATATGAACACAATTGCAAAACATTTTTCACACAAATAAATCAGACCTAAGTAAAAGAAGAAATATTACTTGCTCATGGGTAGGTCAAGCCAATATAATAAAAATGATAGTCCTACTTAAATTAATTTACTTATTCAGAACCATACCAATCAAACTACTACAAAAAAAATTTTATTGAGCTAAAACAAGACAAAAAAATTTCATATAGAAGAACAAAAGGATAAGAGTATCAAGAGAATTAATGAAAAAATGTAAAGGAAAGTGGCCTAGTAGTATCAGATATTGAACTGTATTACAAAATGGCAAGCATCAAAATAATATTGTGCTGGCTAAGAAAGTGATGGATAAGTGAAATAAGTTAAGTATATAATACATGGTAGTAAATGATCACAGTAATCTAGTGCTTGGTAAATGCAAAGATCCAAACTTTTAGAGCAAATAATCAGTATTTGACAAAAAATTCTGGGAAAACTGAAAAGCAGTCTGACAGAAACTTGGCATGGACCAACATCATAAACAGTATAAAAAGATAAGGTCAAAACGAATACATGATTCAGACATCGAGAGTTATATCATAAGCAAATCACAAAAAGCATTGCAGGATTTAAAATAGATAGTTTTGATTACATTAAATTAACAAGGTTTTGCACAAACAAAACCAATGTAGCCAAGATAAGAAGGAAAGCAAAAAACTAGAGGAAATTTTTTTTGCATCAGATTTCTCTGACAAAGTCCTCATTTTTCAAATGTATAGAAAACTGAGTAGAATTTGTAAGCACATGAGTCATTTCCCAATTGATAAATGACCAAAGGATATGAACAGAGAGTTCTCAGATAAAGAAATAGAAGCTTTCTACAGTCATATGTAAAAGTGCTCTAAATAACTATTTATTAGAGAAATGCAATTTAGAACAACTCTGAGTTACTACCCCCACACCTATGAGATTGTCTAACATGACAAAATAACAAATGTTGGAGGGGATATGGGAAAATTGAGATGCTAATACACTTTTAGTGAAGTGGTGAACTGATCCAATCATTTTGGAGAGCATTGTAACTATGCCTAGAGAGCTATAAAAGACCTAGCACTACTAAGACTGTATCCCAAACAAATCAAAGGAAAAGGAAAATGGCCTATATGTACAAAAATATTTAAAGTAGCTGTTTTTGTGTTGGCAAAAAAAATTGAAATTTGAGGCGATGACTATCAATTGGTGAATGGTTGAAGAAGTTGTGGTATATGATTGTTATGAAACACTATTGTGCTATAAGAGGCAGCTAGGTGGCACAGTGAATAGAGCACTGACCCTTGAGTCAGGAGGACCTGGGTTTAATTCTGGCTTCAGACACTTGACACTGAGTAAGTGTGTGACCTTGGGCAAGTCGCTTAACCCTAATTGCTTTGCCTACCCCTCTAAAAAAATTTAAAAAGAAATGATAAGCAGGGTGCTCTCAGAAAACCCTATACGGTTTTACATAAACTGGTATGAAGTAAACTAGAACCAGGAGAACACTGTGCACAGTAACAGAAATATTGCATGATGATCAGCTATTAAGGACTTATCTATTCTCAGATAAGATCCAAAGATCCAAGACAGTTTCAAAGAATTCATGATAAAAAATGCTATCCACCTCCAGAGAAGGAACTGAAGGAGTTTGAATGCAGATTAAAGCATGCTTTTTCTTAACTTTATTTTTCTTTTTTTTTGTCTGCATATTCTTTCATATTATGGTTAATATGGAAATATGTTCTCCGTGACTATACATGTATAATCTATATCAATTTACTTGCCTTCACAAGGAGGAAATGGGGAAGGGAGGTAGGGAAAGAATTTGGAACTCAAAAAAAATTTTAATGAATGTTTAAAAATGTGTTTATGTGTAATTGGAAAAAATAAAAATATAATTTTTTTAAAATCTGGCTTCAGATATTTACTAACTGTGTGACTCTAGGTAAATCACTTAATCTCACCTTGCCTCTGTTTCTTCAACTATAAAAAGGGGATAATAAAGGGCAGTTAGGTGGTACAGTGATTAGAGCATCAGCCCTGGAGTCAGGAGGACCTGAGTTCAAATTCTGCCTTAGACACTTGGCACTTACTAGCTGTGTGACCTTGGACAAGTCTTAACCTCCAATTGCTTTACCTTCCCCCCTCCAAAAAAGGGGGGAGGATAATAATAAAAACTACTTCCTAGGTTTGTTGTGAGAATTAAATAAGACATGCCAAGTGTTTGCTATAGTGCCTAGCACATAGTACATACTATATGCATGCTAGCTATTACTATTATCCCTTATCTGTTTCTTGCCTTGATCCAGTTGCATTTGGGTTGTCCTAACACTCTAGTCTTAGTCTCTTTTCCAGTGATCTAGTTATTTTCTTCTCAGCTACCCTTAGTCGATGAAAATGGAAACCCAGTAGCCATCTTTATTGGGGGAATTTTTATCCTTGGATGATGCACCTGGGGAGAAACTTGTTATGACCTTGTGTTTTAGATGGGTGCCTTCTAAAAGCTACAATCTCACAGCATGGAGAGGAGAGCACGGAGCTTGGTTTCAGCAAGTCCTGGGTTGAAATTTTTGTATCAGTTGCTAATTTGCTACGTGACTAGGAACAAGTCATTTAATATTCCTGAGCCTCAGTTATCGAATGAGATTACCAAGGGGTGCAGCAGATAGGACACTAGAGCTGGAGTCAGGAAACACTGAGTTCCAATCTTGCCTCAAGTCATTATCAGCTGAGTGACCTTGTTGAGTTACTTCATCTTTATCTGCCTCAGTTTCATTCACTCTTTTGTGAGGATCAAATAAGATAATACTTGTAAAATACTTTATCAGCCCTAAAACACTTTACAAATGCTGGCTCCGGCTATTGGGGTTATTATTATAGCATTATAACCTTTCTCACAAAGGTATTATACAGTCTAAAGAGATAACAAATGTCACATTCTCATTATTATTGCATACACTATGTAGAAAGGCTGTCATCAGAATCAAATGGGGAAATGTATGGAAAGACTTTTGTAAACATAAAATAGCATAGAAATGATTTCTTGTTATAAATTTCATAGCAAACTATATTATGCTAATTATATTCTCTTATAGATCATATATTACATTATATGATGTTATTATATTAATATGTTATGTTGTATTGTGTTGTATTGTATTATATTACATTACGTTACATTATGTTGTGTTATATTATATTATATTATATTATATTATATCATGAGAGGCAGAATGGAAGAGCATAATAACTGTCCTCAAAACCAGAAAGAACTAGGTTCAAATATCACCTCTGCTACTTACTGGCTCTTTGAATCTAAACAAGTCACTAAACCTCCCAGCATTCCTAGGAACCTTTAAGACTACAGATTGGAAGAGCTGACCTGAATCAGCAGATGGAATTTCCTTACCTAGTAGTTCTCTATCCCTACCAATGGAATCACAGGTCCTATCCCTATGTCTTCTTATCCTATTATGCCTGAAAAATTAGGGGGAAAATTAGAAGTCCCTGAGGTATTCCCACCTTCACTCCTTCATTGCAGCACCCCATGCAGACCATTTATCTGAGCAACACCTCACTCTCCAATATTACTCCTCTCTCCTTCATCGTCAAAATTCCCATTCCTTTGGTGACATACTATCAGTCACTTGTCACAGAGTAGTGGTTCTCAACATGTAGGCTGTTTACCCCTGGGAGGCTGCAACATTATGGAAAAGAGATTCAGAAATCCATATATTCCCCTAAGAATTGACATACTGATCTTAATTTAGCTCTAACAAAATATGTGATATGACTTAACATAATAAAGAAGCAAACAGCTCCTGTAGTTGGAATAAAATGTGCCTGCCTTGATATATTTGTTGTTTCAATTATGTAGATGTTATTATGATTAATAAAATATTAATTTATTTAAAATCATTACTCAATTCATATTCATTTTCTTATTTGTATTTTCTCAAACGTTAGCAATATTATCTCTCATTTTGTAGTTCTTTAAAGTTTGTAAAATACCTTGTACACATTCTCTCTTTTGAGCTCAAAACAATCTTGTGAAAGAGGTAATGTTATTTCAGGTACCATTTCACCTGTAATTAGGACACTGACATTCAAAGAGCTTAGTTAAATGACTTGTCCAGGATCGCAGAGCTAGGAAATATCTGAGGCAGTCAGATCTTCCTAACACTAAGTTGAAGGCTCTGGCCATTACATCATGCTATCTTATAGGTTAACTAAGAGGTTTTAATGGTACAACTACTATAATTGGAATTCACAAATTTCTTGACATTTAAAAAAGGGTCTTAATACTCTAAAAGGCTGAAAATCAGTATCATAGAAGATAAGCTGATAAATTAAGCTGGCCCATGTAAGCAGTCTAATCAAAGGGATGATACATTGAGTCAAATCCATTAATGAATATTTGTTGAACTTACCATGTGATAAGGTATAAAAGAGACAGCTAGATGACTATAATGGATAGGGTGCTGGGCCTGGAGTCAAGAAGACCTGAGTTCAAAGTTGACCTCAGATACTTACCATCTGTGTGACCCTTGGTAAGTCACTTAACCCTGTTTACCTTAATCCACTAAAGGAAAAATGGCAAACCAGTCTCAGATCTACGTCAAGAAAGCCCCATGGACAGAATTGGTGTGCTATGGTCCATGGGACACAAAGAGTTGGAGGTGACTGAACAACATCAACAATAAAGGTGTAAATGAGTAATAATCAGTTTAATGAGTTATCCTTTGGATGAGACACTTACTTCTTAAGAGGCTTCCTTTAATATACCCTTTAAACTCAAACAATAAATCTCTAAGAGTTTAATTTCACTAGCCTGTGAAAATAATAACAACAATAACATTTACAGTATAGTTTAAGGTTTGCAAAGCACTTTATAAACACTAGCTTATTTGAGCCTCATCAAAACCTTATGGGGTAGGCATGATTATCACCCCCATTTTCAGATTAGGAAACTGTGTGATTTGCCCACAGCTAGTACATTTTGATGGCAGAATTTGAACTCAGGTGTTTCTGACTCCAGGTCCAGCGTTCTCTCCATTGTATAACCTGACTAGCATACAATAGCAGGTGCTCCCTTTCTCTAAGGTTATAAAAGGAAACTGGATGCTCATTTATCAGGAATTGTTTCTGTTTGGGCCAGAAACCCTTAGAGTTTTTCCTTCTCAAATTATTTTTACTAGGTAAAGAGTCCATTCTCTCCCTCATTTCTACCTAGCCTTAATAACTGAATGGGTGTTGCCTCAGACAAATTGAGATCCAGGAAAGACCTTAGCTTAAAAAGACTAAGGTCTCCCATTGCCTCCAAGGTCATCTCCAGTTATCCTGATTTATATCTCCCCATTCCAGATGGTCCTGGAGAAGAAAGTGAGGCTGGTGACTTTGCACAGCCCCTCCTCACTTAAATCCAATAGACTTATATGTCATGGCATCACTTCTCTGATGTCATGGTCCTCTTCAAGAAGGAAGGATGAACAACAGCAGCAACATCAGAGTAGACTGATGATTAGTTATGCTTTTAACTAGATGAATTTTGAAATAACTTTGTCTTCTGAGATTCTATATCATTATAGAATAAAGATAGAACTTTCTAGTGCCCCTTCTACTATAATTTGTGGGTAACTACCTATTCTGCACACCCTCTCCAAGACATGGTCAGTCAGTTGATGAGATATGAAAGCCATGGTTACGTTTGGCTTTTGCCTCTATAGGCCAATCAAGACAGTGCCAGATGTGTGAATTGAGAAAATGATGTTATGGTCAGAGTGACTCTCAAGGCAAAGGGGAATGTGGGATAAAAAAGGGTACCCACTTTGCCATAAAAAGGACTCCTCATTCTCACCCACTAGCAGATTAAAATAGTCTTTAGGTAACATACCTTCCTAAAGTCAAATAAGAAAGAAGAAAATAATTCTATTCAAGTCATCAAGGATTTAATGAGTGCCTGTTACATGTCCACCTGCAATGAGGATATAGAGTATACTCTCTCCATGATACCACAAATGACTCGGTCATATATGATAACTGTTACAAGGGACTGTAAGTAAGAACAGAATTTCAATTATTATACTCAGACAATTTTGTTGATTTACTACTCCTACTTTTTGGTAGAACTTCTATTTTAATAAAAATTAATAATATCAAAATTATGCAAGTTCAAGCTTGGGGATCAATTGAATCAATTAGTTATCCCCCCCACTAATGAGACTTGTGAGTTAACCCTTTGCCATATGTTCTTTAATTCCCTTGTACCATATTCAAGAAGTTGTCCAGAGGTATATTTAGCTTTCTGCTGGGCTCTTTGTAGAATTCTGTAGCTGCCCTTCCCCAATTAGGCTAGTTTGTCTTTGTCTCAGAATTCTAGTAGTTGTTCATTCAGCCATTGGTATTCTGAGAACATAGCTAGGACATCTATGGGAAGCCCAAAATTTTCTGACCTTTGAGGTTCATGAGGTCATCCTTTGGTCAGAGGCATGCTGGAGCTCTCTCCTCTCTACTCCTTATGATTGTCTTACAGGGGCTTTAAGAGGAAACTGCATAGATGTCTGTGATCTGATGTGAACAGAGTGAAGTGACTAGAACCAATTTACACAATGTTAACAACATTATAGATTTTAAAACAACCTTGAAAGACTTTAAAAGTCTTTGTGATGCAATGATAAAACTTGAGCCCAGAGAATGGATGGTGAGTCACACCACCCACTTCCTGACAGATAAATGATGAACTTAACATCCAGACATGTATTTCTGGACATGGGCAATGTGGGAAATTGTTTTCCTGTGCTATGTGATTGTTGTGAGGTTATGGGTTTAGATTTTTTTTTTCTGTTATTGTTCAATTTGAAGTGGGAGTGGACAATGGAAGGTAAGAAATCAGAAACATTTTTTAAACTGGGCATTACCTCATATAGAAAATGTTAAATTAGACATAGTATTAAACAAAACACTGAAGATATAAATAAAGTGGTTACAAATTCTAAATAAAAAAATTAAAATGCAAGCTTATTTCCCCATGACATCCCTCACACTGAACAAATTAAGATATTTCTCTCTATACTGTTTACTATTGACAAACTAAACCTAGGAGCTAGAAATAAATTTTCATGTAATTTATGGGGGAAAAATCATTGCGAGTGATATTATATTCCCATAATAATAACAGTAACAATAAATGGGGTAGGACAGTATTGAGGGCTCATGAGCAAAAGTGCTAGAAAAATTCTTCCCAATCCCTCAGGGTTTCATCTAGAATACTGAAAGGAAAAATAGACACTTATGATAAAGGTGCCTGACCTTCCAGTACAAGAAGAGAGAGAGGGAAGGAAGGAGGGAGGGAAAGGGAAAGGGAAGGAGAGGTTTGTGGGAGGACGGAGAGAGGGAAGGAAAGAGAACTCCAGAACTTACACTAAACCAAAAAAAGTAGAAATTATGCAATATATCCACATAGATGAATAAAAATTTGAGGCCTTCCAAATATCCAGCAAGACATGATCTGGAACCTACAATGAGAAGCTTGCTAATTTTCATATACAAATGATAAATCCCCATACTGTAAATGCCAAAATACACACACACACACACACACACACACATACACACATATACATATATAATACATATAATCCAAAACTTTGTTTGGTCATTAAAACTTAGGAATATTTTAATAGGTGTCTGTAATGGTAATGAGAATTTGAAGATCTTCCCTTCCCCTTACTATGCCAAATGTAATCACATGGAAGCTGTAGTAGGAGGAGTTTGCAAAATGGGTGGAGCAGGAAGGGTGGAACAGAGCTGAGAGGAAGTTGGGAGAAAGAGCAATTAGAAGAGAGGGAGGAGAGAACACAGGCAAGGAGACAGCAAGGATGTGACTGTTTGTTTGTGGAAAGGTCTGAACAGGGGAAAGGCTTTGGGATGGTGTTGCTTCCCGCAGTGATGAAGTGTATTAACTTCCTTGTTGCTATGATGAATTCAGTTTTCTAGTGTTGGGATTTGGCTTTCTGGTGTTGACATTTGGCTTTCTGGTATCTGAATAAATGTTTTGTTCCTGTCTTCTCTATGGAGAGTCTGTTATATTTTGTGATTCAGAACTATGCCAGCATATTCATAGTTGTCATTAGCACTTTGAATATTGCCTTGGCAATACAGTGGCACCATCCCAAATACTCATAAACTCCAAGCTACAGAAAATTAAAAGCTTCAAAATGTAGAGACCCAGCAGAGGAAATTAAAATTACATGTAAAAAGGATGAGGTTCATGTCATTCCTATTGTCCTGAATGCTATCAAAGATGCTTTCAGTAAGGCTACAGGATGAGTTTATAGCCTTATAATTTCATTCAATTATTAAAAAATAACAATCGTTTGGTCCACCTGTGCCATAATCCATATAACATTAATATTTAAAAAAAAAAAGAAAATAAGCAACTTGTCCAGGTACCATGGTTAGGTGAGCTTCATCAAAGTAGATGAGAAGAATTGGTTGATGATAATAATAATGATGATAATCTGAAGGTCAAATTGAGGCAACAAATTAAGGATGGTGAAAACTAATTAGAGGAATAGAAGATATTTGTGTAGGAAGTGACACATGCTGAAATTTGCAGACAGCAAGAGAGTCCAAGAGGCATCACAGATGAGGAGGGAGAGGATAACCGACAGCTCAAGCAAAGGTAGAAATGCAGGTTCATATACAAAAGGAAGGACAAGTAGGCAGTTCTGGTAGAAAATAGTGTGGGCAGGAGAGTAATATAAAATCAGTCTGGAAAGGTAATCTTCCTATCAAGCTAGCCTGGAAGGCTTCATGGAAGTGATGATATTTGGTTTGAATGCTGAAGGATTTCACTAGATAAAGATGGAAGAAAAAGTAGGTTAGGTTTAGGACACTAAGTTGCATTTGTATGTGAAGATAGAGATGAAAAGAATGAGATGATTTAGTGTGGTGCGCATGTGTGTATATGTCTGTGCATATTTGGGTGTGTGTCAATTGGAGAAATGGAATAGTGACCCAGTAGTTGAGTTTGGGGTTTTTTTGGGGGGGAGGAGATGGAGTTGGAGGCAATCAGGTTAAGTGACTTACCCAGGGTCACAGAGCTAGTAAGTGTCTGAGGCTGGATTTGAACTCAAGTCCTCTGAACTCCAGGGCCAGTGCTTTATCCACTGCACTGCCTAGCTATATCCCATTTCTGCCCCCACCCCCAAGTAATTCAGTTTAGCAGAGGCCTAGAGTACACAGGGGAAGAGAAGATGAAGTGATACTAGAAAAGTAGGATGATGCCAAATTGGAAATGGCCTTAAGGCCAGGCTAAGATTAAGAGAATTACATGCTAAGAGCTAGAAAGGACTTCAGAGACCATCAAGACTGGGCCCTTCATTTTGCCAATGAGGATCCTAATGAGGTTTAGGGAAAGAACGACTTCCCCAAGGTCACCCAAGTAGCATGTATCAAAGATGGTATTTGAACTCAAGTCATCTAGACTCCAAGAACAAGACTCCCTCCACTACACCAAACCACATTCCCTGTTGAGGCATTATTAATTTGGTAGGCATTAGGAATTCATCAGGAAATTTAGAGCAGAAGAGTGGTGGGATGGTGTCAATGTATATGAAAGATTAGTCTGGCAGTCATATGTAGGATGTAAAGAAGGCAGCCAGCCTGGACTCAGTTAGGCCTTTCCTTCAATGACCACCAGTCAAATCAGTAATCCTCTCTGAACCTCAGATTCCTCATCTTGTCAAATGGGATAAGAGGAATCTGGCTCACTGGGATGTGAGAGCTTACTAATAAAGAGATTGTCTTAATAATGCCAGGTTCCCGGGTACCATGGCAACGGGCATTACATGAACCTGAGAAGAGGATTCTCTGGCTTTGATGAGAATAAAAAGCCTGCAGACAGGAACAGAGAAAGAGGAGGGGGTGTGGGGGATAGAAGCTAAAAGAGAGGAAAACGAAAAAAGCAACAGAGACAGAAGGAAGGGACAAGCAGAGATCACTGTCCCTGTCATTTTCTTCTTCAATTATTGGCTTGGTACTCTAGACAAGGCTAAGAGTTCTTGGACTCTTTTTTTCCAGAGAAACAGGGGTGTGCCCATCAGACTTCCCATCCTGGTTCAACATTTTCTTACACACACACACACACACACACACACACACACACACACACCCCTTCCCCCACATATAATGCTGAAGATGGGGGTGGGGAAAGGGAAGGGGAAGACAGAGAGCTTTTTTAAAGCTACAAGCACCTATTTCAAAAAGATTGAGCCATTTATTTTTTAAGAGCACTGTGCATTGAAATTTCTACTCAATAAAAATATGATTCACAAAGACAAAACCAAAAATGGCTTGTCCTCAAGTACTATCTTATTATTGGTCTACTGTTCTTAGATGGAAAAGTAAATCATGTCTTTAATGAAATAGTTCCAAAGATGCTCCCTTAGACATTCTTGAAACTAAGTATGAAAAGACCTGATGTTCAGGATTGTTTAGTCATTCAATCTGGTACAACTCTTTCTGACCCCTTTTGGAATCTTCTTGGAGAAGATACCAGAATAATTTGACATTTCCTTCTTCAGCTCATTGTACAGATAAGAAAACTGAGCTAAACAGTTGACTTGCTTAGGGTCACATAGCTAGTAAATTTATGAGACCAGAATTGAACTGAGGTCCCCCTGATGCCAGATCCAATACTATACTTTGTGACCTAGTTACCTTGATGGTGAAGAATCTTCTGTGATTCCTATCAGCACCCTTAGTCTAGGGGCAGCAACTGTCATGGCTTTTGTGTGAAGTGAGGTTTTTCAAATGGAATGGAATTACTATGGCAGCTCTCTCTTGGCCAAACTTCATCGTAACAGTCTCAGAATGTGCCAATAGAGTCAAAATTCATGGATCACATTGAGTTTGGATTTAGGAAATGGGACAACTACAAAATAAAGGAGTTGAATTAAATTATTTTAAAGAATTTTTCCCATTCTAATACATGAGCATGAAACAGCGAGCTCCCTTTGGGTCTCAGTTTCATTGTCTGTAAAACAATTCTTAGATGGCTAGAATGGAAAGGTATTTTAGATATTGAAACCAGCCTTCTCATTTTATAGATAAGGAAACGGAGGGTCAAAAGAGTGAAGGTCAAGGTGTATCTCTCATCTACAGTATCTCAGGGAATTCATGATCTGCCCTAATCCCTCTGCAAAAATAAAATAAGGGTTTGGACAGCTCCTTCTGTCTTAACTCCAAACGCTGCTGAGCCTGTAAGGTCTGGAATAGTTAAAGGTTTCTCACTTGTATGTCTTGCCTTGATTCAGAATTTACACAATAGCTGTGTTCCAAGACTGAAAAACAGAAGACTAAAACTGTATCTCTTACTACACCATCTTTGTTGTGTGACCTTGGATACATCATTTTGTCTCTCTTAGCCTCAGTTTCCTCATGAATAAATTGATGGGTTTGGATTAGATATGAATAATAATAACTGATTTTATATTGTACTTTTAAGTTTATGAAGTACTTTCCATATATTACCTCAGTTGATGATTCCTAAGAGGTCTTCCAGATTTAAGGTGCTACAACTCTCAGAAAAGATTTGAGGGGTTTTTTAATTAATGCACATATACAATGCACCTTGTTATTTAAGTGAGTTTGTTATTTAAAATAACCTTCAAGTGAATCCTCTTGTATTACCAATAAACACTCCCAATTTATCTGTGTTTTGCGATTGGATCTTGTATGATAGGGTTGTTATTTTTAAGTGAGTCACATATGTATATGAATATCCCCTTCGAAATGCTTCTAAAAAATGTACTGATCTCCAGTCCCCACAGTCTTTGTTCTATGATTTTTGCTTTCCATGTATAGTTTTTTTTTTTGGGGGGGGGGGTACCAATAGCTACAACCTATATTCTATCTAAACTGACAGTGATGGCTTAAAAAGAATTCAATTCTCTTCTTGATGTCACTTCCACTATGAGGGAAAATGGCAATCCTTCTTTTGTGTCACTTCATTCTCCCTTTTGTGGGATGATTGCTTCATGTAATTGAGCATGTTCAAACACTTGGAGCACATGAAAAAAGTAGACTCAATTCACCATCTTTGGAGGTATTCAGACAAAGACTGGATGACCACTTGGTCATTGGTGAATTATAAAAGGGATCCATTTTCTGAAACAAGTTGGATAAGACAGCAACTGAGGTCCCTTCCAATCCTTAAATTATCTGATTCTGGAAACGGCTACAAATCCACCTCTGCCTTTCACTAGCTGTGAATCTTTAGCCACATTACTTTACTCTTTTATGCCCAATTTTCTCATCTATAAAATGAGGCTGTTGATCTAGACAATTTCTGGGTTTCTTCCCTGCTCTGGCATTCTATAACATTGTTAGAGATATTATAGTTCCTACATATGTTTCCAATGACTATACAACAAGAGAAAATGATAAATAATAAAAGGGAATTTAGATCAATCTGATGACCAATCAATAAGGATTTACTCAGTCAGTGTGATAGGGATACACATTCAAAGGAAGATAGTCTTTGTCCTCAAGGAACTTCCATTCAATTCCCTCATTTCGCAGCTGAAGAGCCTGAAGCCCTAAGATATGAAGCAACATACAGGTCACAAGGTAGTAAAGAACAGATGTAGCATATGGACCAGGACCTCTGGCTCTAAATCCTGTGAATAATCTTGCACTGTATTGTGGCCACTTCCCTTTGAAGCCATTAAAGGCCAGGCTGGAATCCTCCTCACCCACAATGAAGTTGTAACTATCATGATGCCAGGCTCAAAAGAAATTATTTCGGATCATTCTTTGGCCAAGTCTTCAAAAACCTACTTACCTGAACTAAAGGAGGAGATAATCATCAACAGCATCCTAATAAAATGATCTCTTTAGAAGCACTTGATAATTCCATTACTGGATTCTGTTTGTGAAAGTAGGTCAAAGGTAACTTACTCAGGTGAATGCCTTTGTGCATGTGAGTACACACACACACACACACACACACACACACACACACACACCCTTAGGATCTTAGACTAAGTACTTGAGGGGATCTTAGGATGTCATACAATACAGACCTCTTATTTTACAGTATCAGCATTTTTGAACTATGATCCTATTCTTCAATTTAAAAAACCCTTGGCAAAGGATGAAAAGGCTTCCTCTTTGGGTCCCCAGAAGTAACCTTCATCTTTTCATCAGAAGGCTACACATTTAATTATTGAAACGTCTAATGCTCAGAAATGCTTCTTTATGCTTTATATAAGCAGGAATCTCTCTCTCTATAATTTCTACCCATTATTACCTGTTCTACTCTTGGGGGCCCAGTGACATGAGTCTATCCCCTCTCCCACATGACAATTCTCCTGGGACAGAGGCAAAAGGAAACAATTCAGCTCTTCAAAGATCCAGAGACAATGCCTAATTCTTAGACACTGTGGCTCTGCTAAAAAGGCAGAGGCATGATGGGAAAGGCAGAAAATTTTAAGTCTGTTTTTATCTTAAGAAGATACTTTCAGTTTAACATTGGAAACAGGCCAAAGAGCTCAATCAGCCGATCACTGAATCCTCTTATGTGGCTCTAAGTAGCTCCCTTCAAGCAGCTTGACCCACCATGGCCTGAGCTGACAGGGTCACACAATCTGCCAAAAGTGCAGAGTTAGCCAGGAATGGTTTCAATGAGAGTAATGATACTGAAAAGCTTGGAGCAGAGCTGGCATTGACTACAGGCAGAGCTGCAGCTGCCTTCAGAGTATTCAGTCAGTAAGTATTTAAGTGCTTACTGTTCTAGGCACTGTGCTAAGTACACAAACACATGCCCTAAAATGCCTCTCCAGAACACCTCAAGGCTACTACTGTTGGAAAGATGACAGCAGTGGGAACAATCAGGGCAGGAAGAAGGAAGCAATAAGTATTTTATTTTATTCTATTTTTAATTTATGGAGTAAAACAAGCATTTCTATTACACAGTACGATACAAAAAAAAAACCATGAAACTGCAAATCTACGATGTACAACTCACTATTCCTTTCAGGTATGCAAGAAGAGTATCATGTAAATTTTTTTCTTCCCTTCTTCCCCCTCCCCCAAGAGATGGTTACTCTTAGACACAAATAGGTATGTATATATGTATATATGTGTTTGTGTATATATACATATGTGTATACATATATGCATGTATACTATATATATGCAAAATTATTCTATATATACTTCTATTTATCAATTCTTTCTCTGGATTCAGGTAGCATCTTTCTTCATAAGTCCTATGCAGTTCATTTATTTATGATAGACAAAATAACTAATTTGCTCAAAGTCATTCTTAAAACAATGTTGCCAGTACTGTATACAATATTCTCTTGGTTCTGCTCATTTCACTCTTCATTATTTGGTGCAAGTCTGTCCATGTTTTTCTAAAACTCATCAAGCTCCTCATTTCTTATAGCATGGTAGAATTCCATTATACTGATATACCACAACTTGTTTAGCCATTCCCCAATTGACGGCCATCCTTGCAATTTCTAGTTCTTTGTCACCACAAAGAGATTTGTTGAAAACATTTTAGAACATAGAGGTTCCTTTCCTTTTTCTCTAATCATCTTTGGGAATAGACCAAGTATTTTTAAACATATCCAATGTACCAGGCACTGTGCTAAGCTGTTAACACAAATAGAAACAAAAGAACGATGATCTTTGACCTCAAGAAGCTTATCTTTTAATGGGGGCAAGACGATGCACAAAAAGGAAAAGTGGGAGCTGTCCAAAGTACAGCCAGGAAGGAATAGAATGATGACCAATTTGGGCCCCTCTCCAAAATGGATGCCCTCAGAGGAACTCATCAATGGGACAAGGGGATCAATAGGAGTGATGAATGCTTCAGAGAAATATGGCCTGAGCTGAGAATGGAGCTTCCACGGTAAGACTGAAGCTGAGGTATGGTGTTGCTATGCAGAAAGTCAGAAGCGTAGCTGGGAGGGGAATAAGGAGAAGCCCATTGAGGATGCAACAGGTTTTAATCAATCAGTCAATATTTATTAAGTACCTGCTATGTACCAGGCACTATAATAAGCACTGACAATACAAAAAGAGGCAAAAGACCATCCCTACCTTCAAGGAGTTTATAATCTACTGGAGAGGAGGTAGGAGACAACATACAAAAAAATATGTACAAAGCCAGGATAACTTGGAAATAATTGACAGAGGGAAAGCCCTAGAATTAAGAAGAGTAAGGAAGGTGGCAGCTAGGTGATGCAGTGAATAGAGCATCGGTCCTGGAGTCAGGAGGACCTGAGTTCAAATCCTGCCTCAGACACTTGACACAAAAAACTAGCCCTGTGACTTTGGGCAAGTCACTTAACCCCAGTTGCCCTCCAAAAAGAAAGAGTAAGGAAGGCTTCCAGTAAAAGATGGGATTTTTAGTTAGTACTTAAAGGAAGACAGAGAGGTCAGTTGTCAGAGTGAAGGAGGAGAGCATTCAAGGGATTAAAATGTAGTTTTGTCTAATTATCTTTGCTACCTAGGGTGCTCAAGTCATTTGCTTCTGAAGGAGTACAAATGCTATCAGAACTCTATAAATGTTCTGGGATGGGGGTGGGGGTGAGGAACCAATAATATCCCTCTAACCCAACTATAGCACTGATAGTCCTTCCACTTCAATACACCAAAGTACCTGAAATTGAAACATTAGAGACATTGTTTTTGATGAAAATTAGAATATCACTGCACTCAAAGAAAGGATAATATGAAAACAAGGAGACATGGGAAGATAAGAACTGACACAAAGTGGAATTAGTAGAACCAGGAAACTAATAAACAAAATAACTTTAATAATGTCAATGTTAATTTTGCCCCCCAAAATATGCATATGTTGACTTTAATGTTTATGTTGACTTTAAACATGATGTTTGTTTTCCAGTTCTTTGACCATCTTTATTGTGTGCATAGTATGAGTTTGTTGGTATGCTTGTCTTTAATGACATGACTATAGAAAGTATTACCTTTGCTTTCTTCCTTCCCACTTAAAATTAATCATAGTTCTAGATGTCTGGGTCTTAGAAGTTAACTGGCCCAAACACCTCATTTTACAGATGAGAAAATTAAGAACCAAAGAGGAAAAGTGAACTTGCTCAAAGTCACAAAGGTAGTAAGTGGCAGATCCAGCTCTAGTCAAAATGCATGGATTCAATTCTAGGTACCACATATTTGGAAGGGAAATGATAAGCTGAAGAACATCCAGAAGGGAGCAAACAGGATAATTGAGACTTGAGGCCATGCCATATAAGGAGTAGCTGAAAGTAAAGAAAATGTTTTAACCTTGGAGAAGACTTGAGAGTAGAGGAACATGAGTTCAGGTGTTTGCAGAGCTATTATTTTAAACAAGAACTAGACTTCTTTGTTGGGCTCTAGAGGGCAAGATAAAAAGAAATGGGTGGGAGTTAAAAAGAGGATAATTTAGTCTTGATGTCACTTGAGATTAGGAAAAAGCTTCCTGACAATTAGAATCATTAATGAATGGAATGGACTGCCTTGGAAAATCATCATCCCCCCTTCCCCTATTGTCCCGATCCCCCTTGGAAGTCTTCAGGCAGAGTCTGGATTCCTTATTGTTGGCTGTTTCCATGGGTTTTCATTTGGGCATGTGGGCTGCTCAGGTCCTTCCAACTCTAAAATTCTGTGATTGTATAATCTTGCTACTTTTTTAATTCTTCATATTCATCTTTCTGATCTGGCAATAACATATGTAGTATATTCAATGTATTCTATAGCTGAAAAGTATCCCATTGAATTCATATAGCATCATTTGTTCAGCTTTTCCTCAGTTGATCAATATGTGGATTGTATGATCTCAAAGTCCCTTTCAGAACTGGTGGCCAGACTGAATTGCTGCTAAACAATGCCTACCTGATGTAGTGGAAAGAACCCTGGATTGTGACACAAAGGTCCTGGCTTTGAAACCTGGGTTTACTGCTTATTGGCTGTATGAACCTAGGGTGAGATTAACAGTTGTGAAAAAAATTAAGAAATAGACACTTGTCCAATCATTTCCAAAGTTTTCATTTTTGTTGATCACTTACTTGCTCAGTTTTCTTCATTTCTTTTCTTATGCTCTTATTTGCATGTGTGTATGTATGCAAGCATCCATAAATATTATGTACACATATTGCTGTTGTTCACCTGTTTCAATCATGTCTGACTCTTGGTGACTCCATTTGGGGTTTTCTTGGCAAAGGTACTAAAGCAGTTTACCATTTTCTTCTCCAGCTCATTTTGCAGATGAGGAAATTGAGGCAAACATACTTAAGTGACTTGCCCAGGGTCACACTGCTAATAAATATTTGAGGTCAGATATTGTAAAGCCAATCAGCAGTAGATTCCTGAGAGAATGCTACTGTGAAGAGCTTTTAAGATTCGGGTTACACAGTATTAGTGAACACTCTGTTTATTCCATTACAAAATCAGATTCAGTACAATGTTCATA
>CM053593.1:46814555-46826690 GCA_028646575.1 Pseudocheirus occidentalis
AAAAAGAATCTCAAAAGCTCACTGAGAAGAATAATTCCTTCAGAATCAGAGTGGAGCAAATGGAAGCAAATGACTTCATGAGAAATCAAGATACTATTAAACAGATCCAAACAAATTAAAAAATAGAATGCAATGTGAAATATCTCCTTGAAAAAAAACCACTGACCTGGAAAATAGATCCAGGAGAGACAATTTAAAAGATATTGGAGATTAAGAGGGAAGTGGGAAATTGGGAAAGAATAGTTACAACCAGTGTCTCTGATAAAAGCCTCATTTCTAAAATATACAGAGAATTAAGTAAAATTTATAAGAATACAAGTCATTCCCCAATTGATAAATGGTCAAAGGATATGAACAAGCAGTTTTCAGAGGTAGAAATTAAAGATGTCTTTAAGCATATGGATCACCACTGAACTAGGGATCAAATCACCATTGATTTGAGAAATACAAATCAAAACAACTTTGAGGTACCACATCTTAACAGTCAGATTGACTAAGATGACACAATAGGAAAATGACAGGTGCTGGAGAGGATGTGGAAAAATTGGAACTCTAAAGCATTGTTGGTGGAGCTGTGTACTGATACAACCATTCTGGAGAGCAATCTGGAACTATGCCCAAAGGGCTATTAATAATTGCATACCCTTTGACCCAGTAATACCACTTTTGGTGTTGTATCCCAAAGAGATCATATAAGTGGGAAAATGACCCATATGAACAAAAATATTTATTGCAGCTCTCTTTGTGGTGGCAAAAAACTGGAAACTTAGGGGATGTCCATCAATTGGGGAATGGTTGAACAAGTTGTGGTATATGAATGTAATGGAATACTATTGTGCTATAAGAAATGGGAAGGAGATGGACTTCATAATTACCTGGAGAGGTTTATACAAATTGATGCTAAATGACAAGAGTAGAACCAGGAAAAACTCATATACAATCACAGACATATCGTATGTGTGATGACCGACCCTGATAAACTGGACTCTTCTCAGCAACACACAGTTATAAGAAACTCTACTAGTCTCAGGATGGAAGGAGATACCTACATTCAGAGAAAGATCTAGAAAGAACAGAGTTTAAATGGAGACTGAAGAAATCTACATACTATTTTTCTTTTCTATGTTTGGTTTTGTTTCCTCTTTCCCATTGTTCACTCCATTGGTTACAACCCTTCTATACAACCAGACTAATGTCCAATGTGAAAATATTTGCAAATTCTATATTTGATTGCATGCCACTATATGGAGGGTGGGGCAAGGGAGGGGAGAAAATTTGAAACTCAAGGGACTCTGGAACTGAATATTGTAAACTAAAAGTAAATTTAAAAATTGAATTAAATAAATTAATTTTATTTTTAAAAATTCCCTTGGTTACAACTTGAAACACTTCAGTTTAGTTCATCATTCCACTTTTCACTCCATCATCCATTCAAGAAAGAAACGAGTGTTTATTAAGTGTCTATTATGTACCAGGCACTGTCCTAAGTGCTTTATAAATATTTTCATTTGATCCTCAAATAACATCCAACCATTCTATGGAGACATCTCACCATTTGCCCACAACTGCTTTACTTCTTCCACCTGAATAATAAATTCATGACTAGACCTCCTGACACCATGCCCACAGACCTGAGGAAATAAATCTATTCAATTTGGGGGTTCCTGAGCTGAGGATAAGCTATACTGATTGGTAAGTGAGTGACTATCACACTTATTTACCGAAGTCCATTAAATCTTCCCAGTCCTAGATCGGACCATGCTTCACAGCTAATTTATTCTTCTACCTGTTTCACCTTGTCATCTGCCACTACTTTCCTTAGCCCTGCCAAACTCCATTCCACTCTGGGCTATGTTTCTGACACTACATATTTCTCACTGACTCAGTTGTCTTCTCACCTTGGAACAACCCTATACCATGCTAACCCCTTCCTTCACTGGTGAGTTTTCTCCAGCGTCACCATTTTAGGAACAGGTCCAGGTCAGGTGTGCTTCATTTCCTTCCTAGCTGTGCTTCTGGTTTTATGGGTGGGTACCTTCACACACATATCCACCAGTTTTTAGCTCCTTTTTATGTATTGTATTCCCCTATTAAAATAAAATCTCATTGAGGGCAAAGACTACCTTTCTTTTTGCTTATATTTCTATCCACAGCACTTGACACAGAGCCCAGAATATAGTAAGCACTTTATAAATGCTTGTTATCCTTCTTCCATCTCCCCAAACTTAGCACCTCTCACTCTTGGCATAGAGTAAGTAATAGGAATGGCAATCAGATCAAAACTATGGCTTCAGGAAAGAATCAGCTGCCTTGTGTATCAACTCACCATTCCTGTAATCATCCAGACCAAAATTCTTCCTTGGTCATCATTCCTTAATGTGTTGTCTCCTTCTATTAAAGTACAATTTCCTTGACACTCATCTCTTTCCTTGTATTTGCATCCCCTGTACCTAACACAGTGACTGGCACATTGTAAGCACTTAATATAGATTTTTTTCATTCTTTCATTCACCACTACCCTGATTTCTAATAAAGAAAATCCCAGAAAAATGCAGCTCATAAATGGTATAGTGGTTCTCAGATGCAAAAAGCTATTCAGTAAGACATTCATTGCCTAGAAAGTTTCATCCCTGCCTTTATCTCTATTCTTTATCTCTTTCACACACACACACACACACACACACACACAATTATCCCCGAACATTCATGTTCATAGCCTTTTTGAAGAGTATTTGGTAAGAAAGGTCAGTAGTTGCAATCAATAGATGAGTGGCAATGTACTGGACCATGACAGGGATGGAAGCCAGATGTAGAAAATATCTCTACTAAGCATGGAGGGAGGGAGGTTGTTATTGGCAGAAATGCCAGTGCCACTAGAGAGAGACTTCTCCATTGCATAGGCAGAGAAACCCTCATATTTTGGAATCTAACAATTCTCCATAGTCAAAATCCTCTGTACTTGGGAGATCCCAGGTGGCCCCACAGAACTGTAAATAGGACATATAAGCAAATAACATGAAGTGAAACGTCAGTTGAATTGGAGGAGGTCCTGGGACACTGCCCTATGTGGAGGGGGAGGGGAGCTATGTAACAAAGACTCTAAAACCCTGAGACACTGAGTGAGGTCTCTGTGTGTGGCTGCAGGGGGTGGGGGTGGAGAAAAGGTAGTAGAGCGGGTCAAGACAAGGAAAAAGTTTACCCCAGCCTGACGTCTGGTATCTTTCTGCTTTAGCTAATTATTCTTACTAATGAGGTGTTAAGTTCTATACTGCTGAAGTACCAAAAATGCTATCAGTATTTTCTAAATCCGGTTCCTAGGACAAAGCCCCAATCAACTCAAATTGCTTAGAAATCTATGGCTCATTTGCTAAGGCAAGAAGTTGCATGAACCCAGTAAGCCATCGTAATAGATCACAGGGATTGTAATCTTCAGGAATAGGCGGGAACAAATTGGGTTTGGAAATGAACCCTGGTTCACCTACCAAAATGCCAAAAACTCCCCTACTTTTGAACAACAGATGTCCCCATTTCAATACTAACAGGAGCAGCTCAGAAAAAATGAAGCATCTTTTTTTTTTGAGACTGGGTCCCTCCATCTTTCCTAGGCTGTAAATACAGTACTGATCTATACAAGAGATCTGACCTGCTCTATTTCTGACCTAGGTGAGATTGCCCTCCTCCCCACCCCCCCATTTAGACAACCTAGTGGTCCTCATCATATTGATACTGGACCTAATGGAGACATTCAATCAGCACAGCCCACAACAGATCAGAACTTTATTCCACTCTAGGTTGTGCTTCTGACCCTACACATTTCTCACTATGACTTGATTGTCTTCTCACCTTGGAACAACCCTATACCATGCTCAAGGATATGCCAGCTTCTGTTACCATGCTGTCCACCCCTCTGAACCAAGATTACAGACATGTGCCACCATGCCTAATGAAACATCACTTTCCTATGATAGATGATTAATTGGGCCCCTATTTTATTCCAATCCGGATTAATCAGTTTCATATGATTCCATAGAGATGGTGGTTACATGTTCTGATTGTGGGCCTCAGAGTTGTAAACTGCAGATAACAAGTTGCTCTCTCAATCATAGGAAGCTAACTAGAGGACCTCCACCCTTGTTTTTCCTAGTTATGGTGACCAGGCCCATTGAGTCAGAAGTGATTCAATTAGATGGAAAGTTGTCCAGCTATTTTTGCTGCCCTTCTGTCCCTTATCATTCTTCTATTCCTAACATGAGGAGATGACCATGAGTACACAGCCAGTGAGTGACCTTAGTTGATGATCTGTGGCCTACCCTTCTTCCAGCCCATGGGTGTGCTCATTGGTTTGGTGAGGCCACCTGAAAGGTCAAAATGAGTCTGTCAAGGTCTGCTCATTATCCCATTTGTCAAACAATGGGATTCTGTATTTTGTGTAGACCCCCCAGAACAGTAAAGAGCAAGGCCTATCAACCAATGAGATTCTACATTTTTGGTCTGCTCCACCTTTATTGGTTTGGTATAAAGCACTATAAAACTAAGTCCCTGTAGAAAGAAGGCATCTCATATCATGAAGTACACTTCACTGGAGGGGAACATAGACTCTAATGTGTCATTGACTCAGAGCTCTACTTCAATGGTTTTTCTTGCAGATTGGAAAATTTTGAAAACTTCACATTCAGCAAGAGTGTAAAAGACCTTTTCAAACAATGGACTGCTTCAACCAGTCAACAAATATCTTTTAAAATACCTACTAGGTGCTAGGCACTATGGTAGGGTTCAAAGATTAAAATGAAACAGTTCCTACCCTCAGGAAGCTCACATTCTATCAGACAAAATAACTTGTACACATACAAGTTTAAATAAGATATATGTAAAAAAAGTATAAGCTAATTTTAGAAGAGAAGACTCCAGAATCTTAGGAGATCAAGAAAGACCTTAATCATGATTTGTGCCTGAGCTGAGTTTTAAAAGAAAATAGGAATTCTAAGAGGTGGAGTTGAGGATGGTGTGCCCTCCAGGCAGAGTAGACAGCCTTCACAAGGATAAAGAGATAGGAGATAAGAACATGCTACATGAGGAAGGCCATTTTGGTTAGATCATGGAGTTTATGAATGGGAGTCATGTATAATAAGGCTGGAAAGGTAGGTTGGAGCCAGGTCATAGAGCATTTGCAGTTCCAAAGAGATGAGTTTGTAGTTGTTCCTATGAATAATAGAAAGCCACTAGAGTTTATTGAGCAAGGAAGTGGCATGGTGAAATTCATGCTTTAGAGCTAGAATTACTGAGTAAGACATGCATTCTCAGACATGGATAATGTGTTCATTTGTTTTGTTTGAATACATAGTTGTGAAAAAGGGAGAGGAATACTACCTTAACGGGGATAAGTAATTGGGTAAGATAGACATGCAAAAAGTGATTATCAATAAAACATTTTAATGGATAAAAATCTTAGAGAAGTTCATAAGGGGATATGAATAAAGACAATCTGATAACATTATTGTACATATTGTGTTGTACACATATGTACATATATGTACGATATATGTACAATATATGTGTATATATTGTACATAACAACATACTGTACATATTGAGGTTCTCCATTTCTTACATGATTGATTTGTTCTCCTTCTTTGTATCTTAAAATATTTGTTGATGGTGGTCAGCTCAAAATAACAAAACAGTTTTCAAATAGCAAAAGAAAACCACTTTGGCAGCTCCTTGATGAGCATTTTTAATATTTAATTAGTAAAGAGTATGGCTGAAACTAATAATTTTGGCTTCTCTGATTGGCAAACAGGAAGTAAGGAGTTTGTTGGGCCCAAGAGAAGAGTAGCTTTTATTTCAATTACCTCTCAAAAAAAGTCAGGGCCAATTAAGGATTAGTCAAGCAATCACTCATTCTACAAGTACTGAACATTTCTTTTGTGGATGCAAACCATGAAAAGCATTGTGGGTGATTTAACAGAGAGGACGTTCAGTCCTTGTCCTCAAGGACCTTATAGTCTAGCCAAGGGATAAGGCTCATCTGTAACTAACTGAAATACAAGTTAGATTGTTGTAAGCATGTAAGTG
Source organism: Pseudocheirus occidentalis (assembly GCA_028646575.1). Lineage (NCBI taxonomy): Eukaryota > Metazoa > Chordata > Mammalia > Diprotodontia > Pseudocheiridae > Pseudocheirus > Pseudocheirus occidentalis. Next base: position 46,820,628 of record CM053593.1, read on the forward strand.
AAGGTTGAGAAATTGAAGGAGGGATCGTTTCTACTTGGAGGAAGTAGAGAAGTCTTCTTGGAGGATAGAGCTCCATGTTAAACCTTGGAGAGGATATCAATAGCTGGAGATGTGGAAGGAGTGTATCAAATGAGTTAACATATGCAGAATGCTTTGAATTGGTCAAAATAGTATACAAATTCCAGGTATTATTATTATTATTGTTGTTGTTATCATCATTGTATGTTCCAAGCTCACAGGTTCAGAGCTTCAGGGGAGCTTAGAGTGCAGCTGAGCAAGATCTTCATTGACATGTGACGCAACAGAAGTCCTAAGAGGTCATCTAACTATCTCAGGGTGATATGTGCAGAAAGTAGCACAGCCAGGATTCAAACTCAGGTCCCCTGACTCCTAATCCAACACTCTCTTTTCATTGCACCATATTAATACAGATAAAAAAACACATACACACATACACATGCACACAGATATAAATATGTGTATATATGCAGATGTATTTCTTTATCTGTGTATGTGTACATACACACAAATGTATAGAGAAAGTAGGGACAGGATAAGCCAAGGTATTAACCAATAGGTAGCCTAGTTGAGCTAAGACACAAAGTGCACAAAGGGGTATATCATTAAATAAAATGATACAGGTAGGTTGGAGTGACATTGCAGAGGCCTTTAGATGCTGAAGTATGGAGTTTATATTTTGTCTTAGAGTCAGTTGTGGGTCATGGAAAGCCTTTAAGGAGGGAAATTATGGGATTGGACCCGCATATTAGGAAGATTGTTTTAGCAACAGGGGGGGAGCATGGATTGATAAGAGGAAAGACTAGAGACAGAGTAAACCATTAGGAAGCTATTGAAGTGGTCCAGCTGAAAGGCCCTTGGTGCCCATGCCAGTGGAAAAGAGAGGACAAATGAGAGGTTATGGAAGCAAAGTTGGTTGATTGTATGTGGGGGTAAAGAAGAACACTCAAAGGTCACTCAATGTTTCAAGCCTGTATTCCTGGAATAGCGTACCTTGAGCTAAATGAAATGAGGAAGTCAGTGGAAGAGAATAGTGGCTTTAGTTTTCATAGAGTCATAGAAACCAATCAAAACCTGGAAGGAATCTCAAGGCCTATCTAATCTTCTCATTTTACAGATGAGGATACCAAGACCTAAGAAATGTAAATGACTTGTGCATCATCACAGAGACAGTAAATATCAAAATGGTGAAATTAACCTATGTCCTCTGACTCTATAGCCAGTGGGGTTTTTTCCACAGTAACATACTACCTTCTGGTAGGCAGTTGGCAAGCATGTGAAAATGTGACTTGAAGGGCAGGGTAGAGAGGTTCACCTCTGATCAGCAATAACAATAACAATGATGTTAATGATAGTAATAACTGACATTTAGAGAGATCTTTCAGATTTGCTAAGTGTTTGTCTCATTTGATCTTTGCAACAACCCCACTGGAGATGGTACAGATATTATTTTTCTAAATTTTATAGATGAGGAACCTAAGATTTATTAGGTTATTTTCCCAAAGTCCCACAGATAATAAGTTTCAGAGACAGAATTCCAATCCAAATCTCTTCTGCCTTCAAGGCCAACTACTACATTCTAGAACATGAACTCCTAAAGAGAAGAGACTATTTAATCCTTGTGTTTGATTCCCTGGAATTTATTAGGTTAGTGGCACAAAGTATACGCTTTGTCAAGTCAAGCTTAGTCAAAAAGCATTTCTTAAGCGCTATGTACCAGGCACTATATAAAGCACTGGGGAAACAAATAAATGGCAAAAACAGTCCCTGCCCTCAAGGAGTTTACAGTCTAATGAGGAAGACGTTTCCCAAACAACTATGTGTAAATTAGATAGATAGATAGATAGATAAGTAGATAGATAGATGTGAGATGAGATGAGATAGGATAGGATAGGACAGGATAGGATAGGATAGGGCAGGGTAGGATTGGGTAGAGTAGGGTATGGTATGGCATGGCATGGCATGGCATGGCATGGTATAGTATGGTATGGTATGGTATGGTATGGTATGGTATGGTGTGGTGTGGTGTGGTGTGGTGTGGTGTGGTGTGGTGCGATGCAATGTGATGTGATGTGATAGATATGGGATGGGATGGGATGGGATGGGATGAGATAGATAATGTCAGAAGGAAGACACCAGCACTGAGGAGGACTGGGAAATGTTTTTTTACAGAAGATAAGATTTTAACTGAGACTTGAAGGAAACCCAGAGGGAGAAGTAAGGAAAGAACATTCCACGCATGGGAGGTAAACAGTGAAAAGGCCTGTAGTCCACAAGAAATGGTGTTATGTTTGAGAAGCATCAACAAGACTGGTATCATTGGTTTGAAGAGTACACAAAGGCAAGTAGAATTAAGAAGACTGGAAAAGTAGAAGGGTATCAGGATGTCAATGGCTTTAAAAGCCAGACTCAGTGTTATATATTTGATCCTAAAGGTAATAGGGAATCATTGGAGTTTATTGAAATGGGGAGAATGGGGTGATATGGTCATAACTGTGCTTCAGGAAGATAACTGAGTGGAGGATGGACTAGAACGGGGGAATTAAGGCTAGGCAACCAAAGGAATAGTCCAGGAGTGAAGTGGTGAGGACCTGCACCAGAGTAGGGGTGGTGTGCGAGCAGAGAAAGGCAAGGGGGAGTACTGTGCAAGAAATGGTGCAAAGGTAGACTCGATAGGACTCAGAAATGGATTGGACGGTGAGGAGTGGTAGTCTGGGTGACTGGGATGATGGTGATGTCTTTGACAATTATGGGGAAGTTAGGAGAAGGGAAGGGTTTCAGGAGAAAGATTATGAATTCCATTTTGTACAATTTGAGTTTAGGATATCTATAGGACACCCAGTTCAAGATATCCAATAGGCAGTTGGAAATGTAATAGTCACAGTCAGGTGAGAGGTTAGCTATGGATAAACATATCTGAAAATCATCTGCATAGAGTTGATAATGGAATCAATGGGAGTTGATGAGCTCACCAAGCAAAATTAACAGATACTTGTTGGTTGATTTGTGGACTGTTAAATGTTCTTGATAAGGGAGTTGAAGGTTCTTGACCAGTATTTCAGAAATTACTTGAATAATTGAGACCCTGAATTATTCAAAGAGTTTACCAAACCCTCCTTCAGCCTTAGCTGTTAAAATCTAGTAATAAATTTTATTGTCAACTTCCATAAACATTTATAGGACTTTCAGTGAGGACAGGTCATCATATTAAGTTGCATTAGACTATGCTAGGCTGCTTGGTACTTATCCAATCAGGGTATTTCCTATATGAGAACAAGCCACTTTAGAGAAAGAACAGCTAAGCTGCAGAAAGATGAGTTATTCACAAAGTGACATAAGCAAAGGTTTAGCTCTGGAGGTGATTGTCCCACTTTTGAAAACAAAGAAGCAGGGCATGAACAAAAGCTAATCAGAGCTCCTTATTGGGGGAAAACCCTCTTCATCTTGGATTTCTTTCATTTGAAATTTTTATAATTTTAGAGTTATACCTCCCCCTGTCACCCCTGACAAAAGCAGGTAATACTTCTCAATGTCTGAATAAAATTTCATTTTATCCTCTCAACAGTCTTCTGAGGTAAGTTGGTATCCTATTACTAGCCCCATTTGACAGATGAAAAATCTGAGGGTCAGAGTGGTCAACTGATTTCGCCAAGCTTGATTATATACACTTAGGTCTTCTGTTTCCCAGTACAGTGCTTTTTTTGCCCTATTCTATTCAATTCAAACTCAAGTCCTGAAAACAACACTCAACTCTGAACACTCTTTCTTCTGATTGGTCTCACTAACTTAAGTCTTTCCTCTCACCAATTTCTTCTCTAAGCTTAATTCTTAAATGAGAGAAATGTGACTCCTTGCTTCTAAATTTCCCTATTATTGTCAAGTGCACCACAATCCTCCCAGACTTACAACACAGTTGTATTCCTTGACTCCTTCCTCTCTTTCATCCCCCATATTTAATCTGTCTTGGGGGCCATAATAATCTCTTGAATCATCACCTTCTCTCCTCTGACATAGCTACCACTCTAGTATAGACCTTCAGCTTCTCACATCTGGACTATTGCAATAGCATGCTGGTAAGTCTGACTGCCACAAGTCTCTCCCCACTACAGTCTATCTTCCACTCAACTACCAAAATGCTTTTCCTAAAGCATGAGTTGCATCATGTTATCTCTCTACTCAATAAGCTCAGTGGTTCCTTGTTATCTGTAAGATAAAATATAAGTTCATACATTTGGCATTTAAAGTCCTTTACAACCTGACTTCAAGCCACCTTTCCAGCATTACTTCATTTTACTCTCCATCACATGCTCCTTCACATACTCTACAGCCAAACTGGCCTTGTTATCATTCCTCTCACCTCACTTCTTTGTGCTTTTGCACTGTGTACTCCTCTTTCTTAGAATGCACTCCCTCTTCATCTCTGTCTCTTATACTCTCTAGCTTTCTTTCGGACTCAGTGAAAATGTCACTTTCTACATGGGGCCTTTTCCTGATCCCACCAGATGCTAATGACTTCTGTCACCCCAAATTATCATGTATATACATATATTTCATATCTTATATATATTATATTTCACCACAAAATTGTCACATCCTGTTTTTCCAGTCTAAAAATTGTTTATAACCTTTAATCATGTAATCATTGCATGGTATAATTCTATTTGTCATGACACTTAAAAGGTAAACAGAGCAACAGTGTATTCACCAGTGGCATATGGATACACATTTATTTCTGGCACGTTGTGAGCTATGAACCTAGAATTCTCAGTGTATGCACATTGTCAGCACTCAGTTTTAACATATATTAATGAGTATTCCATACATTTTAATCTTGTGCCAAAGACAGTTTAGTAATAAATGATTTTAAGTAATACCAGCATAGTTTTTCCAAAGCTTTGCATAATGGTCACACTCAATTTTTGCATAATGTTGTGTGAAATCTGTGATGATTATTGGTGAAATATGGTGTTTGTATGTTGTGTCCCCTAATAGGCTGCAAGTTTCTCAAGTACAGGGACAATTCCACTTTTGTCTTTAGAATTCCAATACCTGGAACACTTCTAGGCACATAGTAGATGCATCTAAGATATAAACAGAGTGGATGAAAGGTAATTTCAGTAGGGAAAGCACTACCAGATGGGGGAAGAGGAGAAAGGAAAGATCTCTTACAGAAGGTGAAATTTAAACTGAGTCTTGAAGAAAGCCAGGGAAGCCCAGTAGGCAGAGGCAAAGAGGGAGACAGTTCCAGGAATGAGAAATGGCTACTGAAAAAGCATGGAGTGAGGCAACAATAAATATTATAGCAAAGCCAAAGAGTTGAAAAAATAGAAGAAAATGTAAGGCAATTCATAACAAAAACAACTGACCTGGAAAATGGATTGAAAAGAAAAAATTCAATAATCATTGAGCTATCTGAATGTGATGACATAAAAAAAGAACCTAGACATTAAATTTCAAGAAATCTTAAAATAAAACTACTTGTGCTTCTTATATCCAAAGGGCGAAGAAAGAATCCACTAGTCACCTCATGGAAGAAACCCCAAAATGAAAATCCCCAGGAACATCATAGGCAAATTCCCAGAACTTAGAAATTAAAGAAAAAAATACTGTAAGCAGCAAAAAAGAAAGAATTCAAGTAGAGAAAAGTCATAGTCAGGATCACATATAATTTAGCAGCCACCACTACAAAGAAGCAGAGAACTTGGAACGTGATACTCCAGAATATAAAAGATATGGACTTGGAGCCAAAAATAACTTACCCAGAAATACTGTGTTTTTAAAAGGTGCCTTCAATGAAACAGAGGACTGCAAGCATTCCTAATGAAAAGATTGGAGCTGTGGAGAAAATTTGAAGTTAAACACAAGAGCAGAGAGAAACATAAGAAGATGGTGGATCAGAGTAGTTCCCCAATTGGATCTGGACTTTGTTCTCTGTTATTACTGTAAGTTGCCTGTCTAGTGTAGGTCCAGTGGAAAGAGGATGAACTGTAAGGTTTTTGCATCTTCTGAATTTTCTATAGAGTAAAATAAAAGCTGTCCTTAAGG
>CM053593.1:46827190-46861107 GCA_028646575.1 Pseudocheirus occidentalis
GGGGGGAGGGATAGGAAGGAGGGACATATAATCAGACTGTCACAATATGTCCACTATGAAGAGGTCCTGTATAATTACACATCCACAGCCTGTATTGAATTGCTTGTCCTTCCAGTGGGGGTGGATGACAAGGGAGGAACCAAAAGAATATAGAATTTAATGCTCTGCAATTCATGCAACTAGGAATTAAGATCTACAGGGGCTGGGGTAGGGAGACCCTCCCTGCCCTACCAGAAAGTTAGACAGCAGATCAGGGAAGGGTCTTTACAGTGGGATCACTATTTTGGGGTTAGGGTAGGGGAAAGATGGAGAGAAAAATTTGTATTTCAAAAATCTCATTAAAATGAATGATGTAAACAAGAAAACAAATTTAAAATTTATTTAAAAAAACAAAAAAGAAAAGAAAAAATACCCATATTCACATATATATTTATATACACATACATGCTCCTATACATATATATATATATATACATACATATTCCCTTCACCTATCCTCATATTGAGAAAAGTCTTATGATTTACAATTATCATTATTCTATGTAGGAATGTAAAAAGTTCAACTTTTTCTTTTTTACCTTCTCATACTTCTCTTGCTTCCTGTATTTGAAAGTCAAATTTTCTTTTCAGCTCTGGTTTTTTCCTCAAGAATGCTTGAAAGTCCTCTATTTCATTGAATGACCATATTTTCCCTGTAGCATTATACTCAGTTTTCCTGGTTAGGTGATTCTTGGTTTTAGTCCCAGCTGCTTTGACCTCCAGAATATCATATTCCAAGCCCTTTGATCTCTTAATGTAGAAGCTTCTAGGTTTTATGTTATCCTGATTGTGTTTCCACAATACTCAAATTGTTTCTTTCTCACTGCTTGCAGTATTTTTCCTTGATCTGGGTGCTCTGGAATTTGGCTATAATATTCCTAGGGATTTTCTTTTTGGGGATCTTTTTCAAGAGGCGATTGGTGAATTCTTTCCATTTCTACTTTGCCCTGTGGTTCTAGAATATCAGGGCAATTTTGCTTGATAATTTCTTGAAAGATGGTGTAGACTCTTTTTTTATCATGGCTTTCAGGTAGTTCCATAATTTTTAAATTATCTGTTTTCTAGGTCAGTGGTTTTTCCAATGAGATATTTCACATTGCCTTCTCTTTTTTTCATTTTTTTGGATCTGTTTTATAGTATCTTGATTTCTCATAAAGTCATTAGCTTCAAATTGCTCTAATATTATTTTGAAGGAGTTATTCTCTTCAGTGAGTTTCTGAAATTCCTTTTCCATCTGGCAAATTTGGCTTTTTAAAGCATTCTTCTCCTCATTGGCTTTTTGTGCCTCTCTTGCCATTTGAGTTAATCTGTTTTTCAAGGTTTTATTTTCTTCAGCATATTTTTGGATCTCTTTTAGCAGGCTGTTGACTCTCTTTTCATGATCTTCTCACATCATTCTCATTTCCCTTTTCAATTTTTACTCCACTTTTCTTACTTGATTTTCAGAATCTTTCTTGAGCTCCTCCATGGCCTATAATCAGTTCATATTTTTAAGGCTTTTGATGTAGGAGTTCTGACTTTTCTATCTTCCTCCCACACCATGCCTTAGTCCTTTTCATCCTCCCCCCAAAAAAGGATTCTATCATCTGTTTGTGCTTCCATTGTTTGCCTATATTGTCAGCCAATTACTAGACTTTTGAGCTCTTTGCTATAGTAGAACTCTGCTTCCATAATGGATAGAGCTATGTCTCAAATTGCTGGGGTTTTTACAGCTGCCAGAGCTATTAGATGGGCACCCTCTCTACAGCCCCCATACACTCTGGAATCACTGGTCACACACCCCAGGATCACCATCCAAGACCGCAATCAGGATCCAAGCATGTCAAAGGAAGAGTAATTAACCTCGAAATGGTAGTCTGGTCCCCCTACAATCTGCAGGCCAGGAGCTCTGAAGCAGCCACATGCCTCCTCTACTTCTCACTCAGGGGGTAACAGCCAGACCTCACTCCCACTGTAGCAAAACTTTTTTCCACACTAACATTTTACTTTGTCTTTGGCATTTGTGGATTGAGAAGTCTGAAAATCGCTACAACTGCTAGTGATTTACTCCCATGAGGTCAGCTCCAGCCGGGGCTGGTAGGGACTGCCCTGGGGCTAAAACCTGAGGCTCAGTGGGGACTGCTCTGGGCTCCCAGCAAGCCTCGATGGGCCCTTCCTGCCAGCCTGTCAGGCTTCCTTCAGCAGGCGATTTGTTTCTTTCTGTCACTTTGTGGGTTCTGTAGCTCTAAAGTTTTTTTAGAGTTGTTTTTTTACATGTATTGGAGGAGGTGGAAGCCAGAGCCCCATGGAATCCTGTTTCTACTCTGCCATCTTGGCTTCACCCTGTCTACCTAGTGCTTTTCATAGGACTGGTTAAGGTGCTCTGGACAAAGGATGTATTATTAGGTTGTTACCCTAATAGTAGTGAACCTTACTGTACTTATGTAATAGTAATCAGTTTATCATATATTTAGCACTTAGTAACTTAGGGCTAAGTAGCACCTAGTGACTTAGGGCTAAGTATAGAAGATATGAACTCTGTCCATTGTGGAAAAGGTGTGAACTCCCCTGTTGACTTGGAAGAATGCTATTGGCTGAGACAGGAGGCTAGTGCTGTATATAAAGAAGAATGAGAGAGAGAGAGAGAGAGAGAGAGAGAGAGAGAGAGAGAGAGAGAGAGAGAATTCCTCTCCAAGTATCTAGAAGCTGACTGAGACATGAACAGGATGGGACTTTATTCATGGCCTGGCTGATCCTTGACTTCCAGGCAAGAGAAGTGGTGAAGGGTTTGAGGTGTGCTGAACCCTGTGAACTTCAGTGCATTCTGGGGATTGCCCTGAGGACTGTACAAGGACCTGGGAGCTGTTTATCTCTGAGAACTGGACAAGAGCCTGGCAGCTGTCAGCTCCTGACTCCAGGTGATTGTTTGGCAGATTCGGGAGGGAACTGGGACCAGGGAAGAGGATCCAGGAAATCAGAGAGACCACCCAGAGTCAAAATGAAGAAAAGGCCTCCCCTTGGACAAAACTGATGGTTTGCTGAGGACAAGGACCTGGGAGCTGCTTTCCTTTGAGGACTGAACGAGAACCTGTCGGCTTTCTGCTCCTGAATCTAGGTGATTATATATATGTTTGGCAGATTCAGGAGAGAGCTGGGACCAGGGAAGAGGATCCATGGAATTAGAGAGACTACCCGGAGTCAAAATGAAGAAAAGACCTCCCCTTGGACTAAACTGAGGTTTATTGGAAATCAAGGGGGAGAGAGTTTGTGTGGTTTTCTAAGGACTTTATTGGAGACTAAAGTTAATGGTTGCCCCATGAGTAGAAGATCAGTACATTGTGAATTGTTGATTGAATCTTTTAAATGTTAAGCTAGTTTCCCTCTTATGGGGACCAGGTGAATTGATTGATTGAATTTTTAAGTGTTAAGCTGGTTTCCCCCTTAGGGAAACCAGGTGATTCTTCTTTTGTTCCTTGTTGTGACTTTCTGTAATAAGATATTACAATGTGAATATTGTGCTGAATCTTGATTTGTAATGGAATAAACAGTGTTCACTACTACTGTGTAATCAAAATCTTAAAAGTTGTTCACAGTAGCATTCTTTTGGAATCTACTGTTGCTTGGCTTTACAACTTATTTAAACCGATCCTTGGAAAACAGATGCTGGGGCCATACATAAAGCCTTTTCATCTTGATTAGATATGCCAGGATTTGCTGCCCTGGTACAGCCTTTAAGAACCTAGAGTCATTTCCACAAATATAGTGAAGCATTGGAGATCGGGTGACATTGATGGGAAAAACAAATTTCTATGCCATGGCTTCCTTGATAGAAATAAACAATGGTGGTTCAACTCAAAAGCAATGCTAGATTTAATGGTAATGAATATGCCTGGAAATCTTTAGGAAGAATATATAGAAGTATAAGTATAGTAATATGTATAGATATGGGTATCTAGATTGCAAGAGAGATAATAGGGATAGAGATAGAGGTAATGAGGGAGAGAAAAATATATACATATAGATTCAATATGGATCTATAGGCATGAATAGCTGCATAAAGATGATAAAGATAGAGCTTATATATATACACACATATATATGCACAGAAAGAGATGCAGATGTCTAGAAATAGAGACAGATGTGGATGATATAGAGATATAGATTAAAATGTAGGTGTGTGTGAAAGAGGAAAAAGAGAGGGAGAGAGAGAGGGAAAGAGGGAGGGAGGAGAGAGGAGAAAAAATATGGTGAAAAATGGTTGCATCTAATCAAATTCTTACTCACAGGGCCTCTCAAGCAAGTTATTTCCTCAACTTGTCTTTACTTTAGTTCCATTGAGGCTATGATGTACATCTATTTCCAGCTCACAAATCCTCCTCAGACCAGGGAGTCACCACATTTTTGACAGGTTCAAAGTCACTTCCTCAGAGCTATTCCTCTAATGGCCAGAGTACCCCCAGAAGGTAAATGAGCAGTCATAGGGATTACTCAGGACATTTTTGTTAGCCTTCATCTCTCTCTTGAGGACAGCCTGGCTTAAATGAGCAGGAGGGCACCAGGCACACTGAACTAGCTGATGATGACTTATTTAGGTGATCCCACCTCTTCTTTTCAATCCTATAGTACTAGCCAAGGGGAAAGGAGAGGAATTCATTCAACTCACTCCTCAATTCTTCAGCACTAGCCAGAGTTATTCAGGGCTGGCCAAGTGACTAAAAGGGATCAGCTGTGTAGCCTCCTTTAAGCTGGGAACCACTTTTCCCAATTCTTTCTTTCCCACTTAGTCTCTCTTTTTTATCACCTGCCCTTTGTTTCTTCTGTCATCATCTGGCTTCAACATTTTTGTATGCAGGGCCCATGGAAAACACTTCCTGACAAGTAAGTTATATTTAAAAGTTCAATCAGTGATTGTCTATACTCAGATAACAAAACAAGACTTTTCATTATTTGAGTTGATTCAATAAAGAGTTATTAATGTGCCAGAAACTAGAGATACAAAAATGCAATTCTTGCCCTAAAAAACTTTCAAAACAATAGGGAGAGATAACATATACACGTGTAGGATCTGTAGGGAAAATGATCTTCCTACATATAGCAATTAGGATGAGCCTTGTGAAATAAGGGATTTAAATCCATTACTGAAAATTGGTGGAAGCAAGAGTTTGCCCCCTCTGTCTTCAGTCTAGGTTCCTTTAGGTTTAGCCTGAGCTTTTAAAATATAAAATTTTGTTGTCATTGTTCTTGTTGTTGTTCAGTCAAATCAGTTGTGCCTGACTCTTCATGACCCTATTTGGGATTTTCTTGGCAGAGATACTGGAGTGGTTTGCCATTTCCTTCTCCAGCTCATTTTACAGATGAGGAAATGAGGCAAACAGAGTTAAGTGACTTGCCCAGGGTCACACAACTAGGAAGTGTCTGAGGCCAGATTTTAACTCAAGAGGATGAGTCTTCCTAACTTTAGGCCTGGCACTCTCTCCACTGTTCAACCTAGTTTCCCTAAAATATAAAATAATCATTTGCATATAAAATGTCATTAATCTATTACAGGTTTACCTTATACCTTGTCCCTGCCCTCAAAATTTCCAAACATAGCAATTTCATCTTTCAAGCTCTTTTTTATCATGATTTTGCTTGACCCAAAGGGAAAATACACATTATGATTTAGATATACTTAATTGAAGATGTCAAAAGGTAATTGAACACAGTACTGAGACTCCCAAACAGCTGTCTGCTTGATGCTCAGAGTAATCAGGTCAGCCATCTGCCAGCCAAACCCTAGCTTTAATGGTTAAGTTCCCACACTCTGCTTAAGGGAACTTTCCAAGAGTAGTTAGATCTAAACTTCTCCCCCAAATGACCAGCGCTATCCAGAAACCATTGACAAAGGAGAATAGTCATTCATTCTGTTCTTGTGAATCCCCAACCTCACCCCAATATCACCATCATGGGGGAGGAAGGGGGGATGAAAGGGTGTGTCCTTTTCTTATGAAAGGCAATATCACTATGATTCACATGGACATAATTGCCATGAAATTCTGGAATCCTGGGTATGATAAACTCCATTTCTACAAAAAGGAATAAGAAACTAGCCTTCAAGAAACATAAAGTCTAGCAGGAAAATTTTTTAAAATATATGTATATGTGTGTGTGTGTGTGTGTGTGTGTACTCTAGTACAATAGATAATTGATAAGTTCTATCACAGAAGAACAACATGATAGAGAAATTCTAAGAAAGGGATTATTTCAACTTTAGGGATCAGGAAAATTTTCATAATGGCAATGACATTGGACCTAGCTTTAGAGGACAACTTCAACAGGCTGAAGCAACTTTGGCAAGACATCCATGTGAGCTAAGGAAGGAAAGTAGGGTGACTAATATATGGAGGTGAGGAGGAAGTGCATATGAGGCATGCTGTAGCACTAATGCAATATTTACAGCACCTACTATTACAATAGAGACCATGACTATAAGTATCACATGGCATTCTATCACAAACTATGCCAGACTCTCCAGATAGGGGATAAAGTTGAAGGATTTATTTAGACACCAGAAAACCAAATCCCAAAACCAATAAGCCAAAATACCAAAGATATTTACAAGCCATAATAATAACACTGAGAGCCACAGCATCCTTTAACCTTCCCACAAACTACTACAAGATCAATATTTACTCACAAAACTCTCTATTTCCTTGCCCAAGCATCTCTGTTCCAAACTGTCTTCAACTGTCTCCAACTGTCAGACTCACTCTCTACCAGCTTCTCTGTGGGCTTTGCTTCTCCTCAGCAAACTCCTCCCACCACAGGCTTCATGTGACTACATTCAGCCTATCAAGGGGCAGAGTTTATCTTCACCAGCAGAGAAGCTTTTCAAACTCCCCCCTAAGTCTACTAAGGGTCAGAGAAAATCTTCAAAATCCCATCCCCATTACATTCATCTTTCATGTCTCTTACACAGCAAAAATACCTTAACAATAAATGAGAGTTTAGGTATAACTGGTAGAAAAACTGGCATCAACAGAACTTTGCAACAATATAACAAGGATAATAGAATAACTTTGCACATAAAACAATAGCTTACAGTGAGGGCTTGGGCATGAGCATCCCATCCTTCCCCCTTCAAATGAATGGGGCTCAATATCTTGTGGTAAGTGGCAAAGGTCTATTCTCCAAAGCTACCTCAAGCTGAAATTGGACATAGAGTTGTCCCTGTCCCAAGAGGTCCCATTCAAGAGTTCAGGTCTTTAGCTGTCATCTGAAATTTGGTCAATGCCAGGTCCTGAAGTGGCACATCACAGTCATGGATGAGGGATGACATCTGGCTTAAGCAATCAGGCATCTGCAAGTGGAGGGTACCAAACTACAGAAAACAAATCTCACAAACAAGTTCAACAAACAAAAAGTCAAAAAGAAACAAATATAGTGTCAGCTGTGCTTCTGAAGTCCATGAACTCACTATCATAACTTCATTTATGGTAGAATACATGATTTGACAATCATCTAGCCTATCGGGGGCAGAGTTTATCTTCACATTGGGGAAGCTTTTCAAACTCCCCTTAGGTCTATTAAGGGGCAGAGAAGATCTTGAAATTCCCATTCCCATTACACATGCAAATACAAAGAGATAGAAGATGGTGTGTGATGTGTAAAGCATAGCAAGATAGTTTGGCTGAATAGTAGAATTCATGAAAGACAGTAGGGTATAAGGCTATAAGGGTAGGTAGAGTAAGGTTATGAAGAGAATTCCAGAAGTTTCTAGTTGGTCCCAGAAGTAATAGGGAACTACTATAGGTTTACTGGCTAGAGAAGAGATATAGTTAAAACTGTGCTTTAGGAAAATTACTTGGACATTTGTGTAGAGGGAGAATTGGAGTGGGGAGAAACTTGGGGAGAAAATTGTAGTGGGAATCAACTGAGAAACTATTGTAATAGGCCAAGTGATAGGTTATGAGAGCCTGAAATCAGGTGATGGAGAAGGAAGTAGAGGAAAGGGAAGCGATTCAAGAGATGTCATAGAAATAGAATAGACAAGACTTCACAACTAATTAAATATGTAGAGTGAGTGTTAGAGGTTGAAGATGACTTCAAGGTTGTGAACTTGAGCAATGGAAATGCCCTTGACAAAAATAGTATAGGGGAACAGTTTCAGAGCTGGCAGCTAAGTGGCTCAGTGGATGCAATGTCAGGCCTGAAGTTAGGAAGACTCACCTTCATGAGTTCTAATCTGACCTCAGACACTTCCTAATTATGTGATGTTGGGAAAGTCATTGAACCCTGTTTGCCTCAGTTTCCTCATCTGTAAAATAAGCTGGAGAAGGAAATGGCAAAGCACTCTAGTATCTTTGCCAAATAATTTTATGAAGAGCCTGACGTGGCTGAAACAATTAAATAACATAGTTTCAGATAAATTTGGAAAAACTTGTACAAACTGAGTCAGAGTGAAATGAACAAGTCCAGAAAAACAAATTATATAATAATGACATTGTAAAGACAAGTGCCTTTTAAAAGATTTTACATCTATGATCAACACCATGAGACCAACCATGCTTGCAGAGTACTGATATTAAAGCATGCTACTCCTAATGGAGACATAATGAACTCAGGGTATCAAAGAAGAAACTTTTTGAACATGGCCAATAGGGTTATTTGTTCTGATTAACCATACATATTTGTTATAAATATTTTCCTTTTTCAAGTTGAAGAAAAGAAAGGACTGAGAGAAAAAATATTTTTGATAATTGGAAAGTTTTAATTCTTTTAAATGGAAAAAAGTAGATATGATGTGCTCAACTAGAGGAGACAGCCTCCCCTGTAGTCCTGAGCATCTGTTTCCATAGGTATTGCATGACTGGTTGGATAGCCAGATCCAAAGAATAGTCATTAATGGTGCAAAAGTGGTTCATTTCAAATGGAATTCCCCCAAGAATCTGTGCTTGGCCTTGTATTATTTATCAGTGAATTAGATGAAGTCATAGATGGGCATTCCTATTATGTTTGCAGTTGACGCAAAGCTAGAAATGACAGCTAAGACATTTGATAACAAAATCATCCATTGTATTCAGCTGGCCAAGGTCAAAGTGATTCTATGTCTATAAAATCAAGTGATCCAAGTTGGCCCACATAAAAATCAAGAATATAATCTTTGCCTACTTACTAGAGAGATTAGTCCCAGTGGGCTAACAGGAACTGGGAATATTTAGCCTGGAAAAGGATATAGAAAGGAGATGATATCTGTCTTCAAATATCTGAAAGTCTGTTATATGAAAGATATATGGATGGTCCTTGGGATAGAAATAGGAACACTAGTTGGAAGGTGCAGAAAAAATTTTGCTCAATATGAAGAAGAATCGCTTGACAATTACAGTTACCTGAAAATGCAGTTGGCTGTCTTTGGTGATAAAGAACTTGCAAACAGGAAGCAGATAGACATTTGTCAAAGGGCATCTTGGGAGATTCAAGCCTTAAGTTATATTTGGGCTAGAAGGTTTCAAAAGTTCCTTATAATTCTGAGTCTAAAATTCACAGAATTAAGGTATTTCAGAATTTGTAGGGGGCATCAAGTTTCATCCAGCATTTACTTTAAAAAGAAGTCTCTCCATAACATGTCTAACAAATGACCATACAGTCTTTGAGGAGCGTTTGAGGTGTGCTGCAAGGTCTAGCCCTCTGGTATGAGGGCTCACTGAACCCTTTTCAGGGCTGCTCATCTACCTTTGGTGTCTTCCTTTCACCCAACTATCTCCTGTGGCTCCAAAAAGCTGTAGCAATATACAGTGACCACAGACCATCTTGGCAGATGGGCTAAATCAGGTTGAGGATAAATGACAGACCTCAAACCCACCAGTGAGTTAGGGGCATGTCTATCCCAAACATGTGAAGAATTCCCCCAGTGGAATAGGTAGATGAAAAGAATCTTCTCCAATAGCCATGAAGGTGGCTGAAGCAGGGACTACGGAGCTTGGTCAAACAACAAAGATGCCAAAGTTACCCACTGTATCCTCGGCCATTACCAGTCATCTTGACTTTTGTCCTACCACTGGACTTCAATGACTGGAAGAGAGAGTGAAGCTGATGACTTTGTCCAACTCTGTCTCACTGAAATCCAATTCACATTCCAAGTCAATACATTATCCTGTGACGTCATTGGTCCTCTTTGAAAATGAAGGATGAATGGAAGCAAAAACAAACAGTCTTTGAACACCTTTAGTGAGGAGGAACCCACTACCTGTGGAGGTAACCTGATTGGATAATTCTGATCATTAGGAAGTTCTTCCTTATATCAAGCCCAAATTTACTTCTTTGCAACTTTTACCCATTTCTTCCAGCCCTGCTTTCTGGGAACAAGCAGAACAAGGCTAATCCCACTTCCAAATATTATCCAATATTTGAAGATAGTTAACACACCATAGCTAAGCCCTCTCCCAACTCTGTTCCTGATTTTTGGACTTCAAAATCATATCTCACTCTGGAATATCACATGTAACAGACAATTCAGGTACATGCCAGTAGATAGTTTTATTCCCTTTACTAAATCAGGGGTATATGCTAATTCCATCTAAGCATAAAGTAGAATTAATTAGCACCTAGTTGCTTACCCATCAGTAAATTAACAAACTTTCAGCTTCTCTATTACAGATCATGCTTTATGATAGAAGAAATTTTCATTAATTAACATTTCACAAATTGGAAGGTTTTGACACAGATAATTCTAACAAAGATCAGAATGAAGAAAATCTACTCTTTGTGCTTCCCTTTGCAAAAGGTTTTTTGGGGGGACAGGGCTGAGGAAATGAACAATGTAAATAAGAATGCATGGGTAGAGAATAGTGTATGTGAATTATGAAAACTAATTGTTCTCTCTGAAATCACATATTTAAACTTTACCTATTAACAACTGGTATGCTAAATATAAATAATCATTAATAGTACATTAACATCACCATTGTCCAATAAACAAACAAGTAGACATACTGCCATAGTCGCTGAATTATATCTATGTTGATGTTCTTGCTATAAATTTAACTATCTAAAAATAAAACAAGAAAAAGAAGGAAGTTGTGGATAAAAGGAAGGATGAGTCAGAGGTACTCCTTGGAGAGGTCAAGAAAAGAATTGGAAGAGTTGGTTTTATTGTATCCAAAGGTAACAAGAAATACCATTCATGGTATATCTTGTCATCTTATATGTCCATACAGATAACACATATTTGCAAAGAGGCCACTTTAAAAATAATTTTACCTTTCAGACCCTTTACTTTATACCAATACTAGTTTCTGGGAAGGAAGAGATTGACAAATTCTACTTAGAACTCAATAAAGCTCTTCAAATTAAATCAACATACACTCTTATGCTTAGTGACTTTAATGTAAAGGGGATGAAAGGTTGATTTTTTAAATCTGGGAAAGTATGATTCAAGAAAAAAGAATGAAAGAGGCCAAAAACATGTTGACCACTCATTATTGTAAAGAATTTCTTGAGAAGAGAAGTGGTGATCACTGGGTATGGTAAGCACTAAATAATATTAGAAATAAAAGCAATAAATTATATTCTAACAGAGAGGTAAAAAATTGTGATTGATATTGGTGCTAACCATACACTAGCTATATATGTGTGTGTGTGTATGTATGTATGTATGTATGTATGTATATACATATATATACTATAGACTATATATAGTAAGACCATAAATTTATCAAGAAGGAGGAAGAGGAGGAGGAAGAAGAAGAAGAAGAAGAAGAAGAAGAAGAAGAAACAATAAGAAAAGGATAAAAACATAAAAGAGAATTAACTTAATCCTGAAGTATTTAAACATCAATTTAAAACAAGAAATGGACATCAGATATAACACCCACACTAATTATGATAACTTTAAACAGAAGTTTAACCATTATAAATATCTTGTCACAGAAAAAAAAAGTGCCCAGGAAGCACCTTCATCAACAAAAATATGCCAAGCACAAAGAAATGAAAAAGACAAAAATGGTTTGGAAATTAAACTCATTTGCAAAATCTTACAAAGAGGGGTAATGGATGATTATAAATAGTATAGTCCAGGGATGGAGAGCCTGAGGCCTCAAGGTCATATGTGTCCTCTAGGTCATCAAGTGTAGCCCTTTGATGAATCTAAACTTCACAGAACAAATCCCTTTAATAAAAGGATTTGTTCTATAAAACTTGGACTCAGTCAAAAGGCCACACCTAAAAACCTAGGCCACATGTGACCTCAAGGTCTCAGGTTCCCCAACTTTGGTATAGTCTCATAAAAGAGAGAGAAGCAGTGGAAAGTAAAAAGAATATAAATAAAAGTTAGAAGTGGCTCCAAATAAACATTATTTTCCTAAGCACATAAATGTAAGGGAAGCGAAAGTAGAAGAAAAATGAGAAAAAAATCTGTAATTATCACTTTTTTCATTTGTCAGGTCTCTAAATACTTGGAAGATAGCCATAAGGGCAACAGAACCACTGGACTCAGACCCTAATGAGTGGAGAACAACAATAAGAAATATATCTGAACCAGAAAATACAAATAGATGAATTAGGCCCAAAGTTGCAAAGGAAAAGGAGAGTGGGCTAGATTACCTTCAGGAAATTGCTGGGATTATTTAATGAACCTAAGGTTCTCATGGAAATGGAGATCTATCTTTCAACATCAGTGTTCTATGAGCAGCAATGTGATAGCCAGACGTGGCATATAACAGCCTCAGAATATTTAAAGATGAATATCATCCAGAAGAGAGTAGGGAAACATATGGCAACTGCCATCATGCTGCGACATATAAGCAACAAGAATTTTGAAGAAAATGTTAAGGAAATACAGGATGTTAAGAATAGTCAGACTCATCAAGGCAAGGGAAGGGATAATGAGAACTGAACAGAGGGTTCCACCAATCCCCTAGCAACATCAAGAGAAAGGGGAAAAGGTACTTCAGCATGTTAGGTAAACCTCCTGTCCTGAACATATAGGAGGATATAGATGAGAGTCACACACAGATTGAGCAGGAGTAAATGGGGCACGACCTGCATCAGGGAAGGGAACTCCCAAACTTATGAGATTGCACATCTATTTGAGTATTTGAGAGATGGGACACTAAAAAGAAATAACTGTTACCTCTGACACAGACTTCATTTCTTATCTAGCTGCACTCCTTTGGACTTTCCCACTCCTCTACCTTCCCTCTACCCCTCCTTTTTAGCTTCACTTTGTATGTTGTCTTCCTATAATATAAACTCCTTGAGAGGATACGCTGACTTTTGACTTTCTTTTTATCAACAGTGTTTGACACAAGGCCTGGCACATAGTAGATGTTTAATAAATGCATGCTGACTGACCTGTAAGAAATCACTTGGACAAGTCATTTAACCTGTCAGTACCCCAGTTCGTTCTTTTAAGAGGAAGAGTTACAAGTTGTGGTATACGAATGTAATGGAATGCTATTGTGCTATAAGAAATGAAGAGCAGACGGACTTCATAATAACCTGGAGAGACTTATACAAACTGATGCTGAGCGAGAAGAGCAGAACCAGGAGAAATTTATACACAATCACAGACACAACATACATGTGACGACTAACTTCAATAGACTGGGCTCCTGTCAGCAATACAAGGTTAATACAAAAGACTCATGATTGAAGGAAATATCCACATCCAGAGAAGGAGATGCAGAGTTTGAGTGCAGATTGAAACAAGCTACTTGCTGTGTTTCTTTTTTCTTGTTTTGTTCTGTTTCTCTTTCCCATTGATCACTCCATCAGTTATAATCCTTCTTTACAACCTGACTAATAATTAATGGGAAGATATCTGTAGATCCTATATACACGTACATGCTGCCATAATGGGAGAGAGGGGGAAAGAAGAAGGAAGGGGAGAGAATCTGAAACTCAAAGGACTGTGGAACTGAATGTTGTAAACTAAAAGTAAATAAACCAGTTTTAAAAATAAAAAAAAATTTTAAAGAGTAAGAGTTACAAAAAATTTGCCAGTCTATATTTAGCAGAATTTCCTCATCAGGAGTTAGCTATAGCAATGAAATCACAGATCTGGCAAAAAAAAAAGTTAATTAGAGTAGGTTGCCAAGAGTCACATCAGTTTAACCATTATTTATTTCACCAAAATAATGGTCAAACTCTGAAAAATCAATGTTCTGTTCAGTCACTGTAAGGGGGAACAAATGAAACTTAAAATCATAGGATTACCCTCTGTCCTTAGCTCATGAATTTGGTAAGAGGACCAGACTTGCAACTTTTACTCAGTGGTAGGTCATCCTGGAAAGTGTGTTATTTCAAATGGAGTGTATTGTTAAGTAAGCGGCAGGAGAGTAGTCAAAGACCCCGTGACTAGCTCCTCCAATGACCCAGCAGAGACTCATAAGCTGTTGCTCTTTGATAGTAACAAGGAGGAAATCAAGTATTCTAAAGGAAGTTCAAAACTGACTTTGGGCAGTGGTTTTAAGAAGTAGTTTGAACTCTACTAACTGTCAGATTCTTGCTTCCACTGGGGATGGAACTGACACATCCTAGAGATTGGGGTGATTAACAGTGCCCAAGGGAGATCATTTTCCTGGGTAGAAGAGCACTGTGCTTCAAATTATGATCTGAGAGGGCAGACAGAATACTGTGCCAGGTCAAGCCGGAGTTCACTGGGGAAGCAACTTCAGAGAGCTCAGCAGGAGACATGAAGAAGGTTGCTGCAGTAGTCTGAAGCCAGAGGAAGGTCAACATGAAGTAGGTCAGTATGAAGGAAACAGCAATAGATGCTGGTGAGATTCTGATTTGTTTTAAGACTGCTTCTGACCAAGAGAGTATTTGCCCAAGGCAGCAATAGGCTAGCCATGCTTCCACCTCCTCTGTCTTTCCACTTGTCCTGAACACCTGTCCATATGCATAGATCATGTTTTGTGTCTCCTTTCCAATTTCTCTTAATGTCTAAGAGAGAGTAGTCCTAATAGAAAGGCTAATACAGAAAAATATAAAATACCAAGTTTTTGTATGGTAGAATTATTTGTCAAAATGTTTTCTTCTTTTTCTTTTATTGGCTTATGGAAAGAAAACAGAATGAGTATAAACTTAGAGGAAATCCAGAATATTTTCCCTACTCTTTGAGGAAGCCAAGCCCCTTGGGATATGGCAAGAAGCATTGATGATTCCATCTCAAACCATGGAGGTAAAACAAATCATTTCAAACCTAGCCAACAGACATGTATCTGTCATGATTCTTCATCACCCACATTTTAAACATTTGTCATTCTCAACTCTTCCTCCATTCCTACACTCAGTCCATTGCCAAGACTTGTCAATTCTCCCTTCACAAAATCACTCACATCTATCCTCTCTACTAACATAGCTACCAACTCCCACCCTAAGACATCACTTTCCAGTTGGTGAATGTTCTCCAAAAATGACCTAAACCAGATCAACTACATTGATATCCTCACCCATGTGCCCTTTCTCCGAGGTCCATACTGCTTTCTGTCTCTACCCAACAGTACCAAATAAACGCTATTATTCCTGGGCATGATACTCAATTAATTGCCTTATGGCTCCATGAATAATCCAAAATGCCGCTCATTGGCCACCATCATTTTATGTGTTATCTTCCCTTATTAAAACTTAGTCTCATAAATGGGACAGCTATGTGCAACAGTAGATAGAACATTGGCCCTAAAGTCAGGAGGACCTGAGTTCAAATTCTAGCTCAGTAACTGTGTGACCCTGGGCAAATCCCTTATCCCCAATTGCCTCAAAAAAGTACACTCCTTGAGGACAGGGACTATGTTTCTTTTTGTATTCCTAGTGTATTTCCTTTTGTGTCAACAGTGCCTGGTACATAGCAACTATTTGATAAATGCTTTTTCCCATTAATTTATCCACTGATCCTTTTGTTAATCATCTTATTAATCTTAAATTATTAATCATCTACATTCGTTATCTCCTCTTGTGAATCCATCCTCCATATTGCTGCCAAATTTATAGTCTCAAGGTACAGGTCTAACCATGTCAAGCCTTTGCTCTAGAAGCTTCAATGACTCCTTAATACCTCTGGGATGAAAAAAAAAATCCGTTGTTTGGCATTTAAAGTCCTTCACAATACAGCTCTGCCTAACCTTCCAGGCATTTCATACTACTCTCCTAACATCATTTTAAAGAAAAAGCTAGATAAACGCATTATTAATCACTTGCTATATGCCAGACACATCATAGCCAAAATGGCTCGCTTGCTGTTCTCTATTCAGGAATTTCCAACTTCTGCCTAAATTCCTTTGCATAGACTATTTCCCATGCCTGTAATACTGTCCTTCCTCATCTCTACTTCTTAAAACACACGCCTCCATTTTAAGGCTCAACCAGGTGCTATCTCCCACATGAGGCCTTTCCTGATCCTCCCACTTATTAGCACATTCCAAAAAAAACAAGTTATTTTTTTCTTATCTACAGGCACACCACATTCCTTCAATAGAATGTAAGATCTTCAAAGACATGAACTATTTAATTTTGTCTGTGTTGCCTCAGAGTTCAAGACAATCCTAATATGTGCCTTGTACATAATAGGAACTTAATAAATGCATCCTGAATCAAATGGCAATTCTGCCCTAGAGCTAAAGGGTTCAAATTGAGACTTGACTTCTAACTAGAGGTTTGGTATGAAGGAAGAGAAGTCAGAGATGACTCCAAAATGATGAACATGAGTGAATGGTTGAATGACAATGCCATTCAATAATATAGGTAAGCCAAAGAGAGGACCAGGATTCAGGGGAAAGGGCATGAAATCTATCTTATAATGCTGAGTCTGATGAACATCCAGGTGAAATGACTTAGTTGTAAGTTTGAAATACTATATTGAAAATCGGGAGAGATGTCAGAACATGAGATATGCATTTGGGACCCATCTATATTAATCAATCAGTAAGCATTTACTAAGAACCTATGTACTAGACACTATTCTAAGCTCTGATTAGGAGAGTAATTGAAGGTTGAGACAATAAAAAGGAGAGAATTTAAACAAGCAAAAGAATAAAACAGGGGATTAAAATTTCTGGAATACTTACAATAATTGCTTGGATAAAAGAATGTCAGTAAAGGGGATAATAAGATCTTCCTCATCATCAAAGAAGGAAGAAAAGATTGTGTTGTGATGAAAGGTTGATGTAATGTCAAAGGAAGAAGAAGAAGTACAGGGTAGATGACTTTTATTCTCTCAGCAATAATGCATGTTGGGGGCAGGGGAGGGTGGAAGAAGAAGATAATAATACAGGAGGCCTGAGAAGAGAAAAGAAGGTTTAGAATAGCTACTATAAAGATTGGGATAGAAAGTCAACCAGGGAAGAATTAAAAGATTGTCGTGCAGCAATGAAAGCCCAGATGAGGTTACATTGATATTAATAGTAATAACTAGTATTTACATAGCCCTTTAAGTTTGCAAAATGAAATACAAATATTATCAGATTTGATTCTCATAACAGTCCTGAGAATTAGTTGTCATTATTAGCCCTATTTGTCCCATTAGTCCTCATCTGTCCCATTAGACAGATGAGAAAACTGAGGCAGTCAGAGGTCAAGTGATTTGCCCAGAGTCACACAACTAGTAAGTAATTGAGATTGGATCTGAATTCCAGTCTATGCTGACTGCACATTCAGTGCTCCAATCACTGTACAAGCTAGTGAACCCAGTTGGCACAGTTGCAAGACTTTCTCCAGGAGCATTCAACATTAATAGAAACAGATGCTTGAGCTGTTGGGGACTAACCCAAGCTTGGGATTTGGCAAAGTAAGACTGGTGATAAGAATAAAGTACAAATAATTGATTTATTGGGGCTAAGCAGAAGGCTAATCTCTCTTCAATATGATAGTCCTTCAGACTCTTAAGGAGAGGTACCTCAGGTTCCCTTGTCATAGACTTCACTCTATGTTAAACATCCCTAGTTCCTTCAGTTGATATTCATATGGCATTATATAAAACTCCTTCACCAGTAAAGTTGTTGTTCTCTTAATGCATGTCATCTTATCAATGAGCTTCCTAAAATGTCTATCCCAAAACTGAACAGAGTTCTCAAGATGTGATCTGGCCTAAACAAGATAAAATGATATTGTCACATTACTAATCTTGGACACCACATCTCTATTAATACACCCTAAGGCAGTATTTGCTTTGGGGGCTCACACATCATACTGTTGATTCATATTGAACTTGCAACTCAATAAAACCCTCATATTTTTTTCAAACTGCCGTCTAACCACATTTCTTCCATCTTATACTTGTCAGGTTGATTTTTACTTCATGTTTATCCTTATTAAATTTCATCTTGTTTTATTTGACCCAATATTTCAGCCTGACAAAATCCATTTGGATACTGACTCATTCATTGTATTAGTTATCCCTCCAAAATTTGTCATCTCTAAGAAAACTATGTCTTCTATGCCTTCATCCAGGTCATTGACAAGAATGTCAAACAGCATAAAGCCAAGCACAGATGCTCGGGAGACTCCAAATCCTTCAAATTTGATATCAAGCCTTTAATGACAACACTCCATCCTCCAAGAAAGCAGCCACAAGAAGAGCTTAGACCTACTCTCCAGAAATGCACAGAGTCCAACCATCAAGCCTGAAGTAAAAAATAAAAAAGTAGGCTAGGAGAATAAGCAAACACAAAAGGATCTCATCATAAGAAACTACTTTGGTGAGAGGGTGCTCAAAACATACAAAATAAGAAAATGATTTTGAAACAACTACGAGTAAAGCTTCAAAGAAAACATCTTGGAGTACTTAGGGATAATTGTATGTCTCTAAATGTTTACAGCAATAAAAATAGAGAAAGAACAGATCAATGAATTGGTTATGCAACAAATAAGCTAGAAGAGAATAAATTAAGAAACCCCAATTAAACACCAAATTTAAAATCTTGAAAGTCAAAGGAGAGATTAATAAAACTGAAAAATAAAGCTATTGAACTAATAAATAAAAGAGTTAGTTTTATGGCAATATCAATAAAATAGACAAATTTTGGTTAATTTTATTTTTAAAAAAAGAAGAAAACCAAATTACCAGTATCAAAAATGGAAAGGATGAATTCACCACCAATAAAGAACAAATTAAAACAATCATTAGGAGCTATTTTGCCCAATTGTATGATAATAAATCTGGTATTCTAAGTGAAATCCCAGATTAACAGATGAGGAAATGGAATAAATAGGTAACCATATTTTAGAGAAAGAAATTCAATAACATATCAATGAACTCACTAAGAAAAAATTTCTAGGGGCAGAAGGATTTACAAGTGAATTCTACCAAATATTTAAAGAACAATTCTATATAAACTATTTGGGAAAATAGGTAAAAAAAAAGAGTCCTACCAAATTCCTTTCATGACACAAATATGGTGCTGATACCTAAACCAAGAAGAGCCAAAACAGAGAAAAAAATTATAGACCAATTAACCTAATGAATATTGATGCAAAAGTTTTAAATAAAATATTAGCAAGGAGATTACAGTATTTTATCACCAGTACAATACACTATGACTAGGTAGGATTTATAGCAGGGATGCAGGGCTGTTTCAATATTAGAAAAACTAGCAGTATAATTGACCATTCAATTAAAAAAAACTAATACAACTCATATGATTATCTCAACAGATGCAGAAAAAGCTTTTGAGAAAATATAGCCTCTATTCATATTAAAAAACACTAGAGAACATATAAATAAATGGAGTTTTCCTTAAAATGATAAGTAGTACCTATCTAAAGGTACCAGCAAACATTATCTGTAGTGAGGGGAAGCTAGAAGCCTTCCTAGTAAGAACAGGGGTGAAACAAGGATGCCCATTATCAGCATTATTATTCAATATTGTACTAGAAATGTTAGCTTTTGCAATTAGAGATTAAAAAAAACACGGCTTGAGTACAGATTCAACTAGGATTCCTAGAAGAGATACAGCAAGAGGTTCAAAAAAATGTTTCTTTATAAATGAAATGAGAATGCTAGAGGAAAAATATAAGTGGTTAGAAAGGAAACTAATGACTTGACACAGAGATACAAAGTTTGCCTAAGCAATACCTTGAAACTTAGAATGTACCAAATAGGATCCAGAAATTCCATGAGATAATACAAAGTCAAAAAACAGAAGAAGTAGAAGAAAATGTGAAAAAAAATCTCATGGGAAAAACAATTAAACTGAAAAACAGATTGAGGAGAAAAAAAATTTAAGAATCACTGAACTACCTAAAGACCTTGAAAAAAGAAACAGCCCAGATCTCTCAGAACCTGATGACGGCAAAGTGAAAACAGAAACCACTGGTTGCCTCCTGAAAGAAACCCTAAAATGTTTCATCTGGGTTTGTGCGTGTGTGTATGTGTGTGTGTGTGTTTATACGTATGTGTGTATGACATAGTCAAAACACAAATTGTTTTGCTTGACTATATACATTTATAATGATGATCTTATTTTTCTTTACTCATCACTGGATTAAAAGAGGGAAAAGTGGATTTCTGATGATTTTTAAAAATAAAATTTAATTTAAAAAAAAGAAGAAAATGAGATTACACTGGTTTGATATGTTCTTAATGAAGTCCTGATGGCTCTTTGTGATCTCTCTTTCCTTTTCTAGATGTTTCCTCACCATCTATTTAATAATGCCTTCTAAAAATTCTTCAGGAATTAAAGTCAAGCTCACTAGTCTATAATTTGTAGACCTAATTATCTTTTCTTTTTTGAAAATGTGGGCATTTGTCCTCTCATCACCAGAAGTGATTTTCTTCAACTGACTAGCTCAGACTAATTCTGTTTTCTTCTTTCTGCCCCAAAATAAAGCTCCTTCCAAGGCCTCCTTGTTATCCAAGGAATATAAATATAAGATATGACTTCCTGGATTGACAACCAAATGTGCATGTCTTAAGGGAAACTCACCCAGGAAATAGGCCATCTGTAAGATAAGGTTGGTCTAAAGTCCCTTTTAACACCAAAGTTCTAGAAATCTATGAATAAATCAGGACTAAAAGTTAGAGCCCCAGAAAAGTGGGTAATACCCTTTTAGACACTGCCACTGTGTGATAACTTGAATAAGTTAGTTCTAGGTAAAAAAAAAAGCTACATGGGTTTTTGAATTTTGTTTTTTAATTTTTAATACTAGGACTACTAGTTGCATCTGTACTCAAGCTGTGTTTTTCTTCTCTAATTGCTAAAGCTAACATTTCTAGTACAATATTGAATAATAATTTTTATTTTTAATACTAGGAGTACTTCCCCATAAAGTAAATGATCCAGGTGGTTCTACTGTATGCATTTGTATGTGAGTGTGGGCTAATGGATTAGAGTTGTAAGTTTGCAAGTGTTTCATCCCATAGTCCATCCTGTTAATAAGATTACAGAAAATCTGGATAAGAAATCAAGTCAGACTTATGATCAGTTCACCCACATTGCGTAGATACTGCCCAAATTTTTACTTCCTGGACACTTTCTTAGAACCAGAGTAAATCAAAAGCATTACCAACATTTCCCCTTGATCTAGGTTCCTAGGATTCATCCTAGCACAGGAGAGCCATTTTATTGGGTCCCTGACCTGTGACTTTGCCAACAAGAAGAATAAAAATGCACCAGTCTGTTTGGTTTGGAGTCTAAGTTGGGTTCACCCATAGAACAAGGCATGGCTATGGTGTTACCCGAACTCCTCTTGAGAACAACCAGGGCCCTAGAATATTGGAAAGGGTTGGAGCCAAAAGATAAATAGGATCTACCAATCCCGTGTCTGAGCTGATTAGCTGAAGGGAATCTAATTGTGAAGACTTGACTCCAGACAACACTGAAAAGTATGGAGCGGGCATAGCACTTAAAGGGAATCTAGAAAGCAAAATAGAGATAGTAATAAGGCTGCTTTTTAAGTTATCTAGAGACCTCAATCAATATTCCAGCATGATAGAGTATAAAGGACCCTGAATTTGGAGTCAGAGGTCTTGCATTCGAAGTTCTACTTTGCTACTTATTACCTGTGTGACCTTGGTCAACTTATGTAATTTTGCCTAATACTTCTTCCCTTTCCCTTTCCTCTTCTTTTCTTTCTCCTCCTTCCTTTTTTTCTCCTTTTTCTACTTTTCTTTCTCTTCCTACTCCAAATAGTTTGAAATCAAATCTTGTCTAAAATAAAATATTCCTAGAACTAAGAGATTGTCATAGAGGAGTGAATGGAATTTTGGACTTGAAGTCACAAAAACCTGGGTTCAAATCCTGCTTCAGACACTTCCCAGTTATATGACCACTAGATAAGTCATTTAACACTTCTGAGTCTGTTTCCTCAGCTATAAAATGAGGGAGCTCAACTCAATAAGCTCCCATGTACCTTCTGGCTCAAAATATCAAGTCTTATAATTCTCCCAGTTCATAATTCCTTCCCCCTCTCCTCTTTTCCTAACATGCTTCTCTGCTTCCTCATGCATAAAATGAGGGGGTTGGACTATATGACCTCTAACAGCCCTTCTAGCTTAACGTCTAGGATTTTGAGTGATATTCTATGCAAGATAATGAGCCCAGCTCTTTCCTGCTGGCATCTAACTAGAGGAGGCATTTAGAAAGTTTGAAGAAAAAGATTCAAGCCTGAATTGTAACAGTACATGCTCATTTTATATATTTTCAGATTTAAATAGCCTACATTTTTATACAGAGTTTCAACCACCAACACTCCATTCTCCTCTTCATCCTGCCAGACTTCTAACCCTGGGACCCTGGGTTCAGATTGGTAACCTTTGACCCTACCCTGCCCAGTCTCAGGCCCACCATACCACTTTTCAGCCATCTCTGATCTACCTTCATATCTTTGGAAGAACCCCCCATTCCCACCCCTACCCCAGCTTTCTCACTCTAGCTCTCCTATATCAGTTGACTTTCCCTATTCGAATGTAAGTTCTTTGAAGACACAAAATCTCTTGCCTTCTTGTATTCCCATCCCCAGAACCTAACACAGTGTCAAGCATATAGTAAGCACTTATTAAATGCTTTTTAATTCATTCATAGTTTGCAATGACTTTCCCCTCAACTGCACTTCCTTCATGAAACCTTTCCTCATTCTCCTAGTCATCAGTGATTTTACTCCATCAAATTTTCTTAGAGTACTTGGTGTGGATCTTTCCTTTACCCTGACCTTGTGTGTACTAGGTATCTGATAACTGTCTTGTAATCTAATTGTTGAAGCTAATTTGGTCTTCACCACAGCCTATGAAATAGGTAATGGGATTATTGTTATTACTAGTTTACAGATGAGCAAACTAAAGCTCAAATAAGCCAATTGACTTAACCAAAACCACATAGCTTATAAGTGACAAAACCAAGACTTGAACCCAAATCTTGCAATTCTAAGTTCAGTATTATTTCCACTGTCAATTCTAACTTTACAGTATCTCTTGAATATACCCCCTCTCTCCTACACCCATGACACTGGCCCTCATCAACTCATGATTAGACTACTGCAGTGGTAAGTTAATTTGTCTCCCTACTTCCTCTTTCCAGTCCATCCTCTATTCAGCTAGCAAAATGATCTTTCTAAAGCACTAGGTTGACCACTGTCAAGCCCTCATTCAATAAATTCCCTTCAGTATTTAAAACCTTTCATAATCTATCCTCTCTCTTACCTTTGCAGTCTTCCTGTACTCTTCTGCTTCCTACAATCAAGTGAGACTAGGCTCCTTGCTATTCCTCACAAGACATTCCATGTCCCAAATACTTGGTGTATTTTCACTGACTGTCCTTTATGCCTAAAATTCTTTCTCTCCTCATCTCTGCCTCCTAGGTTCCCTGGCATGCTTCAAATCTCTACTAAAACCCTGCCTTCTGCAAGAAGTCTTTCTTAGTTTTCCTTAATGCCAATACCCTCTTTCCATTGATTACCTCCAACTTAGTCTCTATATATTCCATTTGTACATTTATATGTTGTCTCTTCCATTAGATTGCAAGCTCCTGAAGGAGAGGGACCAATTTAGCTTTTCTTGGTATCCCCAGAGGTTAGCACATAAAATGTTTTTTGACTTGTTGACTTGACTTCCATTGTACCATGCTGCCTCGTGCTGACTTGAAGTCCTACTCCTTATAGAACAAGGGGGACACCAGTGTTGTGACTTGCACCTCTACTAAAGTGAATTCCTCTTGTATACTACTACAGAATAGTCAAACATCTGAACCTTCCCTCACACTCTTGAGACTACCAGCCAAATAGACTATGAAGGCCAAACCACCAAGTTGCTGATAAAAATTTGTCTCCTCCTCCATGAAGTCTTCCCAAACTAGTTCTAATCCAATCCTTCCAGTACTGCCATGGCTCTTGGGTAGACACCTCCTCATAACTAAATAAATTGGCTGTCTTTCTTGAACCTTTCTCACTCCATTACCTGTAAACTCTGTAAAGGCAAAAGCTCTGTCAATTCTTTTTCCTATGACAATAACATGGGCTCTCAATTATGTTGACCACTGAGCTGGAGTTTTCTGGTCCCTTTCCTCTCCTTTCCAGCTTTGCTCATACTCCTCATGGTCCCAGTGGTTTTGGTAGAAGGGAAAGCTAGTTGGGGAGGTAGTGATGTTAAATAGCATTCGTGTGTGAGGGCTGTGTCTCTCAGAAGGATCTTTGTTTTCAGTATGGCAGAGGTTGGAAGTAAAGCTCTGGGAAAGGTCAGGAGAGGAGGCTTAGAGTTGGTCATACACAGGCCCTCATATGGTTGCCATGGTTACCAGAAAGCTTGATGGTCTGGCTTCCTCCTACTACTAGAACAACATGTCTCTTACACTAAAGCACAGAGAGAGAAATTTGCAGTAATTCAAACCTCTTTCACCCTGAGAACATAGGATGGGAGGAATTAGACCACCTCAATACCACCTGTCACACTGCTGTCAATCAATCAACCGGTCAGCACAATCATATTGGAAAATAAGCATGTGGAATGACCATTTACAAATATTCATTTGGAATGGAATGGAGATTAGACATTTAAGTAGGAGGCAGCTTCAAAGGGTTTGTTGGGTTTGTTTGGGAAAAATGGGAGTGATTTCATTTCCAACTATTTCCACTATCCTAAGCACTATCCTCCTATTCTCCATAAACCAGAACCTGGATGAATACAATGAAGTTAGTGGAAAGTATACTGGACAGGATCCAATGGGGATTGATCTCTTTACTTCCCCCGAGAATCAGTCTGACACATTAGACAGAATGATGGACCTAGCATGAGGAAAAACCTGGCTTGTGATCATGGGTAACTTATTTAACTCTTCTAAACCTCAGTTCTCTCATTAGTAAAACAGAGAAAATTATACCCATAGTACTTAACTTTCAGAGTTGTGATCCTCAAATGGGACAATGCATAGAAAATATATTGCAGACCTTCAGTCATATCATATCCTTCAATCCTTCAATATTCCTAGAATTTCAATCATCATTCAAATATCAGTTGTTGTTACCTGAGATTAAAGCAATGGTTTTCATATTGTAGATCATGATTATTTTACAGCCATTATCACTATAAATGATGTTAAAAAAATAAGCCATTCTCTCACTCTTGCAATATACAGGGTGTAGAAAAAAAATCTTAGTGCCGTTTTAAGCTAAAGCTTTGGACATCCTGTGTAATTGTTCCTGCTACAGAAATACAACTAGAGTGATGCACCATTTACCAAGAACCATAGGTTAATAAGCTATTCCACAGAAAGAAATTTTCTGGATTGCTGAATTTTACCCATTTAGGGAACAAATTATTTTTTTTAATTTTAATAATCTGTAATAATTTCTTAAATGGTTCACACATTTCCCTTCCAGAAGACACTGAACTTATTTTAAATTTCCCAAAATGTCAACATCAACAATAGCCTTGGAGATTGTTGATATGTATAGAACTCTTTCCCCCTACACTAAATAGCCCCAAACCGTTGTGCTTTTCTGAGTTCTTATATGTAGGGTTTTTTAAATTTCTTCTGCATCTTCCTTCAGTGTCAGCCTATCAGCTGTCACTTCCCGCTGCTATCAGGATGCCTGTTTTTACTAGCCCCTTTTTTCCCCTTCTAATTTTATGTTTCTCATCTGCTAAGGGCTGGGGAGCTAGTTAATCAAGCTTGTTGGAACTATGTATAAAATAAAAAAATAAATATGCCTTGAGGATCTGGAGTGGCTTTCCAGTTAGAAAAGTTTACACACTTCAGTGAGGAAAATTTGTGATATCTCTTTTGACCACTTTTTTTTGCATACTTCCTAGTTCTTGGTTGGACTGCTAATATTAAAGCTTCTGCACAGGCTTACAAAAATACAAATGAGAGAATTTACAGAAAAAGCATTTAATGGGAGGAATGAGAAACAGGTAAAATAAGGCAAGAAACATTTTACTTTCCCTAAATAAGGTTTAATGTTTGTCTACCCATTTGGAAAAGGAAGAGAAAGAAAGAGAAAGAGGAAAAGAAAAAAGTGTCAAAAGGTGGAGAGGAGAAGATAAAGGGAAGAGGAAGGTGTAGGAGTAGAGGCAGCATCACTAACCTTACTCATCTCTTATAATCTCCAGAAATGTAAAATGATCCTTCCTAGCTGAGAATCAAGTGAGCTGCTGTGGACCCACTTGAAGAAAAATGGGTCTATAAGAAAATTTTGACTTCATCATCATTCATGATCAATTCATAATGCCCAATGCCCTTCCCACCACCCACCCCCCTGCCACCTGTGTTTACTCTCCCCAAATGCTATACCAACTTGTTAAACTTTCTCTTGTCCTTACTCCCATCACACAAATCAATACATCAGGGATCTGTGGTTTCATTGGAGTGAGAACAACCTCCCTACACAAAGATAGGAACTCATCTGAAACTCAGCAAATATATATTGGATAATTTTCTGATACTCAAAGGGACTAAGTGATTTTCCTTTGGTCACACTTCTAGTCAGTGTCAGAGGTGGCATTTGAACCCAAATAATATTGATTCTAAGTCTCACACTCTATTTACTGTTCCAAGCTTTCTTCCCTCCCAACACACATGCTCCCATCAAAATGTACTTACCCTTGAGTCCATTCTTTTTAAACCTTTCTAGTTAATATTTACCAGCTAGCCAATATTTATGCTTTCACTTACCTATAAGGTCATTTATAGCAGGGGAGATCACAACCTATTTACATCTTCTCTTTCTATGTAATTCTCATCCATATCCTTCTATAAATCTAGATAGTCTGTTTAAATAATAGTGGACTTTCCCTGGATCTTTTATTCTTTAGGGGATACTTCATGCAAGATGGTGGCCACCCAACTAGTTAAACCTTGCTCTCACTACATGAGTTTCCCCACTCCTTTTCTGGTCATTCATAGTCTTGATTGTATCTTATTCAATTTC
Organism: Pseudocheirus occidentalis; assembly: GCA_028646575.1. NCBI lineage: Eukaryota > Metazoa > Chordata > Mammalia > Diprotodontia > Pseudocheiridae > Pseudocheirus > Pseudocheirus occidentalis. Next base: position 46,854,539 of record CM053593.1, read on the forward strand.
TTGAGTACAAGTCATCTCTGGTAATATGCCACAGCCTACTTTCCACCCATTATTTGTCTTTTAGTTACCCTTTAAGTCACTTGCAATTTTGATCCCTCTATGATTTTGATTTTCAAATGATATGCAAGAATATGGTATTACCAAGGTAGTGTAAGTGGTAAAATAATGTGCTTTGGAGATAGGATGCTGCTTGGGATAGCTGAAAACATCACACCCTGCTCTAGTGTAGCCTCCTCTTCCAGTGCCACTCTGGATGCAGTTCATCGTCCTTCTGTAGTCCTTGTTCCAAATCCTGTATATGTCATTATGAGAACAATTGTATTCTTTATTCACTGCTTGTTTTTTTTCCTGAGTGAATAACTAGACTGATTTTTCTTTGATTGGCCATTGATTTCACTGAGGAGTCTGGGTAGCATTCCAGGGCTAGATACAATCAGCAAAATACATAGCAAAATAGGACAATTTGGAAAAAGCTCATCAATATGGAATCCCCCTTCCTTGGACTTCGTAATTCTCCATGGCGTTCTAAAATAGCTTTCTAGTTAATATTTACTGGTTAGCTAAGATTTATGCTTCTGCTTCCCCATAAGCCATTGCCACGGATACTTCCTACATCAGGGTAGATCACAACCTGTCTACATCTTCTCTTTCTATGTAATTCTCTTCTATGGTCTTCTATAAATCTACATAGTCTATTTAAATAATACTGGACTTTCTCTGGATCTTTTATTATTTGGTGGATATCTCATGCAATATAGTGACTGTCCAACTAGTTACCTCTTATTCTTACTACATGAGCTTCCCAACTCCTTTTCTGGTCATCCATAGCCGCAATAACATCTTACTCCATTGTTTGAGTGCAAGTCACCTCTGGTAATATGCTGATTTGCCACTGATATCACTGAAGTGGTTGGTTAGTCTTCCAGAGCTGGCTACAACCAGCACAACTTAGCAACAGGACAAAGTAGTAAATCCCACCATCTTAAGAAATTGCTCTTTCACTTAAATATCACCTACCTCCATGACACTGGGGAATACCTTTGGTACATGTACATGTACATATATACACACATACACACATGTATCTGTATATTATATATATACACATAAATATAACTTACTATCTTATTTCTTTAATTGACTCATTCAACAGACATTTATTAAGTATTTATTATGTGCAAGGCATACAAAAATTTAAGTACAAAAATTTAAAATGATCCTGCCCTTTAAAATGCTTACATTCTTCTATTCTACTTAATATTGGCAATCAGAAGATGAATAGACAAAACCACCTCTGCCATTACAATTTATCAAAGAATCTTGTGTGACTTTAACCAATGTATGGGAGACTCTTTGTTTGTAGAGTCTTTAAGGTCATAAGTTGTTCTGAGTCTAGTGCTTTCTCTAATAAAAGAAAAAAACATTAATTTTTTGGCAGAATGGGTAATTACAATACTATCTGATGTCTCTTTTGTCATATTTTTATAATTTTCCTCTTCAAAAATCAATCCCAGATGGCCTTTACAGGAACATTATCTCCAGGAAGAATTCCGTCTCTTGGTATGTGTTTGGTCTGGCTCAGCTTCTCTTGCTGATTTCATTTCTGTGAATGCCATTTCCAGTTCTTTACATAATATATCATAGGATCATAGCTTGTGAACTAGAAGAGGTCTTAGAGGCAATTTCATCTCAACCCTACTCTTTACAGAAGAGAAAATTGAGTACCAGAGAGGGTTAGTAACTTGACCTAGGTCACCTAAGTGGTGAATAATATGGATTATTTGTGCCTAACCTGTGATAGAGCCTTCTAAACTTGTATCAGTCTCCTCCGTCACAGTGGGACACACTGTACCTTCACCCCAACATAGTGATATCATTTTAGTCCTCATCAAGAAGAAATGACAAAAACAATAAAGCCTGGATGCTAAATCTTGTCCACTACTCCAAGTTCAGTCTTATTGTCCCTGCATTATAATGAATGCTTCTGGTACAAAGCTAGACCCAAATGTAGTTGTTCTACCATTATCAATGATGAACACGATTTAGCTATAGAAATGGATGGATGAATAGATGAGTGAAAAATCATTTAGTAAATATTTACTATGTACTAATCTCTGGGGATACAAATAAGAAAGCAAGACAGTCCTTGCTCTCCGGGAACTCCCATTCTCATATGGGACATAATAAATTAATAAGAAGTTTAGGTGGAAGATGGAAGGGTCTGTGGTCTTTAGGTTATAACAGCAACAAGTCATATGGAATTGTATCTTCTTTAATTGTATTCATTTCTGATGTTGAACCATTTGATAGCACTAAGGACCTTGGGAGTGAGAACTTTATTTTTCTGGTCTTTAGTAGTTGTTGCTGCTTAAGGAATGAAGTACTGACATAAGCAGTTGCCAAGTCACATCTCCACAGGAGTTGTTTCCCAAGATGATGACTGTGGAGGTTTGGCTGAAAGCAGAACTTCTGATCTATCTGAATGGTGCTGCCACTCCAGGAGCTTTTGGGTTTCCATGCCCAATGGCAGCAGTCAATTAGTAGTATGATACTGATCGTGATAAGGAAGGTTAGCCCTTTCTCCACAGTGACTGCTCCTCTCAATGACGGCAGCAGGATCTTGGCTAAAAACTAGGTCCAATAGTGGGGAAGAGGAAGAAGAAGATAGGAATTAGGTTAGGGAGTGATATTCCTGCATTCAGGGTCCTGAGCTATCTCTATCAGAGTCTGAGGGCCTCATGGTCAAGGTAATGGGGGTAATTTGACCTGCCTGCAATCTACTGCCTCTTTTCTCACTCGGGATGCCTGCTTTTTCAGCTAGATTTCTCATATTTCTTATCTATTTTTTGTCCTTTCCCAGTTTCCTCTAGAAATGGTCTTGGGATGATCTGACCTAGTTGAGTTTCATGTCAAGCTGATTACACATTTATTTTCTCTTCTACAACTTTTCTGGTATTTCAGGAGATAACATATTTCTAATCTTCCATCCGGCTCCTCCATGATCTTTTGTAAATTACTTTCTATTCACCTACCTCCCAATATTGTTATGAAGATCAAAGGAGGTAATAATTGTAAAAGTATTTAGCACAGGCCCCTGCAAATAACAAGCACTGCATAAATATTAGCTATTTTTATTAAACCAGTGTTACTCTTTGGTGCCATGGCTTGCCACTGGAAAAGGAGAGTAAATACTCTTGGCTAATACATTTTCTGGATGCTTTTGACATCCTTGGAGTTACTATTGTTTTATATTTATCAAACTTCTCTAAGAAATGGTAATAATCAATTAATGGTGTTACTTTCCTATTTATATATTGTGAACAGGACACTTCCAAGTAGAAGATGACCTCATTACAATGGGTAGTGCCATGCACAAATTTTCATAAGTTACTTAAGTGGAGTCATACAAATAAAGAGAAATAAGAAAGTTGCCTGAAAAAATGTCATGGCATATGTACACATGTGTATTGTGTATATACATGTATCTATGAGTACATATGTTTATATGTTCAGCTCTTTGTGTGTATGTGTGTATGTGTGTATGTGTGTAAGTGTACACACACATGGAGAGAAGTTCACACTGTCCAAGAATTCTCTGGCCTATTTTCTACTAGGAACTATATAGCCTATTAGAAATTATCATTTTGTCCTAACAGTGTGCAACCTTTTTTTAATTTTCAATTCTATAAAAGTCAGAGAGCTAACTATGAGTCAGATAGTCAGGAATAATTAAGACCAAACCTGAGTTCGAATTCTGCCTTGAACACTTACTGTGTGATCAAGGAAAAGTTGTCTACAGGGATTTGTTCTTTGAAGTTTGGATTCAGTCAAAGGGCCACACTTGAGGACTTAGAGGGTCACATGTGACCTCAAGGCTACAGGTTCCATGCCCTTCTGATCTTCAGTTTCTGCCTCATAAAAAGGGAATAATAATAATATCTACAGTTCTTAGCACTTTGCTAAAAAGTTTCAATAGTAGCTAATCTTAAGTTGTTAACTTCTTTCTTATATGGTCTTTCTCTAACAGAGGTGCTAAAAACTCCTTCCTTAACTCTGGTCCTCTCCTTGCCTTGTCTCCAAGAATGACTAGCTGTTCTTAGGTTCAGGGTTTCATTTTGTTTCCACTCTTTGTTGTGGGTTGCTGAGTTGTTGTTTTTCTTACTTTTTCAGTGAACAGTTTTCCTTTTTAAGCAGTAAACATTTTCCCTTTTTCTCTCTTGACATTTGTCTATTGTGCCCTGCTTGTATCCTGATTTACAACTTTTCTAAACGTCTTTAACATCCAGCAATTTCAATAGGCTTGCAGACTTATAATGGGTTCTCCTTTCTTGTGCTTTCCTGTGTACAGCATCAGTCTTAAGGATCCAACCAGCCTCATGCCCACAAAGACACTTCCAGAACATGGAAGTGCTTGGCTTATAGAAACAAATAGCTCGAGTATCCTTATGATCTTAAATTTTTCAAAGAAATGCACAACAATGGCAAGAAAAAAAATAGAAAAAGCATATACAATAGAAAGAAAGTTAAGGACTTTCTTCACTTTTTTTGAAAGACCAAGATGACATAATGCTTCAACCTGACTCCATGCTCACTCAAGAGAACATCTTACCCAATATAGCCATGCAGGAGATGTTTTTTATTATGATTCGTGTTCATGCCAATTATAATAATCTAGGATGATATTTTTTGCCCAGAAGAATGACTGTAGACCTTTGGCCCCCATTTCTTAGCCTAGAAAGGTCTCTTTACCTTGGAAGCTGCGGTATCTCTTTCTTTCAGCTCTAGGAAGACAGGAGGCAGAGTGCCTGTCTCAAAAAATGACAAATCAGACATGACACACACACACACAGACCCATTACTTCTGTCATATTTCTCCTCTTAACTTTTCTAAGCAATTAAGGTTTCCATGAGCCTCCCACTCCTTTTCAAATCCTGCTCATGAGGCAGTTGTAATTAAGGGCTCCTTGATTTCCCAAGGCTTTGTAAAATCACTTTGTCTTGGAAAAGTTCCCCTCTCAAAGTTCACCATGCACCCCTTCCTGGCTCACTCTGGAGTGATGGGAAAAGTTGTATTGTATCAGTAGGTTTCCCCAGTAGAGAGACATTTAATAAAGACATGATATAGAACTATGGGAAAAGCACTGGAGTTTGAGAAGCTGAATTTACTCCTGGCATGACCTTGGGCAAGTCACCTCAGTTTCATCATCTTTAAAATGACTGCATTCGACAAGATAATTTCTATGGCATCTCCTAGTTTTAAATCTCAATGTATATAAATAAAAATGTAAGAATTTCAACTCAATATTTGGGGGTTTTGTTTTTCTCTTTTACAGTAGATGCAATATATTTAGAGCTGGAAGAAACCTTAGAAATCGTTCATTTCATCTTATCTATTCCCTCATTTTACAAATAAGGAAACTAAGTCCCAGGGACGTACCTTGGAAGGTTACTTTCTTAAGTGCACAAAAACCAGCATCAGCATGGTCTCCAAGCCTTATTTTTTTCATCCTAAGCAGCTAGGTGGTGAGGTAGATAGACCACTAGACCTAAAGTCAGGAAGACCTGAGTTCAGATTTGGCCCCAAACACTTACTAAGTGGCTCCAGCAGAGTCACTCAGCCTCTTCCTGCTTTTGTTTTCTTTTTTTTTCAATCTGGAAACTGAGGGCAATAATAGCACCTATCTCTTAGGGTTGTTGTGAGAATTTAATGAAATAATATTTATAAAAGTGTCTTACAAACCTTAAGGAGTTAAATTAATGCCAGTTATTGTTATTACAAGAAGAACACCTACCAAGAGATAAGCTGAAACATCCAAACTGTCAATAAAATACTGCTTTTTAAATATCTATTGTACTAAGTGTTGTGAGGAATAATGATGTGAACATACAATCCCTTCCCATGAGAAATTTATATTCCATTTTCTTTATTTCTTGGGATCATATGATTTAGAGATGAACAGAGATTTAGGAATCATCTGGTCCATGACCATTTTTAATGAGGGAGCTGAGACTCGGGGAGATGGAGTGGCTTGTTCAAGGATGCCCATGCAGTAAATATACAACCAGCACCAGATTCAGGTCTTCTGACTCCAAGGCCAGTGATCTTTCTCTTTTTCATCTCTTCAGACTCATTATATTTCCCCTACCCTCCTCATACCTCTTTCTTTGAAGCACAGGGAAAATTGTGCAGTGGCTTGTATTGGATGTATCAATGATTATTACCCATTTTCAAAGTGCATGACACTCTCCATGCTAGAAGAGAAAGTGAAGGGATGAGAAACACCTCTACAACCTCTGTCCTATCAAGAACCATGAAGTGATGGAAGGAAAGAAGAAAGAGCGAAAAGAAAGAAAGAAAGAAAGAAAGAAAGAAGAAAAAGAAAGAGGAGAAAGAAGGAAGGAAAAGAAAGAGGAGAAAGAAAGGAAGAGGAGAATGAAAGAAAGAAAGAGGAGAATGAAAGAAAGAAAGAAAGAGGAGAATGAAAGAAAGAAAGAGGAGAATGAAAGAAAGAAAGAGGAGAATGAAAGAAAGAAAGAAAGAAAGAAAGAAAGAAAGAAAGGGAGGGAGG
>CM053593.1:46861207-46894862 GCA_028646575.1 Pseudocheirus occidentalis
AAGGAAGGAAGGAAGGAAGGAAAAGGTTAAAAAATCAGTGAAAATCCATGCAGTAAGAGGAAAAAGAAGAAACGGGAAGTAGAGATTCAAAGATGATTACAGAAAATGAAGTAAATAATTGATAACTTGATAACCACAACAGAGAGGTCATCTGGGTCCTTCAGTTATGTAAAAAGGGCAAGTAAGACTTGGAGGGGGGAAATTAATGTCTTCTACCCACTTCTCATAAGTTACTGGGCACACATACGGACAGAAGTGACCCCCCAGAAAAACAAACTTTACCAAAGACTGTGAGATCTTGGGCAAGAAACTTGAGATATCAGTGGTACCCATCAAAAGTGAATTTATAAGAGAAAAAAAATAGATTTGAGAAGTGAACCTCAGAGTAAGATGATGTCTGAAAATGTAGTCTGAATTACTCAATCACCGCCTAGAATAATAGAATAACAGGATACCGACCATGGATGGAATAGACCTAAAAATTTTTGAAAGAAAGTATTTACCTAATGTTTTGCTAATATACCCAAAAGAACTTGAAATTAAAAGAGAAAGGGGAAATTATTTTTAAGTTTCCTAGGTATATTGGCCAAGCTTTTTAATATGTTTTTGTGAAGAAACCAGAAAACAAAACAGGAACACAAAGAGAATTTGAGTAAAGATTAAACACAGACAAGAACAAAAGCAATATTGTCCTCAGAGTATGTTGCTGCTAACTTGAAGAGAAATGTAAAATAGATTAGAGATTCAGGATTCAGATTGGGGATCACAAGCCTGGCAAAGAGGCATGATTTAGTGAAAGATTTAAAATTGGGAGTATCACCTGGAATTCTCTATGAAAAACAAAACAACAAAAGAGCGACCTCGGACATACCAAAGTATGTGATCCTGGGCAAGTTATTTAATATTTCTGTGCCTCAATTTCTTCATTGTAAAATAAAGATAATAGTTATTCCTATCTCACAGTGTAAAAGTGCTATATGAATGCTAGCCATTGGTATTATTATCACAATAATTAATAATTTTCTACTTCCAAAAGTAGAGGAATCAAAACAGAGAACTTCTCTTCTGGATCCGTTTCTCAGCAATAGGGGGAAATTGGCTAATGGAGCAGAAAGGATGGGAACCTTAGGGGAAAGTGAACATTCCATGCATCTAAGAATCTGCAGTAAAGAATGAAAGAAAAACTTGGAATAACCTGACAGATGCCCTGAATTTGGGTAGAACAGACTTTTAAAAATTCAGAGAAATATAGGTAGAATTCTATGGAATAAAATTCTCCAGAAGAAGAAAGCCCAAGTGGGATAGAAAGTTCTTTTGAAAAAGTACTAAAACTCGAGAGATTATGAAACTGAGTGTTATAAACTAAAACAAATGAGTATTTTTAAAGTGCTAAAGAGAAAAAGGGAAAAAGCTCTAATGAGAAAAGAAATATGGTACTGAGGGAAGAACACTAGAGGTGAGTTCAGAAAGAAGACAGAAATAAGCATTTACCGATTACCTGCTATGTTTCAGACACTACACTAAATGCTTCACAAATACCATCTCATTCGATTCTGACAGCAACCCTGGGAAATAGATGCTATTATTATCCCAGTTTTATAGCTCAGGACACTGACAGCAGTTAAGTGACTTGCTCAGGATCACACAGCTAATAAGTGTCTGAGGCTGGACTTGAATTCAAGATTTTCTAACTTCAGGTCCCGCACTCTACCCACGGCACCACCTTTCTTAGCTTCCTAAGGTCACAGGACCTGAGTTCTAGTCCCGGTGCTATCACTTGCTCTCTAAGTGACTTTGGGCACTTAACCTTTCTTGGCCTCAATTAATAGGGTTGGACTAGATTACCTCTAAAATCCATCCCAACTCTCGGTCTTATGATCTGTGGAAAGGAGCAATTGCCTGATGTATATAAACGGAGAACCCACCAACTGACTTAGATTTTTTTTACAGGTGTATACAGAAAATAGGAGAAAGGGCAGATAACAGAGGATGAATACAAAAGCATGGCATGGTCCTCTAAAAAATAAATGTCAGGATTGCTAAAGTTCAGAATGAGCTGAGACTGGCAAGGAAAGCTACGGACAACAAAATATGAAGGAAAGAGGAGCAAACTCTACTGGGGGAAAGAAATAGTAAAAGAAAGTATAGGACCATTGTTCTGACATGGATAGAACAATGGTAACTTACAACAGAGAGAAGGCAGATCAGTCCAGTTTTTATTTTACTATTGATTTCTGTGCTAATGAGAATGATCTTTGGACTGAAGTGGGAGGAAATGAGAGAAAAGAAGGGAATGAGCATTTATTACACAACTACTTTTTGCCAAGCACTGTGCTAACATTATTTCATTTGATCCTTAAAATAGCCCTGGGAGGTAGGCGCTACTATTATCCCCATTTTATAGTTGAGGAAACCAAGGTAGCCAGTGGTTAAGTGACTTGCCTAGGGTCACGCAGCTATTACATTTCTGAGGTCATATTTGAATTCTCTATAAGGTATATAGCTGTTCTGACTGAAAAGGAAAGAACAAAAATATTGAACAGGAAGTTGATACCTAAGATAAATTAAAGGGACAGTAAGAATGCAACCATTTTATCTTGGTTAGTTCAAGTCATCTAGCCCAGATGAGCTACAGCCTTAAGTTTGAAAGATCAAGCCAATGTACTGAGCCAGTCTGTGATGTCTGAAAGGCTGAAGAAAATGGGAAGGTAAGATGGAATTGGAAGATGGGAGACACTGTGCCAGTTTGAGAGGCATAGAGGAGGGACAGTGGAGGAGTGAGGAAAAAGACAGGGAGAGACAGAGAGAGAAGGGAAAGAAGAGAGACAGACAGGTCTACACTTATAGAACAAGAAGCTGACGTTGAATCCTGACTAAATTTAGAACATAGTGAACATCTGGAAAAGGAAACTATAACCACGAAGAGGTAGCAAGTTTTTGTTAGCAATTGATTGATCCATAATAACTTTATTTCCTATTTTGACAATATTAATAGGTAGCTGAAGGCCCGCCTTGGAGTCAGGAAGACCTGGATTCAAATCCTGCCTCTGATGTTAAGTGTGTGACCAAAGATAAGCAATTTAACCTCTCTGCACTCATACATCCCTCTAAAACTGTTCATAAGGAGCTTCTGTACCAAGACCTCACCACAATGATGAAATCAAAGATCAACACCCAAAAATTGGAGGGGGGAGGATATTCAAGATAGCATTTCCTGAGAAAAAGAACTGGGGATCTCAGTGGACTTCAAGTTCAATTTGAGTCAACAATGTAATCTGGAAGCCATAAAAATTCATGTGATCTTGGGCTGCATTCTAAAGGCATAGCTTCAGGAATAAGAAAGTGATGTTCCCTCCATATTCTATCCTGTCCAACCACATCTAACCAAATTATAAATTCTGAAAATCAAAGGAGAGATTAATAAAATTGAAAGTAAGAAAACTATTGAGCTAATAAAGAAAACTAAGCAAGTTTTATGTTGGGAAAACAATAAAACAGATAAAATTTTGGTTAATTAGAATTTTTTTAAAAAGCTGTCATTTGGAAGAAGAAGAACCTATTCTACTTGACCTCAGAAAGTAGAAGTAGGAGTAATGAGTTTAGAAAGTACATATTTAGTTTTAATAGAAGGAAAAGCTGCCTAACAATTAAAATTATCCATAAGTAGAATGGGCTTGCAGGGGAAGATAGTAGATGAGTTTCCCACCATTCTTCTAACAAAAGCTGAATGGTTCCTTGTCCAATATGGAAGAAAATATTTTTTTTCACATATGGGTTGGGTTAAGTAACCACTGAAAGGACTTCCAATTCTGAATTTTTGTGGTTCCATGATTTTTAAGAGATAAGAAAGCAAGTTCTTTGATTAGTTAGCTGCTTTTGTCTTTCTTCACAGGTTTTTGTTTTGTTTTTGGTAGAAGTTCCTATTATCTTTTCCATGCTTTTAGTAAACTTTTGCAACTCCCTGTAGTGGTGGGAAAAAAAACAATAAAGTGATAATATTGATGATAATATTAATAATAATAATCAATCAATAAACATCTATTAAGCTCCTAATATGTGTCAGGTACTTGTACTAAGCAATCTAGCACTTTAAAGTGCATTTTCTGTTTTTTTCAATTGTATAAGAATAGTAAATATAAGCTATTAAAGTTTGTACACGCAAAGTGAAACAGCAGTTTCAGGGAAAGGGCATCATCAGATGAAAGATCAGGGAAAGGCCTCACCTTATATAGGAAGTAATACCTGAGTTGAATTTCTCTTCCTTTTTCCACATTAGTCCTCCAAATACTTGGAGATAGTTATTGTATCTCTCATAAATCTTCCATTCTGCAAACTAGAAATCTCAAATTCCTTTAACTGGTGGCATGATCTCAAACCCACATCCAGACCGAAGGGTGAAATTGAATTTTATTTTTTTACTCATTTACTAATGGTGGAAAACTTTAGTGTGAAAGCCTTGGGCTGAAATTGCTTGCTAAAATTTGTGTTATTGATTCCAGTTATAAATGCTCTCTCTATCTGTCTCTCTGTCTCTTTGTGTGTGGGGGTCTCTGTCTGTCTGTCTGTCTGTCTCTGTGTGTATGTTTCTCTGTGTATGTGTCTCTGTCTCTATGTGTGTATGTGTGTGTGTCTCTCTCTCCTGACATCAAAAATCTTTAGAAGCATTCATATCTTCTTCAGTTACCTTATACCTACTTGGAGAAGATCTGATCTCCATTACCAATAACAGAGACAAGCTGAAATTCACATGTGCAACATCCATCCGCCGAGCCACTTCAATCCACTTACCAGCTTGAAATTGTGGGTAACAGATCCCAGGATTTGTTGTTTTGATTTGGTTTTGGCTTGGGGTCAGAGGGGGGTTGTTGTTACTAATGGCAATATCTGACTGTACTAGAAGGAACAGAAAATAACTCTATATTTTTGTGTTTGTAGTTTTTAAATACTGAGACATACAGTGTCCTGGGTATTATAGCCAGTAACAGAAAAAGCCAATTCTAATCCTGGCTCTGGTCCCAACTTAATCAAACTGCCATGATTAATATGAGAGAGAATCTCATATTAGTGCTTTAAGGTTTGTAAAACATTTTACATATATTATCTTCTCTAATCTTCATAATGCCACCACTGTGAGATAAGTCACTATTATTATTCCCATTTTGTAGATGAGAAAACTGAAGCTGAGGTTAAGTGAGTTGCCCAGAATCCCCCAGCCAGTGTTTGAAGCAGAATTTAAACTCAGCTCTTCCTGATTCCAAGTCTAGCATTCTATTCATTGTGTTGCTTAGTTGCTTTTAGAATTAATATAGAGAAACACCATTTAGATTGGAAAGAAACCTGAGTCTACACACTAGACCTAGTCTAGTCTTCTTGTTTTACAAATTTTACAAATGCCAAAGAATGATTTGTTCAAGGACGTGAAAGTAATAAGTAACAAAGGTTGGATTTTAACCCAAGCCCTGTGACTCCAAATTCAGTGCTTATCCCACTGTACCCTGCTACCTTTCCTTTGCAATCATTTCTCTTTTCTGGGACTGAGTTTCATCATCTTTGAAGTGATAGGGTTGGACTAGGTGACCCGTAAGGTTCCATTCAACATTTTACTATCCTGCCTCCCAATTTGTGTTCCTGGTAAAGTCACTTAACATTTATGTTACTCATACTATCAGATGACTCACTAGGATTTGTATACCAATCCATAGACAGCTGTAATCTGGGGTGAAATCCAAATCCTATATGTATTCATATAGGGCTGTCCCCAGAGAGCACATGGTGACCTTATGGGTCACCTAGTCCAACCCTATCACTTCAAAGATGGTGAAACTCAGTCCTAGAAAAGAGAAATGATTACAAAGGAAAGGTAGCATGGTACAGTGGAATGAGAACTGAATTTGGAGTCATAGGGCTTGGGTTCAAATCCAACCTTTGCTACTTATTACCTTCGTGTCCTTGAACAAATTATTCTTTGGGCATATTAATATTATCATTTGTAAAATAAGAGGACTAGACTAGATGTCTTCTCAGGTCTCTTTCCATATAGGTTTTATTAAGTAAACTTAGATAATAGCTTCATAGCACAAAACTAACCAGGGCTACTGAAATTTTGTCATGTAATATCTTAATAACTGAGCTAAACTCACCTTTTTTTCTGCTTTGCATCTATCTCCATCACCTACCACATTTTCCAGCTCATAGTAGGCATTTAAAAAATGGTTGCTCACTAACTGATCCATTTCTTCATTCAGAGCTGTTAATTAGAGACCATTGAGACAGTTAATTCACTTTGTCATTCCTGCCAAAAAGCCAATCTCTCCACAGGCTTTGGGATTGGCCATGGCTGAAAGGATTTGGAATAGAAGTTTCATCGTCCCTTAACACATGTTTCAGTCGTGTCCAGCTCTTCATGATCTCATTTGGGGTTTGGAAGTTTTCTTAGCAAGGATACTGAAGTAGTTTGCCTTTTCTTTCTCTAGCTCGTTTTGTGGAAGTGGAAACTGAGGTAAACAGGATTAAGTGACTTACCCAGGGCCACACAGCTAGTAAGTCCCTGAGGCTGGAATGAACTCAGGACTTTCTGACTCCTGACCCAGAGCCCTATCCACTGGGCACCTAGCTGCCCCTGCTTGGCACATAGTAGGACCTTGACAAATGCTTATTGGGGTGGCAATAGAACACTGGCTCTGGAGTCAGGAGGATCTGAGTTCAAATCCAGAATCAGACATATAACACTACTAGCCATGTGACCTTGAGCAAGTCACTTAATCCCAACTGCACTGCCCTACCCCCTCCAAAAAAAAGGAAAAAATAAATAAATAAAAATAAAACTGTCTTTAGAAATACTTATTGACTATTTCCAGTTACTAGGATCACTCTATCCCTTGGACAGACCTCATCAACAGTACCAGCTCACCAAAGTGTTTGTAAACTGATACTATATACAAAGTCCTTTGCTAGTGGATATATACCTCTTATAACCCTCTCAGGCATATTCTTTTACAACATTAACTGAAAAAATGGGGCAGCAATAGAGTGATGAACCTAAAGGCAGGAAGACCTGTCTTCCTGAGTTCAAATCCAGCCTCAGACACTTACTAGATGTGTGACCCTAGGAAAGTCACTTTACCCTATTTGCCTTTTCTGTGAAATGAGCTGAAGAATGAAATGGCAAACCATCGAGAAAATTCCCAAATGGGGTCATGAAGAGTCAGACACAAATGAAAAACAATTGAACAACAACAAGTAAAAGAAAAATACTAACAAAGGAAGCACCCAGGATTAGGACTGAGGAAGGTCTTACAAGATCTGACTTTCAGCTCTGTCAGAAGATAGAGCTCAGAAATGACCAAAGACCAGCTTTCCTAGACTTAGGAAAGTGAGAATCCAGCTTTTGCAAAGATATATAAGCGAGAACCCAGATTTTATGAGGATACTTGGGTTCTAATCCCAGTTCTGCCACTTACTCCCTAAATGACCATGCACAAGTCATTTAACCCCCATGGGAATCGTGCTCCCCATCTATAAAAAGAGTGGGTTGAACAAAAGTTTCTTCCAGTTTTAGAATGAAGACCTATGTTTTCTAGTCCTTTTGCACACAGAACTCCAGGAAGAATCTGGGCCACGAAAAGACATTCACTTAAGAAGATAATGTCACGAAACACTGAGAGTCATGGCTGGCAAGAATAATATGTTTAATTGACAGATAGCTAGGTGTGGGTTGCTTCAATGGTCCTGAATATTTAGCTAAATGCATTTCCCTAATGCACAGGGTGGGATACATGTTAATGTGTCTCTCTCTATGGCAACTGATTATTGCTCATGTCTCAGTTATCTCAGAACAGCAGAGCCCAGGGAGTTATCTTGCCTGGTTATCTTTACTGGTAGCAACTGACATAATTGAATGTTGAATAATATGATTTTTAAAGGTAGCATTGGTTGATTTCTTTTTCCTTTTAAGTAAATAGCCTTTGAAATCCATACATAAATCATTAGCAAAATAAATAGAATGATCAGAAAGATGTTATTTGGTAATTAAAGAAACACTGGATTTGGAGCCTGGTTTGAATCCCTATCTTTAAACTTGCCTCCTGTATGGCCATGATAAAGTCTTTTGGACCATCTTGGCTTTGGTTTCTTTATCTATAAAATAAGGATAACAATAACTATAATATTTACCTCAAAGAATTGTTATAAGGCTAAAACGATACAATGCATTTGTAGCACTCAGAGCAGTCTTCAATTTACACAATAGTTTCCTCAAACAAGGCCATCCAAGTTCAGGATACCCTCTGGGTCAATATCCATTCAACAACACAGTTCATGAGCCCCCACCGTGTGTTTATCTTATTAAATCAACCAAGGAATAAAATAAGTTCAGAATGAAAGCATTCAATGAGCTAGAACAAAGAAAAGTAGCAAAATGTTTTCCTCATAAAGCTGGGACACACTCTCCAACCAAAATACACATCAGTGATGGGAGGGAGAGTACACACAGAGAGCATGTGGGACCCAGGGACACACATAGGGAATGCTTGTGGCAGGGAAGTCATGGAAGAGCCTACTTCTGCTCCCAAACCTTCTTAGTTCTAGTGCTTTTTCTCTGTTAATAATTATTTCCTATTTATCCTGTATGCAGCTTGTTCCTATATATATTGTTTGTTGTCTCCCCTAATAGACTGTAATCTCTTTGAGGGCAAGGACTGTCTTTTGCCTCTTTTTGTATCCACAGTGCTTAGCACAGCACCTGGTATTTAGGAGGTACTTAATAAGTGTCTAATTTTTTTCTTTTTTTTTTTTTTTTTTGGAGAAGGTAGGGCAATTGAGGTTGTGACTTGCCCAAGATCACACAGCAAGTTTTTTGTGTTACATGTCTGAGGCCAGATTTAAACTCAGGTCCTCCTGACTCCAGGGCCAGTGCTCTATTCAATGTACCACCTAGCCGCCCCCTTATAAGTGTTTATTGATTGATTGACTGATTACTGCAAGGCCACTGGTGATGGTATCTCACTCCCTTTTCTAGCCTTCTTCTCCCCTGGTCTTACATAGTGACTAGTTTCATCCACAAATATAGTCTTTACTAGGCAGGTGCATTTTGACTGCTGGATTTATAATCTCCACAGAACTTGGAGGACATCTAACTCAACCCCTTTATTTTACAAATT
Organism: Pseudocheirus occidentalis; assembly: GCA_028646575.1. NCBI lineage: Eukaryota > Metazoa > Chordata > Mammalia > Diprotodontia > Pseudocheiridae > Pseudocheirus > Pseudocheirus occidentalis. The sequence goes on from CM053593.1 coordinate 46,870,366, forward strand.
AAGAAATCAAGGCAGTATTTGAACCCAAGTCATCTATCCCCAATATTCTTTCCATTATAGCACTCTTCCTTCTGATCTTACATGGTACACTCTCCAGTCTCAATTTAGGCAGTTGGTATCATTCCAACATCAATGAACTAACTGATAACTAGTTTTTACAAATAGATATTTACTGAGAAGGCACTAAAAGGACCAAAGCACACTATCTTCCTGAAAGTCTGGGACATACTCACCCATGAGTACACATAGGGTGCAGGAGAAAGTTAACTTAAGTGTAGAGAAAACATGTAAATGCATGATTCATAGGACCTGCTTTGATGGAAATTCTTTTCTTCCTCTCTCAAGTCTTCATGAAATTCCCCAAGTATGAATAGTGGCTGGTTGGCTAAGTGGGTGGAGTTCTAGACCTGAAACCAGGAAGGCCTGTTCAAATCCAGACCAACTTACTGATTGACCATGAGTAAGTCATTCAACCTTTGCCTCAGCTTCCTTGTCTTTAAAATGGAGGTGATCATAATAGTACTTATCTCCCAAGGTTGTTGTGAGGATCAAATGAAATAATATTGATTATTTAAAACCTTAAATCACAATATAAATGCTGGTTATCATTGTGCTCTCAAAGCTTCCACCAGGATGCATTATTTGTAACTGGTATAGTCTCTCTAATAATATGGCCAGATCTTCTCCAGGTTCAAGTCTTGACCTAATGGATCCACTCCCTGTTGGGTGCTATAACTTTCACAGAGTGTGATATGTAGCTTAACTATAAGATACCACGATGAGGGTGGTGGAAGAGAAGAGGTCAGGGAGGGGGAGAGATTCCTCCCCTAAGAAATAAAGAACGATTCCCTCTTAAATATGGGTTTCTTTTAGCTAGCTCTTATCATAGACGGAGCTCTAATTCTAGTTCTCTCCTAGTTCAGGTTTGATGCTGGGATAAAATAAAGTACTCACAAGTCATTGAACATTTAATAAAGGAGGTTTAGTTTGCCCTAACACAGCAAGACTATGCAACAAGGACACAAAGAAACATTGTTTCTCTGCATGTGGTGCCCTTCATTTACATCTGGAAACACATCTGATTTGGCAACTCAAGTCATCTTCAACACCACTGAGTCTGAGACTCAGACTGCATGTGGCAGATACTAGGAAGCTAAGTCATGGAAATCAGTGCCAATCAGTCCCCAGGGACAGCTTTGTGATGGGACTACCCCATGTTCACTGAGGGGATGGGGAAGTAAGTTTCATCTGGAAAGCTAAGGCAAATCAGGTATGGGGTCAATTGTCTTACCACGCTCTCATCTCCACTCACAGAACTTAAACTCCAAAGAACTATCTACTGCCTCAACTACTAACTAGACAGTATGTCTTGCTTTTTAAATAGCCACCAGGGTCTGACCCTAAGCTAACCCATCAAGACTGACTGGAGCCCATCATCATACTTTGTAAATGGGTAGCAAAGTATGGACAATTCTTTGCAATGTTTTGAAAATCTTAATATCACATTGCCTCTGTTCTATTCCTTCCATTTTGTGGTTTCCAAGAGCAATCTATTGATTAATTGTTCAGGGATATCCTGATCTCTCCCTATCCCTCTCTCTCAATATCTCTCTCTCTCTCTCTCTCTCTCTCTCTCTCTCTCTCTCTCTCTCTGTCTCTCTCTCTCTCTCTCTCACACACACACACACACACGTACCACTAACTATACTACACTTTTGTTTTTGCTTTTTGGAGGGGGAATGTAGGGCAACTGGGGTTAAGTGACTTGCCCAAGGTCACAAGGCTAGTTGTATGTGAGTATGTGAGTGTGTGTGTGTGTGTGTGTGTGTTTTAAGTGTCTGAGACCAGATTTGAACTCAGGTCTTCTTGACTCCAGGACTGGTGCTCTATTCACTGCACCACCTAGCCTCCCCATGCTACACTTTTGTAGGGAACATGGCTGTCAAGAAGTCACCTGAGTGTCTATTTGATATTTCCCCAGAGACATTGCCAGTATAGCTTTGATGCCTGCATGACAGGTAGAAGAACAAGGGCAGTCACTGGACACCAAAGTTAAGTTGGACAGCTGAGGCCAGATGAAGAATGGCCAGCAGGAATCTCCTAGCTCCAGACAGTCATTAACCTCCCTCTCCCTTCCTCCTCCATCTCAGGTCCCTAGCTTAACCTTGGCTTGGGCACATGCCTCTTCTATCACTTCTGTTCAATCAAATGCTGAGTCAAGCCTGAATTCACAAGAGTACCCAACCCAAAGGGTGAAACAGAAGGCAGGAAATGGAGTTCATAGCAAGGATTCCAAAGCTGAGAGCATCAGAGAGTGTGTAAGGACAAAAAGAATTTCAAAAGAGAACAATATAGATTTAAAGGACTGTCACACAGAAGAAGAATCGGACTTGCTCTGCATGGCCCCATGTCATTTAGGCAGACAACGAACATTTATTAAGCACTTACTGGGTGATAGGCACAGTACTTAGGGAATACAAAGAAACGCAAAAACATGGTGCCTGCCATCATGGAGCTCACATTCTAATGGAAGAGACAGTGTGCAAGCATTATTTACATACAAAATAAGTACAAAGTAAATGGGAGGTAATTTCAGAGGAAAGACACTGGTTGGGGGCAGGGGGAAAAGATTAATGAAAGCTTTTTTCAGAAGACAGGATTTAAGGAAGTCAGGGAAACTGTAAGGTCAAGGTCAACAGGATGATCATTCTAAGCAAGATAAAAGATAATTAATTAGTTGGGAGTTAGAGCAGCTTGTTTGAGGAATAACAAAGAGGCCGATAGTGCTGAATCATAGAATATGTGAAGTGGAGAACTGTGTAAAATTTTAAAAGGCCAAATTAAAAAGGGCTTTACAAATCAAGCAGAGTAGTTTCTATTTTATTCTGGAGTCAATAAGGAGCCAGACGGGTTTATTGGGTAGGGTGGGAAGAGGGGGTGACATGGTCAGACCTTCCTTCATTTTAAGAAGATCATTTTGGTAGCTCAGTGAAAAATGGAGAAATGTGAGGAGATACTTGGAAGCAATTATTACAAAAGTCCAGGTGTGAGGTAATGAGGGTCTGCATCAAGAACACATTTACAAGAGACATTAAGAAAGTAGAAACCGTAAGATTTGGTAATAGATGGGATATGGTGGTTAAAGGCAAATGAATAGTCAAGCATAACATCGAGGTTGAGCATGGATAACTGGGAAGATCAGGAAAAGGTCATTAAATTTGGCAACTAAAAGATCGTTAGCAATGATCTCTACTCTGGAGTCTTTTGCCCCTTTATCCCGTTATCAATTTATTGCTTGCCAAAAACTACCTCAGATTGCTCTCACCATCAGCCACTTTTATTCTTATTTATAAGCTGTTGAACAGAGGTAAAACTTCTCAATCATATATTTTGACCAAAGATCAAATAGCCTCAATTTTGGATGGCCTCTACTCTACAGAACATTGTCAAGAAGTAAACAAAAATGTCTAAGTGACTGAAATGGTTGCTAAAAAAAAACCTTATGTACTCAATAATAATCTTGACATTATGCAGGATTCCTTACTCTCCCACTTCCCAAATCTTGCTCTTTCTGCCTCACATCTCTCATACCTGATCTCTTCTCTCTACTCATATACTGACCACCTCAATGGTCAATCCCTTTTCACTTGTTACCCAGAGTACTGTAACAGCCTCTTGACTGGTCTTCCTGCCTCAAGTCTCTCACCATTCCAAGCCTTCCTATATACTACTGTCAATGTGATTTTCCTTAAATGAAATTCTAATCATGTGATTCCCTACTCTTAACTAAACGTCAATGGCTTCCTGTTGCTTCTAGGATAAGCCATAAAAAACACCTGTTAAGCTTCAAATGTCCAACAGAACCTGGCCCCAACCTACTTTTCTAGCCTCATTGGATATCATTCCTCCTCTTGAACTCAGCAATCCAGCCAAACTAGCCTTCTCTCTATTCTTCATGTATAAGCCTCCACTTATTTTTATTCTGCCTCCATTTTTATTCTCAGTAGAACTAGAGAGGTCAGAGACGCATAATCAGCACAGATAACCTTTCTTTGTGTGACTTTATAGCCAACAGAGATAATCACTTCTGGATGGAATGATGGCTTTCCTAAATATGACCACAGGTAGGAAAAGATGTCTTCTTTTTCTTTTTTTTCTTTTCTTTTTTCTTCTTTTTTTTTTTTGCTTTTTGGAGGGCAGTTGGGGGTTAAGTGACTTGCCCAAGGTCACATGGCTAGTTTTTGTGTTAAGTGTCTGAGGCCGGATTTGAACTCAGGTCCTCCTGACTCCAGGGCCGGTGCTCTATTCACTGCACCACCTAGCCACCCCGAAAAAGATATCTAATAGCCAAACAATTAGGTGGAGGAAGAAAACAGAGACAGAAAAAACAAAACCAGACATAGATCTAGAAAAGCCATCTAAAAACATTTAGTGTAGGAGAAAGCAGTCCTATATGCCTCAATAAGCCCTGAGGACATTCAGAGTACAGTAAGCGATTTCTTACTGATGGCCTGAGTCATCAAGTAAAGGTTAAATTGCGTTCAGTATACAACTATTAATAACATCAGGACATACTGTGTAGTGGAGAAAGCAATGGGCTAGAAACCAGAAGCTTTGGGTCCTAGCCATAGCTTTGACACTAACTGTATGACACTGGGCAAATAACAATTTCTCTGGGCCTCAGTTTCCTCATCTGTAAAAGAGGAATAGTTTTGCCTAATAGCCTTGTTGTGGCCATCAAATGCATATGAAAGGGCTTTATATATTTTCTGTAATAATTTTAGAAATATTTGCTATGAAAATGGTAAAGATTTTAAGGAATTGAAGAGAGCAATCTTCAGTTACCATTTTGACCTAAGTACCTTTTTTCTATAATCTGGCTCATTTAAACCCAAATGTGACCTATAACCAGTGCTATTTTTCAAGATAGGATAGGATAGATAGATATAGAGATATATGGATAGATATATGGATATATACAGAGGGAGGAAAGACGGAGACAAAACATTGTCTATATTTCCGATTTGAAGGGTTCGGTCTATATTTAGGATGATAGATTAGATAGACATAGACAGAAAGACAGACAGACAGACATGGATATATATAGAGAGAGAGGGAGGAAAGAGAGAGAGGGACACAAAACATTGTCTCTGTCTCCTTAAATGGAGAGCTGATTTGAATGGTACAGCCTATATTCGGGACACCCAATATTTGGATCAAATATGGCATCTAGAAAATTCAGTTATGTGGAACACATCATTAACTGACAATAAGGATAATGAGGCATGAACACATATAAAAAGACTTCTGTGAGTAGCTGGCCTGTAGCCCATATCAGATAACATTATAAGATCACCTTGAAGTTTTTAAAATAGTCAGTCAAGTGAAAATTCAATGGGGTTCAAAATGGAATTCCTCTTCTTACCTCAAATGCCACCTTCTGCTTCTGACTTCTCTAGTTCTTTCAATGGCACCACCATTTTCTTATTCATCTAGTTTCTGTCTTCAAGGCTTTGTTGGCTCCTCATTCAGAGAAGCAGCATGACATGATGAATAGAGCTCCACCTCTGAGTCATAAAACCTGGATTCAACTCCTGCTACCAGTACACGTTGATCATGTGACCTGAGCAAGTAATTTAAATTCTCCATAACCTCAGACAACTCTCTAAGGCTGTAAGTTGCAGAGAAGGTGCCAATCTTCAAAGATAAGAGGTTTCTTCATCAGATACCAACAAAATCAGAGATCCAGTCCTATCCACTAACATCCTTGAGGGATCAGTAGAACCTTCAAAGTCCAACCAGCCATGTCAAGTCAATAAACATTTATTCATCATTTACTAAGTGCTAGCCACTGGGCTAAGCATTGGGGGTACCAAAAAAGGCAAAAGACAGTCTCTGCCCCCACGCAGTTCAGGGATACCACATGCAAACATCTGTGTACCAACATGACATATACTTGATAAACCGGAAATCAGCTCAGGGAAGGCACTAAGATTAAGGAAGACTGAGGAAAAAATTCTTGCAGACAGTAAAACTTTCATTGAGACTTGAAGTCAGGAAAGTTAGGAGGCAGAGATAAGGAAGGAGAGAGTTCCAGGCATGGGGGCCAGGCAATAAAAATACCCAGAGTTTCGAGATGGAGTATGTTATCTGGCAAGGAGGCCAGTGTCACTAGATCATAGAGTATGTGGAATAAGGTATATGAAAACTAGAGAGGTAGTGAGGGGACCAGTTTCTGAAGGCTTTAAAAGTCAACAAAGGAGTATATTTGCTCCTGGAGGTGACACAGAGCTACTACTGAATTGACAGGGAGTAGATATGATCAGAGCCGCAATTTAGAAAAGTCACTTTGGAAGAATTGAGTTTGAATCCTACTTCTAATAATTTGATAATTGTATTAAGATGTTGGTCATTTAATTGCTTCAAGCCCCACTTTGCATATGTGTAAAACTGGGGTAATAATCCATGTAGGATCTACCTCATAGAGTTGTTATAAGGATTCAGTAAGATCCTGTGCATGCAGTACATAAAGTACCATATAAAAGTCAGTTATTAATTATGCCTGACCAGGGAGCTTCACATTATTTTAACTTCTATATGAAGTTTATAAAAATCAAGAAGGTTAAGTACTGGAGATCAATATTCCCATAACACAAAAGGAAAAGACCCATGTTCACCATACACAGTTGTCAATAATTTGTTGCATCCATTTTCTCATAGAATACATCCAAGTGTGGCCACAGAATGTATATGTTTTTCAGTCATTCTCATTATCAAATAGTACTGGACATCAGAAAATTTGGGTTCGAGTCCTGGGGAGACATGGCTAAGTCACATGATTTCTTAGTCTCTTCATCTGTAAAATATGAGAGTGGGGTTTGTCTTATATTCCAAGATGTTATGATTTCTGCACAAACCCATCTAAGCTCACTCCCATTTACAAACAGAATTTTATTCAAATAAGTGACAGCAATAATTCCTAAGTATTCCATGCCTTGATCCAAGAATCCAATTTGATTCTAGAAAAAAAATAAATAGGGGTACTTTGTTTCATGAATGCATAGGAAAATACATTCATGATCATGACTTCTCCCAGTGTACATCAGAGGAGAGTATACTCTTTCACATCTTAGAAAAGACAACTTATTCTCCTCCAGTTCCCAGGTTCTAGGTTACTTCATCATTTCAGATTACTTCCAAACAACACATATCTGCATGCACACAGCTATTGGGTGTTATCTCCTCCATTAGATTGTGAGCTCCTTGAAGGGCAGGGACTGTCTTTTGCCTTTCAGCACCTAGCACAGTCCCTGGCACATGACAAGCTCTTAATAAATGCTTGTTGATTGGCAGCAAGTATTGTCAATTTAGACTTTATCTCTAGAAGACAGAGTGAGTAATTTAATAGTGACTGGGCAATGACAATCCAGAAAAAAAAGGTTTGTGAAAAGTCCATCTGGATGGGATCTTAACTATATCCTACTATTTGGTACAACTGAAAGGATACTCATTTTGGAGTCAGAGGATGTGGATCTTAAACCTGGTTCTTCTGTATGACTTAAGGCAAGTCAACTGACCTTATTGGGCTTCAATTTCTTCATCTATAAAATGATCTAGGCTCTTTTCAGTTCTACATCTATATTCTTTTTCTGAATATTCCTTCACAAATCTGAGCATTAGAAGGGACCTCAGAGGTCATCTAGCACAACTCATGCACAGAAAGAATCTTCACTATAACACATCCAACCAAGGCATCATCCAGCACAGTTATTAAATATACAGCCCACAGACCACATGAAGCACACATTATCCCAAGTACAGTCTGAACCAGATTAAAATGTAGTTCCTATCTGATTTTAATGTGTTGATATATTAATTTTAAAAAATAAATGTGTAAATGTGTATGGTTTTCTAAGTCAATATGGAGCCTTTAGAAATCCTTATGTATGGTTTAGTAGTGCTCATTTCTATGAGTTTGATACCACTGATCCAGCATCTGCTTAAAAACCTCAAAGAAGGAAAACCAATCTCTTTCAAGGCAGCCCATTCCATTTCAACACACTTCTCCCTTATGGAGGGTGTGAGAGACAAAGACAGGAAGAGACAGAGAAAGAGACAGACAGCAAACAAATGAAGACAGAGACAAAATGGAGGGAAGGAAGGAAGGAAGGAAGGAAAGAAGGGAGGAAGGGAGGAAGGGAGGAAGGAAGGGAGGGAGGGAGGGAGGGAGGAAGGAAAGAAGGGAGGAAGGAAGGGAGGAAGGGAGGAAGGAAGGGAGGAAGGAAGGAAGGAAGGAAGGAAGGAAGGAAGGAAGGAAGGAAGGAAGGAAGGAAGGAAGGAAGGAAGACTAACTCACCAGGGAAGATTTTGTCAAGTTACGTGATCCTTTTCAGTGATGAGGGTCCAAGGGCTCTCAAGTCAGTGGTCATGACCCATGGTGATTATATGCTGAACCCAACACCTGATGTTGCTTGGGGAAAAATCTTAAGCTTTCCATGGTTCTTAGAGGATTTATCCCTTTTTGGGGGTGGTAATTACCTACTTGTTAGTTTGGGGGGGGGGGAAGGAAGGAAATATGGTCAATATGGATTTATCAAATTAGAATCTTGTTTTAAGTTCCCAATCATGAGGGAACTCTGCATCCTCCCTGGTGTGCTGTAGTTCAATTAATCTTATCAAATGAATAAAGCATAATGAAATCAGTCGCAAAAGCATGACTTAATTACAAATGGTCTTTATTTATGACACAAAAACAAAAGGGTTACAATCAAAATATATCAAAACAGCAACCAAAACAAACTACCAAATGGGCAACATGCCTATAACAATCCCCATTTGTCAACTGCCCACAACTTGTCTATAGGTATGTCCCAAACCCAGTTCGAATACCTAAACTCAGCCTCTCTATTAGCTACTCCAACCAGGAGCAAGTGAACATTCCCAATGGCAAATTTCCCTCCTCTGCCTACCCACCTCCCTACCCCCACCCCCTTCCATCTGCTTTTTGATTCACAAACTCTAATCATTAGAGGAAACAGAGACCCAGGTCAATCATCTGATCTCTAACTCCTCCTAAATGGTAGTCACTAGGAATCTGATCCATATAAGGATTTCTTCCCTTCATAGATCATCTACTAATTGCTTCACTTTAGCCCTACCTCTATTCTCTCCTCCAGCTGATGATTTTGCTCCTATCCAGAGACACAGCCTCACTATTGGTCTCAGTTTTTTTTTTTAAATTGGCTCCATGTCCCTAAGAAGACTCTCTCAGACGCAGTGCCCTTTTTCTTCTCTTTGCCATTCTACTAGCAAACTCCAAGTGCTAGATAGCTACCTGAACTTTATTTCTACCCCACTGTTCCAGCTTTTTTCAAACCAGCCAAAGCTTTATGGGTAGGGCCAACATCCAACAGAGGGCCCATGCCATGTCAGAAGGGACAAAGATATAATTTCTTCTACGTATTTATGCAGGCTGTCTCAAAAGGCTTAGTGAGTTTTTAAACTTTGATAGATTAAAATTTCACTAAAACTTTTGGGACTCAGTATAGGATCTTCTAGTTTACTAAGTACCTGCCCCCTAACAACCTCTTGAAGTAAGTAGCACAAACCTTATCTCCATTTACATACTGAGAACTCATGAGGTAGAGATAACTGCCAGGATTCCCTTCAGTCCCATGGCTTGGAGTTGCTAAATCACAGGTTTTCCTTGAGTACATGAAAATTCATTAATTTCTGCTTTGTACCTCATTACCAGTCAACAAATGCATATTGAACACCTACTATATACAAAGTTACTAGGCACCATACAGGGTACAAAGATCTTGGCTCCTATAATACCAATGTGATGTTCACAGTGCCCACAGTGGCTATGAATACGCTGGTGTAGTTCTGAATCACAAAATGTAACAAACTCTCCACATGGAAGACAGAACTAAAGCATTTTATTCAAATACCAAAAAGCTAAATCCATCACAGCAACCAAGAAGTTGGTACTCATAACCAATGCAGAGAGCACCAATGTCCCCAAGCATTCCCTCTATCAGACCTTCAAAATAAAACAGGAACCCTTAAGCAAAAATTCCCCTCTCTCACTCGTCCTAGCTACTCTGCCTCCACTCTAGCTGCTCTCAGCTCTACTCCAGATCTCCTCTACTCCTTTCTGCTCCACCTTTCCTCTTCTACCCTTTGAGCAAGCTCCTCCCACCATGGGCTCCATGTGATTACATTTGGTCTATTAAGAAGATCTCCAAAATTCCCTTGGGCCTATTAAGGGGCAGGGAAGATCTTCAAATTACCTTTACCATTACAGTTCCCTCAAGTTTCCAGTATGGTAGTGTTAACCTAAGCATATGAAGAAACGAAAGAAGAAATGTGCGTGAGGTAAATTGACAGTAAGTCAACCATCAAAAAATTTAAGAGAATAAATAGTATCAGTTTTATATAATAAAGAAGAATGCTGTCCCAATAAAGAGCTATGCATTCGACCTCTTGTCCACCTTCCCTTCTTTTCCCCTCTCCCTTCCCTCATTTACACCCCTACTACCCATTCCAAGATCATCATCACACTTCTAGATATTTTTCCCAATCATCTTCTTGTCTTCCATTCTACTGCTATGGTAATCCAGTTGGATAGATGCATTGAGATGATTAATCCTCTTATCTTTGGAACTCTGGTCATGGTTGGAGAGAAGGCTAGTACAAATTCACATCATATATTGTATATAGCCAACCCCATAAATGATCTCACATAAAAGGGGCAAGAAAAAGTTTTTATAGTGAGAGGAAGAGGAGGGAGGTGAGAGGGAATAAGTGAACCTTACTCTGATCAGATTGGGTTAAAGAAGGGAATAACATACCTACTCAATTGGGTATGGAAATCTATCTTAGCCTATAGTAAAGCAGAAGAAAAGGGGATAAGAGAGGGGGAATAATAGAGAAGAGGCCTAATGGGGCAAGGGGTAATCAGAAGCAAATACTTTTGAGGTGGGACAGGGTCAAAAGAGAGAATAGATTAAATGGAGGGCAGGATAGGATGGAGAGAAATAATAGTCTTTCACAACATGACTATTATGGAAGTGTTTTGCATGACTCCACATGTATAACCTACATCAAATTGCTTTCCTTCTCAATGAGGGTGGGTGGGGAGGGAAGAAGGGAGAGAATGTGGAACTCAAAGTTTTAAAAACAAATGTTAAAAATTGTTTTTACATGCAGCTGGGAAATAAGATATTCAGGCAATGTGGCATAGAAATCTTGTGCTACAGGAAAACAGAAAGAAAGGGGATAAGAGAATGGGGGGGGTGATAAGGAGGGCAGAATGATTAAGGGGTAATCCGAATGCATGTTGTCTTGGAGTTGGGGAGGGGAGAGATAGGGAGAAAATTTGGAACTCAAAATTTTGTAGAAGTGAATGAAAACTAAAAATAGAGACAGAGACAGACAGACAGACAGAGACAGACACCTAGAGGGACAGAGAGAGAGAGACAGAAAGACTGGGGGGGAAGGGACAGAGACAGGAACAGAGGTAAGGATAGAACCAACCCCAGACATACATTTCCAACTATGCATCCTGACCATCTTCTTGCCATCCAGCCTACCGCCAAATATGCCTCTCACATTCTATTGCTTACCTCTTGTTCTGGGAATTCCAATTTAATCCAAGCCAGTAAACATTTATTAAGTGCCTGCTATGTGCCAGGCATAAACACTAGGGATACAATTAATAATAAAAAAGACACCCTCTGTCCTCAAGGAGTTTATGGTCTAAAGGGAGAGAACACACCTAAGGAAAAAGACAGGAAAGGTGGAGAACAGGATACCAGGAGGTACCTGGAAGATTCTGGGGAGCATCTTATTCTGTGAAGTTGAAACCAGGCAGGGCAGCAGATGCAAAGTACAGGAAGATTTGTCCTATAAAGGAAGGCAGTGGAAGTTTAGTACTCCACCCTCCAGCTCTCCAATCAGAGAGGGGAAGTTGAAGGAGGTCTTTTCAATCAAGGGTGGTGAGTTTAGAAGTAATGAGTTGGGGGCAGGGGCAAAGAAGCATCTTGTTCTATGAAGCTGAAACTGGGCAGGGCAGCAATGCAAAATGCAAAGTGGAGAACTATAACCAAATACAAACTTTACCATCATTTCTGGAAAATGTGTCACTCAGTCAACTCTTCTGTGACTCCACTCCCCACCTCTGTGACTTCCCCAAACATAACACCTATCGCTTCCCTGAATAGGCTCAGTCAAAGGCTCATTAATGGCAGAGACCACCTCAGTTTTGTATTTGTATCCCCAGAACACAGCACACTGCATGGCACTTAGTAAACATTTAATAAATGCTTTCATTCATTCAACTCAACAACTCTTAACACCTACTATGTGCCAAATGCTGCACTAAAAACAGAGAATGGAAAGGAGGGAAAATAGTCCCTGCGAGCTTAATCTGCTTAAATTAAGGATGCAATGTCTTTTTGCATGATTTTTCTGCCTCTTGAATTAAAAGCTATTGTTATTCAGTCCTATCCAACTCTTTGTGATCCCAATTGTGGTTTTCTTGGCAAAGATACTGGAAGGCTTTGCCATTTCCTTCTGCAGTTCATTTTACAGATGAGGAAACAAAGCAAACAAGGTTAAATAATTTGCCTGTGGTCACATAGCTAGTGTCTGAAACCAGATATGAACTGTCTTCTTGACTCCTAGTGCCCCATCCTCTGCATCACCTAGCTGCCCTTGAAAGCTATTGAGAAACATAGAATTCCAGGCTGCTTTTTGTTTTCAAGTGTCTTGATTTCTAAGCAGGGTTTTTGATAGTTTGATTCCTGGAGGGATGAACATCCCTCTTTAATGTTAGTTAGTATACATCCTCTCTGATGAAGAATAGCTTTGCAAAGAGTGCAAGCCCCAGACTAAGGAAGAAAGGTGAAATCCAAGGGATAGTGAGTGAAGACACTGGGCAATGAATTCATACGCTCTTTCTGGAAGTAATGGTAGTTTTCATGAAATTAACAATACCAAAGTGAGAAGCAGAAAGTCAGAAGGATGGGGTGGGGGGGAAGGTGGGGTAAGATAGAGAGGGATAGTAGGAATGTGGAGGCATAACAGAAAAATGGCATGGTCAGATGACTGGACCCAGTTAGATATTTTGAGCTTCCCCCAATCAGCAGGGCCCTAGGAAAAGCTGGAGGTCCAATATGGCGGGTAGAACGACTGAAGTGGTACCAGTGGCAGGAAGCATGACAGAAAGATTGAAGTGAATAACTCATTAAAGTACCTTTCAAATCTTGAAGTGCTATATAAAAGCTAGCTATTATAATAATTGTTATTATCATCAATCATCATCATCATCATCATTTCATTCTTCTCAACTTTTGTGATGGAGCTTGGATAGAAACAGTCCAAGGACAAATCACAATCCCCCTTTTATTCTTTTTATGTTTAATGATCTGCAGACTATTATGCAAGTGGGTAAAATGACAGCTTTTTTAGTGATTGAATAAAAGTATTGGGATATAAGCTCATCTTCTGCAGTGCTTAATGAAAGCATCCTTAGGACCACTTCAGGAACAAATATGATCCTAGGGACATGCATGTAGCTTATCCCAGCCCCACATGATTTTAATATCTTCTACTAGGTCTCTAGATTTTGAAAGCATTATTAAAAAGTAGCACAAGCTATTATGTCAGAAAAGCAATTCGAACTTGAGCTACAGAAATGGAGAAGTACTCCTGGTCCCTCTGAAGACTGGATCAGTTAGGAAAGACTTCACAGAGGAGCTGCAAGATGAATATAAATGAAAGGTACTATTTAGTCAAGTGGAGAAGAGTAGGGAAGGAAAGTCCAAGAAGGAAAGAGAGTGAACAAAAGAACAGTGTGATGTGTACAAAGGAGTGTTTTAGGAAGATTAATCCATCAATCCTCTTCTAAATTCCTCTGTGGTATGGAGGTGATCCTGGGTTCTCAAGTCTATGCTAGCAAAGGAAGAGTGGTGCTTTGTTTGACAGAACACAAGCTGGAAAGGATTCTATATGCCCATCATCTGAACACTAGTTTGGTTTAATTCAGAGATGCTCACGTTACCAGGAGCCTGGCTCTCAGGGAGGGGGTAGATTCTTGTTTCAGGAGTATCAACTCCTGAAATACTGTCTACTAAAGGTGTAAAGCATTTGTATTCACTGTCTATGGAGGGATACCCACAGGAAAGAATGTTGAAGGGTTGATGCAATCCAGAAGTGGTGAATCAAGAGGACTGTAGTGTAGACAGATGGAAGGGGAAGAAGAAAGGAAAAGAAGGAAAAGATCAGCTATATTATTACCATAATCCAAGCATGAAGTAAGGAAACAAGCATTTATTAAGCACCTACTGTGTGTCAAGCACTTTATAGATATCTCATTAGATCTTCGCAACAACCCTGGGATGTGGGTGCTATTATTATTCCCCATTTTACAGTTAAGGAAAGGTGAGGCACACAGAGGTGAAGCGATTTGCCCATAATCACACAAAGAACAAATGTCTGAGGTCAGATTTGAACACAGATCTTGTTGACTTCAAGCCCTGCACTCTCTCTACTACTCCAGTGAGTCCCTGAAGTAGGGTGATGAAAGCGAGAATAAAAAGGAAAAAGGAATGTGAGACATTAACTGGGCTTAACCACTCTGTGGGGCAAATCTGGTTTAAGAATTCTGTTGCTGGTAGATTGTCAGGTAGATTCCCAAATATTTCATAATGTCTACAGTAACTTTAAATGGGGTTTCTCTTACTATTTCTTGCTGTTAACAAACCCATACATTTATGAACACAACTACAAAACACTTTTCACACAAATAAAATCAGATCTAACTAATTGGAAAAACATCAATTGCTCATGGTTAGGGAGAGCTAATATAATAAAAATGACAATTTTACCTAAATTAAATTATATATTTAGTGCCATACCAATCAATCTACCAAAAAATTACTTTAAGAACTAGAAAAAATAGGAACAAAATTCATTTGAAAGAACAAAAGGTCCAGAATATCAAGGCAATTAATGAAAAGACATGCTAGGGAAGGTGGCCTAGCCATACCAGATTTTAATCTATATTATAAAGCAGCAGTCCTCAAAACTGCTTGGTACTGGCTGAGGAATTAAGTAGTAGGTCAATGGAACAGATTGAGTACAAAAGACTCAGTAGCCATCGATTACAGTAATATACTATTTGATAAGCCCAAAGACTCCAGTTTGGGGATAAGAACTCACTATTTGACAAAAACTGCTGGGAAAAATGGAATATAGTATGGCAGAAACTGGGCATAGACCATCTAACACTGTACACCAAAGTCTAAATGGGTGCACAATCTAAGTATAAAGGCTGATAACGTAAGTAATATGGGAAGGCAAGTAATAGTTTACCTGTCAGATTTATGGAGTAGGGAAGACTTTATGACCAAAGAAGAGTTGGAGAACATTATAAAATGCAATATGGATAATCTCAATTATATTAAATTGAAAAGCTTCTATACAAACAAAGCCAATGTAACCAAGATTAAGAGGGACGTAGGAAATTGGGAAAGAATATTTACAACCAGTGTCTCTGATAAAGGCCTCATTTCTAAAATATACAGGGAATTAAGTAAAATCTATAAGAATACAAGTCATTCCTCAACTGATAAATGGTCAAAGGATATGAGCAGGCAGTTTTCAGAGGCAGAAATTAAAGATATCTATAAGCATATGAAAAAATGCTCTAAATCACTATTGATTTGGGAAATGCAAATCAAAACAACTTTGAGGTACCACATCTCTCTAGCCAGATTGGCTAAGATGACAAAACAGGAAAACAACAAATGCTGGAGAGGATGTAGAAAAATTGGAACACTAATGTATTGTTGGTGGAGCAGTGAACTGATACAACCATTCTGGAGAGCAATCTGGAACTATGCCCAAAGGGCTATAAATAATTGTATACCCTTTGATCCAGTAATGCCACTTTTGGGGTTGTATACCAAAGAGATCATAGAAGTGTAAGGAAGACCCATATATACAAAAATATTTATTGCAGCTCTCTTTGTAGTGGCAAAAAATTGGAAATTAATGAGATACCCATCAATTGGGGAATGGCTGGACAAGTTGTAGTATATGAACATAATGGAATACTATTGTGCTAAAAGAAATGGGGAGGAGATGGACTTCATATTTACCTGGAGAGGCTTATACAAACTGATGCTAAGTGGGAAGAGCAGAACCAGGAAAAATTTGTACACAATCACAGACACATCATATGTGTGACAAGCAACCTTGATAAACTGGGCTATTCTCAGCAGTGCAGGTGTAAGACAACTCTACAAGTCTCAGGATGGAAGGAGATATTTACATTCAGAGAAAGATCTAGAAAGAACAGAGTTTAAATGGAGACTGAAGCAATCTACATGCTATCACTCTTTTCCATGTTTGGTTTTGTTTCTTTTTTCCCACTGTTCACTCCATTGGTTACAACCCTTCTATACAATCAGACTAATGTCCAATGTGAAAGTACTTGCAGATCCTATACTTGATTGTATGCCACCATGGGAGCGGGGAGGAGAGGAAAGGGGGAGGGGAGAAAATTTGAAACTCAAGGGATTGTGGAACTGAATCTTGTAAACTAAAAGCAAATAAATAGATCAATTTTTAAAAAAAGAATTCTGTTGCTCTGGCAACAGAGAAATGCTAGAAAGAGACACCAATTGTGCTTCCCCATATGATGCTTCTGCTTCTCCCTGAAAATAGTTGATTGGTTCTACTCTAGACAAACAGGATGGACCAGGAAGAACTAGGCATAATGCAGGAAGAGCATCTTCTGGGTCAGAGACTTTCAAAGAATCTCATTCTTCTCTCTTCACTTTCAGATTTTTTGGAAGCTGAGATGTTTGGGGCCAGTTAGCTAGGAACACAAGGGGTAAGAGAAGAGGAATCTTAGCTCCAGGGACAAATTCTGAGCATGTACCACACTAATCTAAATATGTCCTCAGGGAGGAGAGAGAATTATCATTCAACATCTGCTGGTGTTTGGGAGCCCTGGTGGAAAAGAGATCCAATTAGGAACACTGCTAGTTATCTAGCCAAGAGAGCAGCTGTCAATGTATATGAATGTGAAGACAGCTAAGTGGTGTAGGAGACAGAGCACCTGCCCTGGAATCAGGAGGACCTTAGTTCAATTCCATTCTGAGACATTTGCTTAGCTGTGTGACCCTGGGAAGGTTTCCCTCAGTTTCCTCATCTATAAAATGAGCTGGAGAAGGAAATGGCAAACCATCCTACTATCACCTCCCCCATCGCATCCCCCGCAAAAAAAAGAGGTCACAAAGAGTTCAATATAATTGAAATAACTGGACAACAACAATTTGAATGTCTGTCGTGAGGTTTTATAAGTGTTGACCTAGCCTGAAATATTTTCTTGGTGAAGTACAGTAGTTGTAATATTAGTAGCAGGATTTAAAAAAAGAAAAAATATTAGTAGCAGAAGCAATATAAAAAAATCTGAGCTTTTTTGAGTTATGTGCCTTCCTCTCCTTCCATGGTGATCCCAGTAAAGAGTGTATTAAAAACTCTTTAAATGAGCCTCAGTAAGTTCAGCCTTTCCATAAAGCCCTATATACTCATCTTGTCTTCTCATAAGCCATATAATAGTAATAGACAGATAGGTGACTGATAGATTGAGAGAGAGAGAGATGATAGATAGATAGAGAGAGAGAGAGAGAGAGAGATGATAGGTAGGTAGATAGATAGATAGATAGATAGATAGATAGATAGATAGATGATAGATAGAGCAACTAAATAAGTAAATAAACCATAATAGTAATGGTTTCCATACAGTAAGAACCAATTCAAATGGAGACCCATTTTGATGACCAATTAATATAGAGACAAAACAGCCTTTCAGAGAAGTTTGGAAGAATTCTAGAATTACAGATTTGTTTTCTTCTCCCACATTACAAATCTGTCTATGGCTAGCTGCCTCAGAATCAAATATATGCCTTCTTTTTATAACCCAAAAGAGCTCAGTAGTCCCCTCTGCCTCTAAGGCTAAGAACCCACTACTATCTCCCTAGAGTTACAGTTATCCCCTTCCTGCCTCACAGATTTCCCAGAAAATTAGTCAAAATGGGAAAGGAAAAGAGAAATGGGGCTCATTCAATTTCCTTCAGATATTTTATTCTAATTTTCTTTGTGCCCTCAGTAATGTTAAGCACAAGTTAGTTTCCATTACAATGATATTCTCAAGGGATTGTCCACAAGTTTTTATTGTATTAGAATTTTAGGAAATAGAGACTGGATTTGTGGTTCTTTTGTATAAGAAACTCCCAGGTGAGGAAAAACCCTCTGTTAATGGAGACTGCAAATTTTCTACAATAGATAGTCTTACAGAGTTGCCTAAGGCCCTGAAATTTTAAGTGATTTACTTCCACCACTGCCAGAGGTGGGACTTGAATCCAGGTCTTCATGACTACAAGGCCAACTCTCAATCCAATACACCATGCACATTGCCTTAGAATTTCTGGATATAAACTATCATCACTCCAATAAACAGGACAGCAGCTGGGAATTGGAAGTTTGAGGGTTATGTGGAGATTTGTCATTGTAATGCCATCTGTTGAAATGATATTTAATTATATAAAGTAATTCCTCACTTGCTCACTTCCACAAGTCCTCCCAAATCCTTCAAGATCCAATTCACATGCCTCTTCTTCCATGAAAACTTTTCTCAGCCTTCCATCAGAAAATAATCTCTCTTTTAAATTTGTTGTAGGATCTTACCTGAACCCCTACTTTGTATCTGTTTTTTGTATCAAAGTTGTTTAGGCATATGTCTTTTCAACCCTCTTGAATCATAATATCCTTGAAAGCAGAAATCTGTCATAACATTCTTTGTATCTACAGCACCACAATAAATGTGTGTTGAATTGCACTGAATTGAATTAAGAAGTGTCTAGTTTATCTTGGAAGCTGGAAAAATCTAGACAGAAATCTTCAATAATTGTGTCCATTGGTGTGGCATGGTGGAAAATTCCAAAGGTATTTACATAAATCACCAGCTAGATCTGTTTTCAATTTGCTGCCTCAATATCTGGCTCTCTGAGCAATCTTGAGCAAGTCACATCTCCTTTCCAATTCCTCGTCTGTAAAAGAAGGATACTGTATCAGTGACTCACATCACTGTTAGGGGGAATTCACACAAAACCTGAAAAATATTTCAAGCCCTTTGAAAGACAGGTTCTGATATAAAAGAATTGACCTGGCACTGTCCATAAGAGGTGAGCACCAAATGAAAAGAGCGGAACGCTGGCCATGGTGCTGACAAAGCTGGGCCCTAGTAATTCTCTACAACCCCACATACATGGGGTGATTTTGCTACCTAAGAAGCAATAAGTAAGATTTTTTAAAAAAGGCTAAATAGAGATTGTGTCTTGTTTAGTACTTGATCATCAAAGAAGAACAACAGATAGATACTGAGAGAGATTATTGCAGACAAAGAGGAGGATGTGTGGGAAGGTATCAAGACAGGAAATGGAAAGACAAGACCATGAACTGGAAGAGTCCAGTTTGATTGAACAGTACAGAGCATTAAAGAGAATCGCATATGATTAAATTAGAAATATAGGTTGTAATCAGACTCCAGATTACAGAAGTCCTACATTGCTAGGGAAAGGGTTTTCTATTTTTAGGGGGCAGTCACTGAAAGTTTTTATATTTTATTGGGCAGTCATTGAAAATTTTTCTAGCCACTAAGGAATTTTTGTAAAGTGTAAATATCATAAGACTCATCTGGATTTTAATCCTGTTTCTAATGGTTGCTAAATATGTGGTCATGGGAAAGGCACTTATACTCTCTGAAACTCAGTTTCCTGAGTTTCCTCCAATAAAAATCTTAAGTGCAGTACCTAAATGCTGTGAATATCAAATGAAACAATGTATGTATGATGCTTTGTAAACCTTAAAGCATTATGTAAACATCAATTATTATTATGGGCAAAACTGTGCTTTAGGATCTGCTGGCAGGAATATGAAGAATTGAAGAGGGGAGAGACTGAAGTCAGGGAGGTAGGCTAATACAATAGTTCAGGTAAGAGGAGATAGGACATGAACTAGGGTGGTGTAGGCTGAAGTAGAATGGAGGAAACTGTGCAAGAATATTGTGGAGGCAGAAGTGAAAGGACTTGGCAAATGACTGGACACGATGGGATCACAGTAGAGTCAAAGATGTCAGAAATATTTTGAGACTGAGAAATTCACTCAAATACTTGAAATTCCCAGAGCAGAAGTCAAAGCCCTTCTTTGCTTTTCCTCTTGTCCTAAATATAGCTTTAAAAGCCATTTTTGTTGCCTTTACGATTCATCATCATCCTCAATTCATTCTGAGCTTTAGTGTTTCTGACATTTCAATCAATAACTTGGATGAAGGCATAGGGGCTTACTTATCAAATCTAGAGGTGTCACAAAGCTGAGAAAGAGCAAACATGTTAGAGAACACGAATTGAGATCCAGTAAGATTTTTATCAGGCTATAATAATGGAGCAAAGGTAATGAAATTAGATTTTAAAGAGATAAATACAAAGTCCAGTCCTTGGGTTCAAAAACTCAACAGCACAAGAATGAGATGAGGAAGACAGAGCTAAAAAAGGAAAACAGGAGTTGATAGTAGTTTTGTGAGGGAAATTTCCCAAGGGCTTCTGAGGACCATAGAATCTGCTGTGTTATCCTTGCCAAAAAAATAATCTGATCTGATTTTAATGACCTGTAATTTCATAAGTGTGCATAGTCCCTCTCCTAGAACAAGTTACAACTTTTCTTTAACTTTCATGCATATGTAGTCAAAAGAAAATAACAATCATTCTGCAGCCTAGCCTCTTTGAACTTAGATAGTAATTCTGGTCCAGAAATGATAGTCTATCACTGGTCCTGGAACTCAAGCTTTTCCAGCTTTGTAGTAGTTCCACAGACATAGTTTTTGAGGAACCAGAGCTACCTCTATGCCATGATAAAACACCCAAGAATGACTTTAATCAACACACTTCACTTTAGGATGTTTAAGAGGCAATGTCCAGAACAAAGAAGGTGATAAACCCATTCTGCTCCAACTAGACCAAACCTAAATTACAATGTTCATCCTGTGTACCATGTTTTAAGAAGCACATAGACAAGGTGGGAAGAATATGAAGGAAGGTACCTAGGGTAATAAGAGTACTGAATAACATACCATGTGAGGAATGGGTGAAACAAATAGATAGATTTCACCTGGACACATGTCTATTGGGGGTGAAAACATAAAAACTTCTTCAAGTATTTTAAAGTGTCATTTTGGAAAAAGAAGAATATGGGGGGAGACCCAAGAAGGAATAGAAATAACATGAAACTGCGGAAGCATATTTTGACTTGGGAAAACTTCCTAATGATTAGAGGGATCCAAATATAGAATAGGCTACCTAGCAGGAAGAAAGAGGCTTGCAAGTACTAAAGACCCTCACTTGAAGAATGGATGACTACTTATTGACAGTACTGTGAAGGGTATCCCTGCTCTGTTATGACTCAGAATGGATACTATCTGAGATCTCTTCTTATTTTAAGATCCTGGCTTTTTTTTGAAAAGTTCCATTGAGTCTGTGTATATCCATGAGTGGCTAAAGGGAGTTAACGCCTGGTCCTGATTGGTGATCTGGGATGAGTTAGCTCTTATTTTGATCTTTCCTTAGATGCCTTTCTGGGACATATCCACATCCATAACTGTGTTACCTCCAGCTGAGTTGTAGGGGGCTACAAGAGAAAAATAGGAGAAAAAAATAGCTAGTGAGCTTTGTCCACAAAAAAATGGTCACATCACTGTTTTGTGATGCTTCTTTGTGGAAATCAAATTCTTAAGTCTAAATCCCATTATGTTCTGTTTTTTTTCTTTGACCCTACTCAATATGACCTACCCTTGGTTATATATCCATTGTTCCCAAACTTAGATTATATACTCCCACCCAGGATCATGAATCTCTCATTTTGTAGATTTGGGGCTTTGGATTGGTATACCAGTTATCTCTCATATATAACATTATACTGGGATGATGCCTTGTCCCATTTCTGCTGTTAATTACTCAGCATAAATTACAACCTTCCCTAACACTATGAGGGATAGGAGACATAACAAATTAATATTTGCTAAGATCAAATCCTTACCCACCAGTAAATGAAATTTTAAAAGAAGAGAGACTTCAACTATCACTTGTGTTTTAGACTCTAAAAACACCATTAAGTAGGGAAAGTTGTTATTAATTACCAAAGACTTATTGGTCTGAAATACAAAAAGCACATCTAACAAGACAGCATTCGTCTTCCATTATTCACTAAGTATGCCAAATTATTATGGCTACTGAAAAATTAACTCTATAATAAAACCCAAATTAGCTGTTTATTTCAAAGATACAAAGCTTGGAAAGTAACTCAAAATGAATTCTTTATATTGAGTTGCTTTTTAAAGCTTTAAATACACATGTGTATACATATGTGCATATATGTATGGAGAGAGAGAGAACTTAGGAGTCATGGAAGAATTATATGATGTGTATGAAACTGAGAGGATGTGTTAGTGTTATAAAACATATTCCTATAGTTTTTTTCAATAGGAGTCTCTTTGTGATTCAGACATGCTAGTTCCCTAATTTTTCATGTAAAGGGCCCCTCCAAAGGACTTCTATGTTCCTATAAAAGTGGGCACTACAGAGATTCACTCGTTGAAAGAGAATACTAAACTATATGCCCCCCAAAGCCTTGCATAAGCATTCAACATCCCTACACGTGCTGGGTTATGAAAAGAGTGCTGTAGAAACCAGAAGAAATGGAGTGAAGAATGGACAGCAGAAAAGGTGGAGAGAAGTGTCAGGGGACACAGAGAATGACTTGATCCAGGCATCTTGGGCTCCTCGTTCTCGAGAAGAGTCACCCTCTAGACCTGGGTTTTGTAAACTTCCATCTGTACCACACTGATTTAGGTGATAGCACAGCTTGAGCTTTTAATTACCATCTTGTTCCCATGCCAAAATCCCAGTATTCCCAATAATGATTCCATGAATAATAAATACCCTTCCATTCTGTCTGCTGTCCTTGATGGTTCACTAGGAAAGCTAGGGGACAAGAAGCTTCAAAACTTCCTATAACTGTAGGCATGAGAGGAGGTAGTTTTAGAAAACAAGCATGATATTAACTAATTAATTTTTAATTCTATGTTACATACCTAGCAAGTGGCAATGACCCTTTAGGAAGGGGTCCAAGATATAGACCAAGACTAAGGTTCAAATCCAGACTTGGTCACTCATGACTTATATGACTTTGAGCAAATCAACTTATCTCTGTGGTCCCCAGTTTCTTCCTCTGGAAAATGAAAGGGTTATAATTGATAAGTGGTCAAAGATTATGAACAGGCAATTTTCAGAAAAGGAAATCAAAGCTATCTATAGTCATATGAAAAAAGCCCTGAATCACTGTTGATTAGATAAAGGACTCTGAGATACCACACCTATCAGACTGGCCAATAGGACAGAAAAGGGAAAATTATAAATTTTGGCCAGGATGTGGTAAAATTGGAACACTATTGCACTATTTCTAGAATCTAAAACTGATCTAACCATTCTATAGAACAATTTGGAACTATACCCAAAGGGCACACCCTTTGATCCAACAATACCACTACTAGATTTATATCCCAAAGAGACCATAAAAAGGGGAAAGGACATACATGTACAAAGATATTTATAGTAGCTCTTTTTGTGGTATCGAAGAATTGGAAATTGAGGGGATGCCCACCAACTGGGAAATAGATGAACAAGTTGTGATATATGGTTGTAATGGAATACTATTGTACTGTAAGAAATTATAAGTGGGATGGTTTCAACAAAACCTGGGAAGACTTACATGAACTGATGCAGAGGGAAGTAAGCAGAACCAGAACACTGTTCACAATAACAATACTGTATAATGACCTGTGAATTACTTATCTCTTCTCAGCAGTGATCCAAGTGATATCAAAGAGCTGTGATGAAAAGATATTATCCATCTCCAGAGAAAAATCATGGATTCTGAATGCAAACCAAAGCATACAATGTTTCTCTTCCTTTTTCCTCTTTAATTTTCTTTCTTTCTTTTTTGGTTTGACTTTTCTTCTACAGCATGACTAATACGGAAAAATGTCTTACATGATTGCATGTATAACCTATATTAAATTGTTCACCATCTTAGGGAAGGGAAAATGGAGAGAGGAAGAGAATTTGGAACTCAAAAATTGTAAATGAATATTAAAAATTATTTTTATACATAATTGGTAAGAAATAAAATATTTTTGAAAGAACATGAGGGGGTTAAACAAGATGACCATAATGTAAAGCCAATCAGCAGTAGATTTCTGAGAGAATGCTACTGTGAGGAGCTTTTAAGATTCGGATTACATGGTATTAGTGAACACTCTGTTTATTCCATTACAAATCTTCATTCAGTACAATGTTCACAGTTTCAAC
>CM053593.1:46909067-46939602 GCA_028646575.1 Pseudocheirus occidentalis
AGGATCTACAAACACTTTCACATTGTACAATAGTCTGGTTGTATAGAAGCGTTGTAACCAGTGGAGTGAACGATGGGGAAAAAAAAAGAAACAAAACCAAACATAGAAAAGAACGATAGCATGCATTGCTTCAGTCTCCATTTAAACTCTGGTCTTTCTAGATCCTTCTCTGAATGTAGATATCTCCTTCCATTCTGGGACTTGTAGAGTTGTCTTTTAACTGTGGATTGCTGAGAAGAGTCCAGTTTATCAAGGTTGGTCGTCACACATATGATGTGTCTCTGACTATGTACAAATTTTTCCTGGTTCTGCTCTTCTCACTTAGCATCAATTTGTATAAGCCTCTCCAAGTAATTATAAGTCCATCCCCTTCCCATTTCTTTTTTTTTATTAAATTGATTTGTTTATTTACTTTTAGTTTACAAGATTCAGTTCCAGAGTACCTTGAGTTTCAAGTTTTCTCCCCTCACTCTCCCTGCCCCCCCACTTATGGCGGCATGCAGTCAAGTACAGAATCTGCAAATACTTTCACATTGGACATTAGTCTGGTTGTATAGAAGGGTTGTAACCAATGGAGTTAACAATAGGAAAAAAGGAAACAAAGCCAAACATGGAAAAGAGTGATAGCATGCATTGCTTCAGTCTCCATTTAAACTCTGGTCTTTCTAGATCTTTCTCTGAATGTAGAGATCTCCTTCCATCCTGAGACTTGTAGAGTTGTCTTATAGCTGGGTACTGCTGCAAAGAGTCCAATTTATCAAGGTTGGATGTGTCTGTGATTGTGTACAAATTTTTCATGGTTCTGCTCTCCTCACTTAGCATCAGTTTGTATAAGCCTCTCCAAGTAATTATGAAGTCCATCCCCTTCCCATTTCTTATAGCACAATGGTATTCCATTACATTCATATACCATAACTTGTTCAGCCATTCCCCAATTGATGGGCATCCCCTAAATTTCCATTTTTTTGCCACCACAAAGAGAGCTGCAATAAATGCTTTTGTACATATGGGCCCTTTTCCCACTTCTATGATCTTTCGGATACAACCCCAAACGTGGTATTACTGGGCCAACCAACAAGCATTTCTTAATTGTAAGGCACTAAAAGTCCAAGGTACAAAGACCAAATGAACAGTAGTCTCCTCCTTCATTGAGCATACACACTACCAGGGGGATACAACAGATAAGTACATACATGGCAATGGGAAGAGAGAGAAAGAACTAACGCCTAGGGGATCAGGAAGACATTCTGTGACAGGTGCATTGTTCATGAGCTGAGCTGAGCCTTCCAGGAGGCTAGGGATCCTAAGTGGTGATGGTGACCATACAGTGAATGTGCAGTAGACCATGCAAAGGCATGGGGGTAGGAGATGGAATGTGACAAATCAATTTGTCTAGAAATTAGAAAATAATTATATATTATATATCTAATATATAGGATATATATTATATATAATTATTATATAGAATAATATAAAATCAAGTCTACAAATGTAGGAGCCAGATTGCAGAGGGCTTTACATGCTAAGCTGAGGGATATCCAAATACTTCAGTTACTTAAAGATGTCACCTCTTAAGTCTTTTTTTTCTCTAGGCTAGATGTCCCTAACTCTTCTTCCATCCTCATATGGCATGATCTCAAGGCCTTCACCATCTTGGTTGTCTTTCTATGTGGCAATATTCTAGGTGGGGTATAACCAGGGGAATCTCCCACCAACTAGCCATGTGACTGGTGAGCTGTATGGACAGTGGGTGGTAGAGCTCCCCTGGTAAAACCAGAGCTGGGTCCTACTGTAAACCAGATGACTCCTACTTTTAACTAGTTGTTTGTCCTTAACTTCTCTGGTTCCCTTTTTTTTTTTAATTTTTTTTTGCTTTTTTGGAGGGCAATTGGGGGTTAAGTGACTTGCCCAAGGTCACACGGCTAGTTTGTGTGTGTGTGTGTGTGTGTGTGTGTGTGCACGTGCGTGCTAAGTGTCTGAGGTTGGATTTGAATTCAGGACCTCCTGACTCCAGGGCCAGTGCTCTATTCACTGCGCCACCTAGCCGCCTCCCTCTGGTTCTCTTTTAACTTACTTATAAAATGACTAAAAGAAAGTCTCTTGGTATTCCATTCTTGTGTGAACATTCTGTGACCCTAAACCCAGAAGATAATAGTATTCATATCACACCTTAAGGCTGACAAAGTCCTTTAAAAATATTATCTCATTTGGTCCTCCAAATAACCCTGGGATCTGGGTGCTGTTATTTTTCCTGTTTTACAGTTGATGAAACTAAAGTTAAGTGACTTACCCAGGATGGCTCAGTCTCTGTGTACTATGAAGTCATATATAAGGCTTGGAAAGACCCTCCTCAAGCCATACTGCCAATGAATTCATACCTCAATATTTCTGAGTCCAAGTAAGATCATAAGCTGTTAAAGCATCATAAATTTAGAGCTGGACAGGAGAACCTAAAAGATCTCCTATCCCAACTCCCTGAGTTTACATGGAGGAAATTGAGTAGGACATACAAAGTAAGTGGCAGAAGAAGGATTTGAACCCAAGTCAAAGTTCTAACTTAATTGATTGAGTGGAAGAATGAGAAAAGGAATCCATTAATCCAATTGTCACAAAACAATGTGTATGAACAAATCTATCTTTAACCATCTCATAGAGCTGTCCCTTCTCTCTACTCACATAGCCAGTTCCCC
The DNA here is from genome assembly GCA_028646575.1 of Pseudocheirus occidentalis. Classification (NCBI taxonomy): domain Eukaryota; kingdom Metazoa; phylum Chordata; class Mammalia; order Diprotodontia; family Pseudocheiridae; genus Pseudocheirus; species Pseudocheirus occidentalis. The sequence continues at coordinate 46,911,758 of CM053593.1, forward strand.
TAGGTTAGATCCTCCTCTTGAGGATATTTTAATAGTCTTCTTGGTCTCACTGCCACCAGTCAATGCTCCACCAAACTACTAAACTAATATTTATGAAACACTGATGTGTTTCTGCTCAATGATGTGTCATTCTACTCAAATTAAGGATATTCAATGGTTCCCTATTACCTCTAGGACAAACTGCAAACTCCTCAAGCTGGAAAGACAGCAAGGTGGAACAGTGCATAGCATGATAGACTTCTAGCTAGGATAGACCTGAGTTCAAATCCTGCTTCAGACACTTACTAGCTATGTGACCCTGGCCAAATCACTTAACTTCTCTTAGGCTCAGTTTTCTCATCTGTAAAAGAGGTATAATAAAGCAACTGCGTCTCAGGATTATTGTGAGGATTAAAGGAGATATGTGTGAAGCATTTTTCAAACCTTAAAGTGGTATATAAATGCTAGTTATTCTTAATTTAAAGTCCTTCATACCTACCTTTTTGGAATTTCTAGACTTTCTTGTTTCCACTTTTCCATATTTCTTTCACATTACTTCCCTGTATACATTCTACTTTCCAGACAAAGGGGTCTATGAGCTGTTAGATGAATTCAGCAAACTAAATCCCATCTCCATGTCCTCCATACCTGGAAAATGCTCCCTCTTCACTTCCACCTCTTAGAATCCCTAGCTTCCTTTGACATTCAAGTGAAGGTCACCTCCTACATGAAGCTTTTCCTGCTATACCTGGTACCTTATGCTATCTTCCCTCTGAAAATATCTTATGTATGTTACATCCTCTCAGTAGAATATAAGATCCTTGAAAACAGTGATAGATTTTTTTTCTTTGTATATTTCATGCCTTGGGGCACAAGGTATCACATCAGATAGATGCTGGACCTGGAGGCAAGAAGACTTGTGTTCGAATCTAATCTCACTTACTAGCTGTGTGACCCTGGACAAGTCACTTTACCCTGTTGGCCTCAGTTCCTCATCTGTAAAACGAGCCAGAGAAGGAAATGGCAAACTACTCCAGTATCTTTCCCAATGAAACCCCAAATGGGGTCACAAAGAGTCACTTGCAACTAATCGATTAAACAACAACAATCCTATTAGGAACCTGAGATTCAGAGAAGTATGGCTTATTTATAAGATCATAAATCTAGAGGTAGGAAAGACATCAAAAAAGGCATTTTAGCTACCTCCATTTTACAGGTGAGGAAACTGAGTTGCCCAAGATGACATAGGTAAAGAAATGTCAGAGATGGGATTTGAATCCAGGTCATCTGACTATAATGCTGCTTTTTTGTAACTTGCCTACAGTCATACAGCTAATATGTATCAGAGCCAGAACTCAAACCTGGAACCTCTTGTCATTATTTCTAGTTCTATTCCTAACTACAAATTAATTCTGAAAATCTCCATTTTAGAATAATTGTGGTCAGTATTAATAGCAATCATCATCTCATTAAACCCTCCTTGAAAAAAACTGAAACAGAATAAGGACAAAGCTGAAATGTACTCTTTTTTTCATGGCTCTTTAAAGCCATGACAATTGACCTGGAGCAAACATAGCACCTGGCAGAACCCATCTGCTCTCTGTGGGCGGCCATTCTTGAGTTGTCTGAGTTTACCTGCCTAGCAAGAAAAATATTTCTAAGACTTCAGACCTTGTAGTTGGGATGCTAAGCAGTTCTCATCATCCTTGCTACCCTAGGAATGCCTTAGTAGATGGCTGCATTTGGGATGATTTGGAGTCTCTTCAAGTTCTATATTCTATGACTTCTTTGAAGACCCCTGATTCCCCAAAATCTCTTCCATGTCTTTCGAATTGATTGTGTGAAATGGGAGACACTGGCCCAGGACTGCTCAGCATGGCATGCCCACATCAGAGAAGGTGCTGTACTCTGTGAGTTAAGCAGAATTGAAATAGCTCAAAAGAAACACAAGATGTACAGATTTAGAGAATCCACCCTAAATGTTCATGTGGACTGTTGGCGCCTGACCTGCAATAGAGCATTCCAAGTTCATGTTGGTTTGATCAGACACAGTCGGACACACTGAAACTTGAGTCTAGCATAGTGATGTCATTTTGATCCTCTTCAAGAAAAAAGGACAACAACCAACCAACCATTAGCATTTTATTCTTTGAGGTTAAGGGGTAGTCCTATATAAATTCAAATACACCTGGAAGGAATAATATATCAAAACACAAATAAACCAGTGTAGGATAATAGACAGCACTGGATCTCCAGTCCAGAGGACCTGAGATCAACATCCAATTCTGCCTCCTTAAGTAAGATACTTACTCTTTCTGTGCCTCAGTTGTGTTGATTGTAAAATGAGATTAGGCTATCTGATCTCCATAATTCCTTCCAGCCTGACATCTATTATCCTATGATTATTACTTATTAATAAGTCTATGTAAATTTTTTCATAAGAGCCTTTCATAAAGGAGACTTTGATGGCAAAGAGGCAAGAGGCATAGGACACAGTGTGGTAGGGAAACCCTGGATAAAGTAATCCCTAGGACAGCATTAGGACCCTGATCAATGTTAATTTGGTTGGTTGGTTGGTTATTATCCTTCATTCTTAAAGAGGACCAAAATGACATCATTATGCTAGATACAAGTTTCAATGTGTCCAACTGTGGCTGATCTGACCAATTTGAGCTTGGAATGTTCTACCACAGGTTGGGCACAAATAGTTCATGTGAACACTTTGGGAGGATTCTCTAAATTTGTGCATCTTGTGTTTCTAGTGAAATGCCAGCCAAGTAAAATGAGTGCTGAAAGGGGAGGTAGAAGGCGGCAAAAGGTGAATTTTGCTGCCTGCCTTTGCCTAGTGCCAGCCCTGCATGCCAATAATGAAGTCCTCCACAATAATGTAGTAATGTTACTACTAGTAACTGAGAACCTGCTCAATAGGAAGTGTGTGAATAGTATAAGAAAGGCTGACTTTAGAGCTAGGAAGATGGGTTCAAATACTGTCTCTAACACAGTCTGGCTATGTACTCATGGGCAAGACACTTAAACTCTCAGTGCCCTGTACTCTGTGACTTACAACTTATAGATGAGTTGCTGATGTGCATCAAGGGAGGAAGTTTCTATACAGGAATTCTTCATGTCAATCACAAGTTTGAACCTGCAGTCAATATTTGGGGTCACATTTTACCTAGTGGATAGCAATGGGGTCACCACTTGACTATGCCACTCTTGAATAAGGTATGAAACAGAATAAGAAATAAAGCTAAAATGTGTCTTCTTTCTCTATGAGAGGAAGAGCTCTCTTAGTTTCTAGTCTATACAGCTCATCTAGTCTCATAGCTAGTTGGTGACAAAGATCCCATGGCCTCCTTGGTCAAAAGCGAACTTGTGTAATTCCTATTCAGAGTGAAGGAGAACCTAGATTCTCCAAATCTGTGCCATTCTATCAATCTTCAAAGGTGTCAGGCATGGATCTAGCGACGCTTTTTCTATTACAGAACCTTACAGTTATTCAGTGAAGTGAGTACTCACAGTAGCATAATCACTAATTTTTCAGTACAGAATCCAAATCCCATTTAATAATAAGCATTTAGCAAATACCAACTGTATGAAAAGCACTGTACTAGGCAATGGGGATAAAAAGACAATATGAAAAACAGTGCTTACCCTCAAGGAACTTACATTCTACTAGGAGATGCACCAACAACTGGGTAAATATATATTCAATAATTTCAGAAAGAAAAAAACTAGTACCTAAGGAGATAAAGGAAAGCTTCACACAGATGCTCCTTGAAGGAAGTTAGGAATTTTAAGAGAGGACATTGGAGGGAGTATATTCCAGGGATATCAAATAGTATGTGAAAAGATATGGAGGAGAGAGATGGAATGCTGAGTTTAGGAATAGCAAACAGGCTAGCCTTGGGATGTAAAAGTATTTGAAAAATTTAGAAGTCACATACAGAAACCTAGTGACCATAAATAGGCTGAGAGTCAGGTTGACCTTCAAATGCCAAACTGAAAAATTTGTATTTTATCTAAGAGGCAATGAGGAGCCAATACCAGTTCTTGAGCAAAAACGTAGCATGGTAAGACTGATTATTTAGGAAGGTTCTTTTATCAATTTTAACAAGTGGATTAATAAGACAGATAAAATCATGGGGCTGAACTAAAAGCTTGTTTCAATTGTCTCAAATAAGAGATGATGGTCACCTGAACTAGGATGGTAGCTGTGGAGGAAAGGGGACTAATACAAGAAATGTTGTGAAGACAGAATTAACCATTTTTGACCACAGACTAGACAGGGTAGAGTGAGGGAGAGTATAGAATCAAGGAAGAGTCTAGAGTTATGAATCTTGGTGACTGGAACAATGGTGGTCCCCTTAACAGAAATAGGAAGGTTTGGAGGAAGGATGAACTTTGGGGGGAAATATGGAATTAGTTCTATTTTGGATATTTTGAGATTCCTGAGATATTCAGTTGGGCTTGTCCTATGGACAGTTGGTAAATCAATCAACAAATATTTATTAAGGGTGTCTACTATTGGGCAGGCAGGCACTGTGCTGAGCACTGGGATACAAAAAAAGGCAAAAGACTCAAGAGGCTCGTAATCTAATGTGAGAGACAACATGCCAAAAAAAAACTATGTTCAACTAAGACATGGGAAAAAATAGAAGATAGTCAATAGAGGCAAAGAACTAGAATTAAGGAAGATTGGGAAGTGTTTCCTATAGAAGGTTGGATTTTAGCTAGGACTTAAAGGAAGCCAGGAAGCAGTGATGAAGACAAAAGGAATTCCAGGCATGGGGGACAACCAGTAAAAATGTCCAGTCAGGAGATGAAGCGTCTTGTTTGAAAAGCAGCAAGGAGAGCAAGGGGATCAGTGTAACTTCATCTCAGGGTGGGGGGGGGGCCTAGCATAAGGTGAAAGGAGACTAGAAAGTTGGGGTAGGTAAGGAGAGAATGAAAGGCTTTGAATACTAAACAGAAGATTTTATATTTGATCATAGAGGCAATAGGGAGCTACTAGAATTTATTGAACAGAGGAGTGGCATGAGTAGACTTGTGTTTTAGGAGGAAGACCACTTTGGCAGCTAAGCAGATGATAGACTCAAATGGGGGGAGATTTATGGAAGTGAAACCAACCAGCAGACTATTGTGATCCAGGTATGAGGTGATGAGAACCTGGACCAAGATAGTGGTTGTGTCAGAGGAGATAAGGAAGCATGCACCAATAGACTTTGGCAAAAGATCAGATTAGGGAAGGGGTGTGAGACAGAGTGAAGAGTCTAGAATAATATATAGGTTGTGAGCTTCAGGGATTGGAAGTATGGTGGTGTCCCTAACGGTACTAGTGAGGTTTAGAAGAAAGGAAGGCTTGGGGTGTAGAGATAATGATTTCATTTTTAGCAATCTAGGACTGAAGCTTAAGAGAAAAAAATAGGGCTAGACACAGATCTGGAAAGAACCAGCTTGAGATGCTTGCTGAATCCATGGTAGCTGACAACATGCTCAACAGAGAATAAAATGGCATATGAAGGAAGTTGTTTGCTGGGACCATTTTCTTCTAACATAAGTGCACAGTGTTTAACAAGCATTATTAAAACTCAGCACTGCCTTATATAGCCAGTACAATATTATGACACATCTGTTCCTATGGAATTTTGCCTTAGACTTGTTCTCTACTTACTTGATATATTTATGTCTTGTCTCAGTCTTACTCTTATTTGGATTGTTTGTATTTAGAGAAAAAATTAATGTAGTTATACAGTTTAGTTGATATTTAGGAGTCAATTATCAAAGTTACATCCTTATTTGGACACAGGCACAAAAATTCCTCCTCAGGAGAGTCAGGTGGTTTATCAAGTAGTGATGTTCAATTTTGTCCTAATCCATCCATTCTCTGGACATTTTTTTACCTGAAAGGAATGTGAAAAAGTAAATCAATTACCACCACAACTCATGATATGGGGAGAGAGATTGTGAAGGAAGGGTGAACTCAAGTGTTAATTGAACAAGACCTAGAGTTTCCCACAGTTGTCTCAGCTCTAATAATTAGAAGCACCAAAGGGTTCAAGAATTAGTTCAGTACTTTGTATTTTTCTGGCTTAGCCAATACATTTTTGTGACTATATAAAAGAAGAAAATTAGGCCATGGAAATGAGAACAGGTCTCACAGCCATATTCTCCAACCAAGTGGAAAGAATGGATAGGCAATTTATAGTCTTAGAACTGAGTTGAGGGGCAGCTAGGTGGCACAGTGAATAGAGCACCGGCCCTGAAGTCAGGAGAACCTGAGTTCAAATCCGGCCTCAGACACTTGATAAAAAACTTGCCATGTGACTTTGGGCAAGTCACTTACCCCCAATTGCCCTCCAAAAAAAGCAAAAAAACTGAGTTGAGAAGACAAAAAATAAATTGGGGTTTGTACAGAATTGAGAGATGAATGAGAGGGCAGGACATATAGTACAGGATAGTTATGGGAGAGAGAAGTATAAGTTATGAGATTAAGGAAGGTAAGTTCAGCAGGACAGCCATGATTGGAACATAGACAAAAAAGTGTAAGCTGAATAGGTGTTTTCCATTGTCCTTCCTAGGCACAGCACTCTTTCTAATGGGAACCCATTTCCCCAGAGTCTATTCATGTCAGCTCTAGCTAGACTGAGAGATGATGCCATAACTGTTTTGAAGCATTTGGCCAACCTGTGTATTGATGCCACTCTAGAATATCAAACTAGAATCAGAACAAATACAGCAGAAGAGTGTTGATTCCACAAAAGTCTGCTTTTTCTGTCCAGGATATCCACAGGGCAGAATTTTGGAATTAGGAAAGGCCTTGAAGATAATCTAGCCTGGTGCCCTTGTTTTAAAGGTGAGTAAACTCCAGAGGAGCAGAATGACTTTTCTAAAGTTCTGTTGCTTGTTTGTAGCAGTAAAAACATGTCCCACTCCACTCCCAATCACCACATCCAATTGATTTGATGAAATTCACAGAAGACCCTATTTCTAATCTTCCTTCAAAATGTAGATAGATCTTAGTATAGTCTCTCTTGTGAACAAAGGCCAACTATTATCTTCTATGCATAATTCTGTCTTTTCCTTTAATGTCCAAAGGAGAAAAAAAAAAGAAATGAAAAGGGAGATGGAGAATAGGAGGGAGCCTTTGTCTACTCATAATACAAAGAATCTTGGAGCTGGAAGGGATTAGAGAAGTCATATTCTATTTTTTTATTTTTTGCTTTTTTTTTGAAGGGCAGTTGAGGTTAAGTGACTTGCCCAAGGTTGGTTTTTGTGTTAAATGTCCGAGGTCGAATTTGAACTCGGGTCCTCCTGACTCCAGGGCCAGTGATCCATTCACTGTACCACCTAGCTGCCCCAAAGTCATCTCTTCTAAACCCTGACATGAAATAAGAACACTTCCTCTACAACATTCCAAACAAGCGGACATCCAATCTCTTCCTTGACATTACTTTACAAAGAAGCTTATTCCATCATTTATTAGGAAGTTCTTTAAAATGAGCCAAAATTGATGTTATTACTTCCATCCACTGGTTGCATTTCTTCACTGAGTCCCAGGAATCCTTTTATTCTTCTCTAACTCTTATCATACTCCCCAAAGCAACTGTTCCCACCTTCAAAATTTGTACTCATCTACATCACCCTGTCCTCCAACTCAGAGCCATTCATCATGAATTTCCTCTTCTCCTTTATTCTATACTTTAAAACATCTCAATGACATCCTTCATTCTCTTCTCCTTTGTTCCAGTTTCTTACAAACCAGTAGTCTTTCTTCTTGCCAAGGCTAATGCCTTTGTTTGTGTTATTGGTCCCACACCTATTGAAATGGTGTTTGTTCCATTCAAACATCATCCTCTCTCATCTTTGACCTCTCCCTATCTACTGCTTCCCACTGCCTGACACATAGGAAGTACTTAACAAATGCTTGTTGACATGACTTGACTAAAGACATATCTAGTTCTCTGTCACCCTCCAAAAAGAAAAACATTCCCTTGACCCTACCATCCCATCATGTTCAATATTGTATGTACTTTTATGTTCTTTCCAAAAAAGGACAGTAGCTCAAAGGATATGAACAGGCAATTTTCAGAGGAAGAAATTAAAGATATCTATAAGCATATAAAAATGCTCTAAATCACTATTGATTAGAGAAATACAAATCAAAAAAAACTCTGAGGTACTACATCTCACTGGTCAGATGGGCTAAGATGACAAAACAGGAAAATGAAAAATGCTGGAGAGGATGTGGAAAAATTGGAATACTAATACATTGTTGGTGCAGTTGTGAATTGATTCAACCATTCTGGAGAGCAGTCTGGAACTGTGCTCAAAGGGCTATAAATAATTGCATATGAGGGCGGCTAGGTGGTGCAGTGAATAGAGCACCGGCCCTGGAGTCAGGAATACCTGAGTTCAAATCCAGCCTCAGACATTTAACACAAAAAACTAGCCGTGTGACCTTGGATAAGTCACTTTACCCCAACTGCCCTCCCAAAAAAAATTGCATATGGGGCGGCTAGGTAGTACAGTGAATAGAGCACTGGCCCAGGAATCAAGAAGACATGAGTTCAAATCCAGCCTCAGAAACCTGACACACTTACTAGCTGCATGACTTTTGGCAAGTCACTTAACCCCAATAGCCCTCCAAAAAGCAAAAAAAAAAATAATAATAATTGCATACCCTTTGATCCAGCCATACTATTTCTAGGGTTGTGTCCCAAAGTGATCATAGAAGTGGGAAGAAAACCCATATGTACAAAAATATTTATAGCGGCCCTTTTGTGGTGGCAAAGAATTGGAAATTAAGGAGATGCCCATCAACTGGGGAATGGCTAAACAAGTTGTGGTATATGAATGTAATTGACTACCATTGTGCTGCAAGAAATGAGGAGCAGACGGACTTCATATTTACCAGGAGAGGCTTATACAAACTGATGCTGAGTGAGAAGAGCAGAACCAGGAGAAATTTGTTTGCAATTATAGACATATTGTATGTATGACAACCAACTCTGACAGACTGGACTTGTCTCAGCAATGCAGGGTTATAAGACAACTCCAAAAGACTCATGATGGAAAGAGATGTCTACATTCAGAGAAAGAACTAGAAAAAACAGAGTTTGAATACAGATTGAAGCAAACTACCTGCTCTCTTTCTTTTTCTTGTTTGGTTATGTTTCCTCTTTCCCATTGTTCATTCCATCAGCTACAATCCTTCTTTACAACCTGACTAATGTCTAACATGAAAGTATTTGCAAATCCTATGCATGCTGCCATGGGTGGGGGGAAGGGGGAAAGAAGAGGGAAAGGGAGAAAATTTGAAACTCAAGGGATTGTGGAACTGAATCTTGTAAACTAAAAGTAAATAAACAAATTAATAAAGACAAAAAAATAAAATAAAATATTTTTAAAGGACCGTAGCTCTAGAGCTGGAAGGGGTCTTCAAAGACATGTTGTCCAAATCCTTCACATGAAAGATGAGGATACATCAGCTCATCTTCACCTGACATAGCTTTCAATCCTTTTACTAAAATGATCACCCTCCTCTGGGTATGCTCCCAAAAAACTGCTATCTAGTCATATATCCCCCATCCTTTATTTGTGTAGCTGATTCTTTGAATCCAAGTTGAGAGGGTTATATTTATCCCTTTTACAATTCAACTTACTGCTTCAGTCTACTGTTCCAGCCTGTTTAAACCTTTTTTTATCCCAACTCTGTCATCTAATGTATTAGCTACCTCTTCCAGCTTTGTGTTATCTGTCATTCAATTCAGACTAACATTTATTAAAGAATAATGTTAGGAGATGTAGAAACAGGATATAGGTTAAACTAGAATTTCAGTTTAAGCTGCCAAGTCTCTTTAAAACCATCCAACAGAACAGTCAAAGACAGAGACCGATAATATGCCAATAGAGACCTGAGACCAGTTATAGCTCAAGCAGTTCATGTTGGGGCTTATTCCCTTGATACAATTCAGTCTGCTTTCTCCATCTTGTTCTCAAAGAATCCATAAAAGTATAAAGTCTAATTTTTTTTAATCTTTTGCTGAAATCTGAACATGTATACTATAGCACTCTCCTGACCTACCTGAGGAAATATGGCACAGAGGAAAGATAAGGGTTTGAATCTCAGCTCTGCTACTTACTACTTGCATGACTACAGATGAGTCATTTACCTTCTCCTGGTCTTGGTATCTTCCTAGATATAATAGAGAAAATAATACCTCCTAAATAAAGTTGTTGTTAAAAAGGAATTTTGCAAACCTTAAAGCCCTAAATCAATGTCAGTCAATGAACATTCATTAAACATTTATTATATGTCAGAAAATGTTAAGCACTGAAGTCCAGGGATAGATTTCAGGGGGTCTATGAATTTGGAAAACTACGGTACTTTTATTTTTACTCACCTTGAACCGAAATATAGCATTTCCTTTAAGTATTTAAAAATATTATTCTGAGAGGGTTCTATTGGTTTCACCGGAATGCCAAAGGGGTTTGTGACATGTTAAAAAGTTAATAATCCTTGATTTAGAGCTATTGAGTGATTACCATATTAGCCATGCCAAAAAGGAAAGTGAAGTTAGTCTCGCATATTTCATTATACCATGCTGGCTCATAGTGAAATGCCACTCTCTTTTTTGGAGTGTTCATTAATCATTTTATATGTCCAAGAATTGTATATTTCCTTTTTAAGATAGTCACCTCTGATAGTTGAAGGGAATATAAATGTATACATACGTATACATACACATATTCTATATGGGAGGGTTTATATGTGTATGAATACATATGTGAGTGTGTGTATATATGTGTACATAGACAGAGGGTGCAGAACCAATTGAATAGGATCGGATAATATTTCAAAAGGTGAAATTGAGAGGTGGGAGAAGAATAGTATGAGAGGAGGGAGGGAGAGACAGAACGGGGTTAATCCTCATATTAGAAGAGGCAAGGGATAATTATTACAATGGAGGGGAATAACAGGAAGGCAAAAAGGAATGTGTTAAACTTACTTTCATTGTATTTGGCTTAGGGAAGGAATGACATACACTCTAAATTGGGTATCTTGACCTACAGGAGAGTAAAGGGTAAGGGGGTGAGAGGGGGAGGATGGAGGGGAGGGCAGATGGGGGGAGGGTCATTAGAAGCACACACTTTTGTAAAGGGACAGGGACAAAGTAGAGAATAGAACAAGTGGAGGTGGAATAGGAAGGAGGGAAATATACGGGTACTGGGGTAGGGAATTCCATCTTGCCCTACCAGAAAGTTGGAGGGGTGATGGGGGAGGATATAGGACAGAGCTGATTGGGGGAGGGGGTATAGAGTGGGATCGCTGTTTTGGGGTGGTAGGTAGGGGAAAGACAGGTAAAAAACCTGTAAATCAAAATCTCATGGAAATGAATGATGTAAACTAAAAATTTTTTAAAGTTTTTTAAAAGTCACCTTTGCTCTTACATTATCTGTCACCTCCCCAATTCTGCGAGGTAGTGAAGTGGTACAGTGAATAGAGTGTAGGGTCTGGAGTCAGGAAGATTCATCTACCTGAGTTTGAATTTTGCCTCAGACACTTACTGGATGTATGACCCTGAACTAGTTTCTTTTTTTACTGCTTTTTGGAGAAGGGAAGGCAGGGCAACTGGGGGTTAAATGACTCACCCAAGATCACACAGCTAGTCAGTGTTAAGTGTCTGCGGTCAGATTTGAACTCAGGTCCTCTTGACTCCAGGGCCAGTGCTCTATTCACTGCCCACCTAGCCACCCCCCTGCACTAGTCTTTTAACCCTGTTTGCCTCAGTTACCTGATCTATAAACTAAGCTGGAGAAGGAAATGGCTAGCCACTGCAATATCTCTGCCAAGAAAACCCCAAATGGGATCATGAAGAATCAGACATGACTGAAAAATGATTTAACAACCCTGGTTGTTAACCCTCCAACCTCCAGCCCTGGTTCTGCGTAGTTCCTCAGAGTTCATCAGCAGTGGTTCAGCAATCACACTGGTGCCTTCCTTCACTTCTCTGCATTGTAATTCACTTGGGCCAGGAGAGTTGAACTCATTTAGAGTTGCTAGGTATTTTCTTACTATCTCCTCTTCTATCTTTGACTCCAATTCTCTCTTAACCATGTTTGTCCTACCCTTTGTAATTTAAAGATCATTCACCTTGACTGAGAAAATGGAATCAAAATGGTGCTGAGCCGATTCACTTTCTCCTTGTTTCTTACTCATCTGCCCCAAGGAGCTAACCTAACTGCTCCAGATGCTTCTGCTTGTCCTGAACAATGCAGCTTTAAGATGTTATTAACTTTTTTTTCATAAACCTCAGTTAATCCTGGGCTTTAGCCTTTTTAAAATACTCTTAAAGTCCCTGACCATTTTTCAAATATTCTTCCTTGGTCACAGGCTCCTTCTTCAACACACTTCTTCTACCCCACTTTTCATTGTTCTTCCCACGTCTTTTTGAATCTGAGCTTGTCAGAGCTGTTCTTCCTCAATCATATGCTCTACCCTTGATGCCCAGCCTTTCTGCCCAGTTCTTTTTTGAATCTAAGCTGCTCAGAAAAATTTCTGTGGAGTAATATATTAGTCTCTTCAGATAGCTTCATCTTTTCTTCTTCATTAGGACTATTCATGAAGGCACTCCATTTTTTTTAGACTTCTATTGTTTTTCATCAATTTCCCCTTGCAGGTATCTGCCTATAATATCACACGTCTTTTTTCTTTGAAATCTGTTGTCCTAAAGATAGAAGGAAATAATTATTAAAGCACCTACTGTGTGCCAGTCATCATGCTTAGCACTTTAAAAATATCTGATTTTATACTCCCAACGACTCTGGGAAGTAGGTGCTATTGCATTATCCAGATTTTATGCTTGAGAAAACTGAGGCAGACAGAGGATAAGTGCCTTACACAGGGGTCACAGAACTAGTCAGTGTCTGAGTCCAGGTTTGAACTCAGGTCTTCCTGACTCCAAGGCAAGTGTTCTATCTACTGTACCACTTAGGTGACTAAAGTATGCATCCCCCACATTCCCGTAGTCCATTATCATGAGTTTTAGAATGGCATGATCATTTTCTTCCAAGATTTTCCATGGCTACAAGCAAAAAAAAAAGTCCTTAGGGTCGGCTAGGGAGCATAGTACATAGAGTGCTGCACCTGGAGTCAACAAGACCTGAGTTCAAATCCAGACTTAGATAGTTAGTAACTTTGTGACCCTGGGCAAATCCCTTAACTTATCTCAGTTTCCTCAACTGTAAAATTATGATAATAATAACATCTACCTCTCAGGGTTGTTGTAAGATCCAAATGAGATAATATTTGTAAAGCATTTAGTACTGTAACTGGCACATACTAGATACTTAAAGGCTTGTTCCTTCTCTTAGAAAAATCCCAAAGATTATATGCAAAAAAAGAAAAAAAGAAAATGGAGTCAATATTAATATTACTTACCTCACAGAGCTGTTTAAGCCATAATGTATTAGAGTCTCAGTTCTCTTTCTCTCTCATATACACACACACACACACACACACACACGCACATACACACACACACACACACCCCTACACCTGATTTAGAATAAAGGGTTAAATTCTATTTCTCTAGTATATGCCCCTTGTCCTGCACTGAACATTGGAGGAATCACCAAGAACTAGGCATAATCTAGACTCTGGGACAGGAAGGTTCTGTGGCCCATGGAGAGCCTGGATTTGGATCATGGGAACACCACAACAATGAGAATCACAAGGTAGCAACCAAAAGAAGGCCTTTTGTCAATGGTGACAAAGAACAAAGATTAAATGAGGAAACTCACGTTTCTAGCATTGGGGGGAGCCCCCAGTAAAGATCTTACAAAACAGCTATAGGAATAAGGGAATGTTACATCATCACTAGATCAAACGTGTCAAACATGCAGTCCATGATACTCCCAACTGCAACCTGAACCAGATTAAAATGTAATTTGGAGATATTTAGCTCAATAAATACAAATTTGGTCAAATACAGAAGTTACATTTTAAAACTAAGTCAATATCCTGCCCAAAGTGATCTTTATGTACAGATTATTAGATCTCCTTTCTATCTGAGTTTGACACTACTTGATCTAGATGAAGGCTTCTATCAGTCTAATTAGGGTGATGTCTGCAGACCACCCCTGTATATGTAACTGTGAAAGTCCCAAAAATCACACTGTAACTGGCAGTTATAGATAAGGGAATTTGACTGACTAGGTTCATGCCACTATCTAGGCATTATATATAATTCTTCTGGCTAGGGTTATAGATGGAAACTATCCCCCCCAAGTCTTCCACACATTCCCTGTCACCCTGTTCAGACTTGCTACTCTGAACAAATGTTTCTTAGGAGTAAATTGTGGTATAGATATACGCATAGAAGTACCACTAACAGGAGTGACTTTCCAGCATGTTTGGAGTCACAGCTGGGCTCCGGGAATAGAATGTGATACTGCAGAATGGTCTTCAACTTTGACTCTGCAGGCTATCTCTTCAAGCACAGCCAGAATCTGTTATCTTAACTCAAAAGATTCCAAGGGCTCAAATGGATAACCTGGAGAGAAGCAAATAAATGGAAGGTCTTCACGCCAGATAAATGTAGAGAACATCTCTATTCTAGTTTCACCCCTGCTGGAAAGTTTTAGAGCAAAACTCAGCAGAGAAAAGTTACTAAGCTGGCCAAGGTATTCTCTTATAAGAGGGTTACTGCAAGGATCCCTCCAATTCTCTCCCAGCCATAACATTTCCTGTGGAGGTAAGAGCACCAAATTAACATCCCCACTTTATGACCACACCAGTCATATTTCAGCCAAGGTATAATCTTGAATGGTCCTGCTGGTCTGAGGATGACCTCCAAGAGACTTCTCTCTAACATCTACCCATTTACTATCTTCATCCTCTCTAACTGCTCAGCTCTCAAAGAAGTATTTTCTCTCTTTTACAAAAATAATAAATGTATTGATTTGTAATCTCTCCATTTCACTACTCTGCTTTGAATAATGATAACCAGGGGAGAAAAGAAAGCATATCATAAACACACATAGTGCAGCAAAACAAATCTCCACATTGGCCATGCTGAAAAATCTCTGCCTCTCTCTGAATTAAGTTCATCACCTCTATGACAGGAGTTGAGTGGCATTTTTCGTCTTCAGTTTTCTAATTCCATTGTTTATCATTACATTGGTTGGAGTAATAAGTCTTTTAGAGACTCTGAAGACTGCTTTTCTCTACAACATTCTTCTTTATAAATCATTCTCTAGATTCTGCTCATTTTGCTCTGCATCAGTTCAGCGAAGTCTTTCCAGTTTCCTCTGAAATGGTCCATTTTGGCATTTCTTACGTGCAATAAGGTCCCATTATATCCATATACCATAATGTGTATAGCCATTCCACAACTGGGTCACACCTTTGTTTCCAGTTTTTTGGCTAATAAAAAAAGAGCTGCTATAAATATTTTGGTTCAAATAGGTCTTTTTCCTCTTTAATTTCTCTGGGGAGGATTAGTAGTGGTATAGCTGGGGTCAAAGGGTATGTACAATTTAGTAACTTTGGTGGCATGGCTTGAATTTGCTTTCCAGAATAGCTAGCTAGATCAATTGACAACTTCAGTAGCAGTGTACTCGTGTGCCTGTTTTCCTGTGGCCCCTCCAATATGTCATTTTCCTCTTGTCATCTTTACCAGTTTAATAAGTATGAAGTAGAATCTTAAAACTACTTTGATTCCTATTTCTCTAATTACTAGTGTTTTAGAACATTTTTATATGATTTTCAATGGCTTGGATTTCTTCCTCTGAAAACTGCCTGTTCTTATGGTTTGACCATTTACTTATTGGGAAATGGCTTTTAGTTTTGTAAATTTACATCAGTTCTTTATATGCCTTAGATATGAAACTTGGCTGCACAGATTTTCCCCCATTTACATGTTTCCTTGCTCATTTTAACTACATTAAATTTGGTTGGGGAAAAACTTTTTAGTTTTACATAATCAAAATTGTCCATTTTATTCTGAGTGAGCCCATCACTTGTTTTAAAAAGTCTGTGAATATTTCCTTCAAGGATAGGCTTGATATGTAGGTAAGCCATTCTTATAAAGATTTTAGAGTTGAAAAGTATGTATATGTTACTGATTTCCCCTAATTACCTTTTAAAATAGCATTTTTCCATTTGTTTTATATTTCCCCCTTTTTTCAGATATCTTAAAGGCATATGGCTCAATATTTCCAAAAGTGGGTTGTATCCAGCACTCCTTTCTTCCATGTCTCTTTGGTCTGGTTCTGCTGCTTTTCCCAAGTTCATCTTCTTAAGTTTCGTTTGCACTTCTCCATATGACACATTGGAGACAGATGTTTGAATCCAAATCACTTTTTTCCCTTGTCATAGATGATAATAGATTGATAATGATATTGATAATAACAATACTAATATAATTCATGTAGCACCTACTTTGTGCCAGGCACTTTAAGAGGTAAGTGCTATTGAAATGCCAGTTGATCTATTCCATTTTTTGTGTATTTGTTGTTCTCCTTCCAGTTTCTGCATAAATGCTCTTGGGATGAGCTAGATTAGTTAAGTCTCACATTAAGTTATATAAAAACCCATCTAAAATAAACTCTAAAATTGTATTATTCCCCAGAATAACTCAATAAGAAGAACAATGTATTTAGCTCCCCAGCAGAGAAAAAGTTAATAAAAAGACAAAGAGAAAAAACCATATTTCCAGATCAAAAAGCAAATCACATGGAGAGGAAAAAACTTTCACTGCAGAGAGGATGCTGTCACACTCTAAACTAAGTTCTAGCTATAAGACCTCAGCATCTGCTTGTCATGAGTTCAGATCCACGTATCAGTCACAAACTCTCAGAAGTCTTGCCCATAATTTCACAATTATATGTAAGAGTCGAAACTGAGACTCCAGCTCCCAGGTCTTCCAACTCTGAAACCAAGCTTCTTTGCATTGCAGAATAATAATGAGATATCAATTATAGGTACATAGCATGTGGATCAAATGTCTATGTTCTCTGTACTCACTGAGACCTGGGTCTCTTGTAATGACACACCAACCTTCCTACACCCCACTCCCCTCCACATATTCCAGTAACAATGTCCTCCTAGCTGGAAAAGAGGTGGCACAGGGGATAAAGTGCTGAGTTTGGAGTCAGGAAGATCTGAGTTCAAATCTGTCCTTAGATATTTACTGGCTGTATAACTCTGGGCAAGTCACTTAGCTTCTGTTTGCCTCAACTTCCTCAAATGTAAAGTGGGGATAATAATAAGACCTACCTCCCAGGATTGTTGTGGTGATTAAATAAGATAATATTTGGAAAGAAAGCACTTGGAACAGTGCCTAACACATAGTAGGCCTGTTATAAATGCTAATTTCCCTCCTTTCTTCTCATACATGCCACTCCATCTCCAACTGCCAGAATTTTCACTGCTTGTCTCCGGTACCTGGAACACTATCCCTCCTCGTCTCCCCCAGCTAACTTCCCTGACTTTCTTCAGGTCTCATTTGCTATAAGAAGTTTTCCCTGGGCTTCCTTAATCTTAGTGCCATCCCACTGAGGCTACCCCTAATTGATCTTGGATATATCTTATACACAAATATTTTTCGCATTTTGCAAGAACTGACCATTGTGGATGTACTATGCCATGATTATTAGCTTTGTCCTAGCAGAGAGCATGCTGAACTTGGTATCAGGAAGATGGAATTTGAAATCTGCTGCCACCACTTACTGCCTGAATAACCATAAGAAAGTCGTTGAACTTATCCCAGTCATGGTTTCTTCATCCATCAAATGAGAGGGTTGAACTAGATGGTCGCCAAAGCTCCTTCTAGCCCTGTGTCCATGATCCTGCAGTCCTAAGTGATTGAAACACTAAGCTTGGGTCATATGTGCTGTCTTGGTGCTCCTGTAGAACATGGTTATCTGGGCATGGTAAACAAGGCAGGTAGGTGGCAAAGTGGGTACTGTACTAAACCTTGAATCAAGCAGAACTGAGCTCAAATCCAGCTTCAAGCACTTGCTAGCTGGGTGACATTAGAAAAGCCATTCAGCCTTTTCTAGTCTCAGTTTCTCCTTCTGTAAAATGACTTTATTAATAGCATCTACATGCGCAAGATTGTTGGGAGGATGAAATATTTGTAAATATTTATCAAATCCTTTGAAAACCTTAAAGCCCTTGCTATTGTTATCTGCTCATACATACAAAATTATCAAAATAGATGAAACATCACTCAGTTCCCCAGGATACCAGTTGGTCAGCTGAGTAATACTTCCCTCTGTGTGAAGAGGCAGTCAGAGATTAAGAGTCAGGTGACTTGCTAGGGTACAGGTACTTGCTATGTACAAGGTACCAGTTCCTTCAGAGACTGTTACTCAAATATAGCCTGCATCTCTTCTTAGACTCATAGACCTTTCGAGCTAGGAAGGAGTCCCAAGATCACCTTGTCCATTTTTATCATCCTTTCATAAAAAACAATGAGACCCAGATAATTTGAGTGATTTGCCCAAGGTCACACAGGTAGCAAACAGAAAAGGCAGGACTTGAGCCCCAGCATTGTGAGTATACTGTCAGGGCTCTGCTCAATGGGAAAAGGGAAGGAAACAAATGTTTATTAAATACCTGCTACGTATCAGGCCCTGTGCTAATTGCTTTACAAAATATTGTCTCATTTAATTCTTACAAAAATCCTGGAAGGCAGATGCTATTATTATTCCTATTATACAGTTAAGGAAACAGACAGAGGTTAAGTGACTTGTCCACAGTCACACAGGTGGTAAGTGACTGAGACCAGATTTGAACTTAAGTCTCCTTGACTCCAAATTCAGCATTCTATACACTTGCCTGATCACTGGATCCATGGATCAATGGATCACTGCTTCCAAGTTGGAACCAGATTTCTATGACCCCCAGAGGTAAGCATCTTTTAGTAGTGGGGGAAAAGAGAGACAGACAGAGAGACAGAGAGAGAAAGAGACAGAGAGAGAGGGAAAGAGAAACACAGAAACAGAGAGAGAGAGAGAGAGAGAGAGAGAGAGAGAGAGAGAGAGAGAGAGAGAGAGAGAGAGAGAGAGCCTCCTTGCAATTCCTGAGTTCTAACAGATTTTCTGTAGGGAAGCAGAGGAGGTCAGAATATCTCTGAGAAGACAAAGGATTCTCAGTATTTACAGAGGTTACACCCTTCCTCAGGCTAAGAGGGTGTTTGGGACAACTGCAGCCTTCACTCCTTTGTTAACATTGCACTGTGGCAGGCAGCTTTTCTCCTTGTGAGCAAGCAATGGGCCATGTTTAAAATAGAAAAGGGAGCGTTTTATGTTTCCCTAGGAACCATTTGCAAGCTTTCAGGTTAAACTTTAATGGAGTGTGTAATTGCATCTAGGAGCCTTAACTGGGACAAACAAGAGCCTTGGGCCCAACAAGGAAGAAATAACTGGTGACCAAGAAAGGCAAAAAGAAAAAGGGAGAAAGACAGCCACCAAGGCAGGGCTAGTTGTGATGTCGTTTTCATGCTATGCTGGACTTGGAATCAAGAAGACCTCAGTATGAATCCTGCCTCACATGTTTGTTAGCTATGTGAGCATGAGCAACTCATTACCTCTCTGAGACTCAGTTTACCTGTCTATAAAGTGAGGAGAACAATAACACCTCCCTCATAAAGTTATTGTGGGGAATCAAATGAGATATTGTTTGATGAGTATTTTACCAACCCTAGAGAATTATATAAATTCCAGCTTTTTTATTTTTTTTGGAGGAGGGGAAGGAAGGGCATTTGGGGTTAAGTGACTTGCCCAAGGTCACTCGGCTAGTAAGTGTTAAGTGTCTGAAGCCACATTTGAACTCAAGTCCTCCTGACTCCAGGGCCGATGCTCTATTCACTGCACCACCTAGTCGCCCCACCAGCTGCTATTTTCAAAAATTTTCATAGAGGCAGCTTACGTGATGCAGTAGATATAATACTAGTCCTGGAGTCTGGAAGACTGAGCCCTGACTGAGCCCTGACACTTATTGGTCTGGGCAAGTCATTTAACCTCCCTGCCTTGGTTTCCTTATCTGCAATATATATAATATCTATAAAATATAACAACAAAAACATCTGCCTCCCAGGTTTCTTGTGAGAATCAAATGAGGGAATATTTTTAAAGCATTTTCTAGAACTTAAATCTCTGTGTAAATATTTAATATGATTATTATCATCATTATTGTGGTGGTGATTATTCATTAAGTACACCCTAGGGATTCAAAGAAGTCTAAAATACAGTTCCTCAGAAAAGGGTTATAGAGAGTAAGGGAGACAAGTCAGACATATTTTTATTTTGTTTATTTATTTACAAATCATGGTAACATCTGCTTACTTCCAAATATAGGTGGCAGATAAGGCAAAAAAAAGGGCTTATCAGGAGTATGTTGGAATCAGCTCAAACCAGCTCTCAAGAGTTGATTTTCAGAGTAAATATTTATACTTCAGAAATCCTCAAATGCTAGAAATCAGGGCTTGATTTAATGTTTTGTTCATTGTTTAAATTTGAGAAAATAATGTAGGAAATGCTAATAATTCATATTAAGCTTGAAAGCATGTCTTGCTTTTCAGGTTGTTAAATATTTTACTAATATACTCCTAGCTGAGAGGGGTCACAGTTGACTTCATAGAGAAGGTGATATTAGGCCAAGGGCTTTATAGAAGGTTCAGATTTAGAGAAAAAAATGGGAAAGCATCCAAGACTTTGAGAACAGAGTGAGCAAAGGAACAGAGTAGAAGGTTGGAGGAGGAGGGGTATAGTAAGAGTTTAAGTGGGATAAACTCACTCACTCACTTCAAAGTCAATTGCAAGTCATGTATCATCTCCCTGATGTCATCGTCCTCTTGGAGAATTAAGGACAAACCACAACCTGTGAGAAGTCTAAGATGCCTGAATGGGGACACAGGCCTACTGTACCTACCTATTCCACCCCACCCCACCAGTGTCCTATGAGCTGGATAGCTCAGTCCTCTTCTCTTCCCTTACCTGAGAGTGTTCTGCCCAAAGGAAGGAAATGTTGATGGCCAAAAGTTGCCTAGTTAACCTGGCATTTACTGGCTAGATTTCTTTCTCAAAGATCAAGCCTTAAACCCAATTCATAACAAGAGGACCCTCTCTAAGCAACACTTGATGGTTATTTTGGGGTCTTCTTAGCTCAGAGTAAATAGTAACTGGGGTTTTTTGACCAGCAACCCTAAGGGTCTTCCCCTCCTAGTTTGATATTTTTTTTATTAAAGGGGCTATCACTTGACTCACTTATTGAAGAGACCTGTTCGCTGAATTGGTGCTGCCTCACTCAAAGCAAGAACCAGAAAATATCTTAGCTTAAAAGGTCCAAGGTCTCCCACTGCACCCTGGGCCATCTCCAGTTGTCCAAATAGATATCTGGTCACTGGACCCACATGACTCTGGAGGAGAAAATGAGGCTGATGACTTTGCACAGCCCTCCCTCACTCAAATTCAAGTCAATTGCAAATTATGTCATCATCTTCCTGATGTCATGTTCCTCTTGTAGAACAAAGGACAAACCACAAGGTAGGATAAGTGATAGAAATCAAATTATAGAATCTTAAAAGGTGAAGTAGATAGAGCATTTCGCTTGGAATCAGGAGGACTCATCTTTCTGAGTTCGAATCTGGCCTCAGACGTTCGTTAGCTGTGTGATCCTGGGCAAGTCACTTAGCTCTCTTTGCCTCAATTCCTCATCTATAAAATGAGATGGAGGAGGAAATGGCAAATTACAACAGTATCTTTGCCAAGAAAGCCCAAAAATGGGGTCAAGAAGAGTCAGAATGAATGAATGAAATGACTGAACAAATTAAAATGATTGAACAACAAAAAGAGTCTTAACAGTAAGGCTAAGAAGTTGATCTATGGAGCAGTACTAGAAAGTAAATGGGGGGAAAGATATATTGAGTAATGTCAGATTGCCATCAGGGATACTTGAAATCTAGGAAGTATAATTCTGTGTATGGATAGTTATAGAGTCCATTTCTGTGTTCACACTAAAAAATAAACTTTTCAATCTATGACATCTTTCCATCTCTAGATCCTTGGAAGCAAAAGAATGAGAAAGAGGAAAATGGTAGAGAAAGGCACATACCTTGGGGAAGTCTTCCCAAATCTATGTTGCAAAATGGAGTTTTTAAAGCTTGGAAAAATTGTTCACAACATAAAACTTAGTGATCCATTTAGAATTAGTTCCATTTATGGGAGCTCCTAGCCGGGGCTTTTACAAAATAAACTTCCTGTTTTCTGAGTATCTGCATGTGTTAGAAAATAACTGGGTTATTTCCATCTCCTAGGTCTCCTAATGTTGGACCTAATGTTCTATTTACTAGCCAGAGCTAAGGAGTTCTGAATTTTCCAAGTGTAGTGGAAAGATCACTAGGCTGGGGGTCATGTGACCTGCAGGACCTCAAGTCCTTGCATGATACCAGTCATTTGAAGGAACTGGAGATGTTTAGTCAAGAGAAGAGAAGACTCGGGAGGAATATAATAGCTGACTTCAAGTACTTGAAAGGCTTTCTTCTGGAAGAAGAATTATTTAGACTTGTTCTCTTTGACCCTGGAAGGCAGAAATAGGAATGATAGGTAGAAATTGCAAAGAAGTATAGGTTTGATGTAAGGGAAAACGTCCTAGTTATTAGAGTAGCAATTCTTAAAGGTTAGTCTGAGCACTCCTGGGGATCTCTGAAGATCCTTTCAGGGAGTCTACAAGGTTGAGACTATTTTGAAAATAACACTAAAATATTATTTGCCTGTTAAAATACTCATCAATTCCCCAACTACATATCTATGTGAGACTGGATTTTTAATGTCCTTCAAACAAAACATATTGCCATAAATTAAATGCAGAAGCAGGTATGAGAATCCATCTTCTTTTATTAATCATTATTTTATTATTGTCTTCTATTAAGGCAGACATTAAAAAGATTTGTGAAAGTATACAAAATAGTGCTAGTCTTCTCATTAATTTTTCTGTTTTGGAAACTAGAGCCATTTTTCACACAAAAAATGTTATTGTGTTACCTATGATGAATTTATTATTATAATTTTAATAAGCATTTTAAATTTTTATCCATTTTAATTTCTAGTAAATAGCAATAGACATAACCCACATAAACAAAAACTCTGGGTTCCTCAATAATATTTAAGAGTGTAAAGGGGTCTTAAAATCAAAAAGTTTGAGAACCATTGAATTAGAGCTATCCTACAGTGGAATGGACTTCCTCAACAGGGACAGAGTTTTCCCTCTTTTTATTGTAATTATTTCTATAGAGGAAAAGTGTATAATGGGTAGAGAGCTGGGCTTGGAGTCAGGAAGTGCTTAAATGGCCTATTTTAGCACTTACCAAATGGCATGACCCTGGACAAGTCACTTAACCTTTTGATGCCAGGAGCATGAAGATAGATTCCAGTGTACATTGAGGGATGGGGTGTCTCCCCACAGGGAATTCCCTACAGTGGTAAAATCACAAATCCTTCAGGTATTTGCATATTTGTGTGTTTTATTGCCCATAATATGTTATAAGCCTTTCAAGGTCAAGGAGCATGTTTCAGAACCTATATATCCCCTCAATGCCTTGTCCAAAGTAAGCATTCAATATTGATTTTCTCAATGAATTAAATCAGTCTCCTACTTTCTTACATAGGAGAAGCAGATAGAAAGTCTAGTGGGAAGAAGCATCAGGACCTGTTTTTTTCCAGATTAGACAAGTGAATCTCTATGTAATTGTAAGGAAATCCTTTTTGTTTAGCCCACTCTCCCATACTGAAAATAAGCTTGTTAACAAAAATCATACTTAAAATCACCTCGCTTTCACATCTATTATCTTGCTAAATCGCCTCAGCAACGCTGCTAAGAAACTTGCTCCATTTTCCAAATGGAGGAACTAAGGCTCAGAGAGGGGAAGGAAAGAGAAGAGAACAAGCACTTGCTGTGTTCCAGGCTCTGTGCTAGGTGCTTTACAAATATCACATCCCATCCTCAGAACAATTCTGGGAGATGGCTGTTGCTCAATCACGTCCAACTCGTCGTGCCCCATTGGGGTTTTCTTGGCAAAGATAGTAGAACAGTTTGCCATTTCTTCTCCAGCTTATTTTGCAGATAAGAAAACTGAGGTAAATAGGATTAAATAATTTGCCCAGGGTCACATAACTAATAAGTGTTTGAGACAAGATTTGAACTCCGGAAGTTGAGTCTTCCTGACACCACACAGCTGCCCTGGGTGGTTGGTACTATTAATTTTTTCTTGTATTTCTTTTTGGAGGGGGGAATGCAAGGCAATTGGGTTAAGTGATTTACCCAAGGTCACACAGCTAGTTAAATGTCAAGTGTCTGAAGCTGAATTTGAACTCATATCCTACTGATTTCAAGGTCAGTGCTGCGTTCGCTGCACCACCTAGCTGCCCCGAGGTCGATCCTATTATTGTCCCCATTTTTTTAAAGTTGAGGAAACTCAGGCTGACTAAGGTTAAGTAACTTGCTCAGGGTCACACAACTAGTATGTATCTGAGACTGAATTTGAGCATCTTCCTGATGCCAGGGACAGTGTTTACTTCACTGTGCTATATAGTGACGTGTCTGAAATCACTCAGCTAGCCGGTAAAGTACCTTGCTAAATCGTAGAAGTAGCCAGGTCTTCTGATGCATAATTCAATGGTATGTCTACTATACCACATTGCCTCTCAACTTTGAACAGTGTAGAATATACATAAGATTTGGTGGCCAAGAAAAAGCACAGCTATTAAACACAACACTGATGAACTTTAGCCCTGATGGAATCCTAAGAAAGCTAATCCCAGCCCCAATATTTTAACTTCATTATAGGCCAGGCCCCACTGAACAGCAGCCTACTGTACCTACCTATTCCACCCCACCCCACCAGTGTCCTAACTTCTTATATGCCTCACTGCTCACTGAACAACAGGTGTGTCCCTGAACTCTTAGTTCCCACAGAAATGGTAGGTGTGTCCATGTGATGGGAATACAGCTACTGCCTCTATCTAGTCACTGCCCCCAGACCCATTCCCACAGAAACAGGTATGTTCTTGTATTCAATCACAATCACATCATCCATCTAGCCCAAGATAGGACCACAATACCTAATTATCTCTCTTGACCAGACAAGACCACAATAGCTACCAATTGGAGAGTAGCATGCCCAGAATGTTTAACCCAGAACCATAGATAGGACCCTTCCTTCATTACCTAATCCCTTAACAAACTCCTCCTGCCTTTTTTTGCTTTTTGGAGGGCAATGGGGTTAATTGACTTACCCAAGGTCACATGGTTGTTTTTGTGTTAAGTGTCTAAGGCCAGATTTTAACTCAGGTCCTCCTGATTTCAGGGTTGGTGCTTTATTCACTGTGCCACCTAGTTGCCCCCTGCTTTTTCAATATTCATCATAATCTTATATTCTATGTAAATTTTGATTGTATAATCATCATCCTTACCCTATAAAAATCCATCTTTCTCTCGGAAGTTGCTGGTTCCTTTTGAAAAGTAGCCAGTTTCATGAGAGGCATCAATCTCAATAAATATACTTGGATTAGAGATGGTCTGACTCTGAATTCTTCAAGATACTTCCACCATCATGAAACCCCAACAGTTTTTGGTTGGGCAAAGCCCCCACTGCAACAGCACTAACAGTACTCCCTTCTTTGGGATTCTAAGAACAAGACTGGCTTGGAAGAGCAGAAGTGGGGATGAAACAGGAAGACTCTCCAACTCCCTTCCTGCTTATAGGGCTAGCCCAAAGCAAAATTTCAAAGGAAATGACTTTTGGTTATGCTCCCCTTCTAGTTCCCTTTCTGCACCCTTCTCCCAAGTCCCTATTGCTTTCATGCCACCTTGGGGCCCCATTACAGCATTCTACTAAGGGTTCCCCTCCCCCAAAGTGCTCTAAGCTCCAAATTTCCATACTTGGCTCCCTACAGATACTTCCTTTCCCATAGTGTGCTCAGGAAAGTAATAAAATTAAACTAATAAAGAGATTAAAGTGATATTAATGACAAATTGCCCTTGATCATTCCAGAAGTATCTATTTTTAAAAGAGGGAGTTTGGCCAACAGTAAAAAAAAAAAACCTCAAATTCGCAGAACTCACTTCAGTGTGATCAAGTAAAAGGAAATTAGGTTTGGAGTGCTGGAGCAACATATTCCGGGGACACAGAGATATCTTGGTCACTCTGACACCAGTGAGACACCCCAAAGCTATTCCTGCCTTTCCTCATTTCTTCCCTTCTAATCTTGCTGAATTCTCATGTGTTCTCTAAAATCTCCAAGCTCTTTCACCCCTTTCTCCATTCTGCACCCACACTAGCATCATCACTCCAACTAGTGGGTCACAGAGGAAAGGTAGAAGTGGACTTCCCAGGGTAGGAAGCAGGGAATTCCATTTTTAGGAGGGAAAAAAGGTTTTGATTGCTATTGCTACCTTTGATTCATTTTGGGAAACCCTGTATATATATATATACATATATATATACATATATAGCTACTTTACTACTTTATAGCAGAAATTAACATTCTTATTATACTTTTCCTCTCAATAATAACCCTATGAGATACACAGTGTAAGTCATCACTATTCCAATTTTACAGTTGAAGAAACTGAGAGATGGAGAGTTCAAGTAAGACTTGACCATATTTGTTTGGCTTAATGGCGTTAGAGCCTCTACTCAAATTCAGTGCCTCCAACTCCAGCTGTAGTGTTCATCTAACAAAGACTCCAAGCTAGAAGGTAGGCATTGGTGATCAGTCATTTTAGAGAGGCAACAAGGTGGTGCAGTGAATAGACTGGTGGACCTGGACTCAAGAAGCCCTGAGTTCAAATCTCACCTCTAAAACTTGCCAACTGTATGACCCTGATTAAGTCAC
Organism: Pseudocheirus occidentalis; assembly: GCA_028646575.1. Taxonomy (NCBI): domain Eukaryota; kingdom Metazoa; phylum Chordata; class Mammalia; order Diprotodontia; family Pseudocheiridae; genus Pseudocheirus; species Pseudocheirus occidentalis. The sequence goes on from CM053593.1 coordinate 46,938,644, forward strand.
TTAACCTCTTCCTGCCTCAGTTTCTTCAACTGTTGAATGCAGAAAACAATAGCGCCTATTTCACGTGGTTGTTATGAGAATAAAATGTCTGTAAAGTGTTTTGCAAACCTTAAAGCAAAATATAAATGCTACCTATTGTTATTCTCTTGCCCAACCTTCTCATTTTATAGATGGAGAAATTGAGGCCCAAAGACGAAAAGTGGCTTGCCCAAGGTCAAACAGTATGGTATTAGAACCCATGTCTTCTAACTCTGAATTCATTGATCTTTCCATTCTACTACACTGGCTTGTTCTATTACATCACTGCTTCTTAGATTAAGAAAGAGAAAAGACTGTGAATTTGTAACCTATTATATGGTTAAGTTTTCTTTTTTGTTTTTGGAGGTAAAGCAATTGGGATTAAGTGACTTGCCCAAGGTCACACAGCTAGTAAGTGTATCAAATGTCTGAGGACAGATTTGAACTCAGGTCCTCCAGACTCCAGGGTCAGTGCTCTAGTCACTGTGCCACCTAGCTGCCCCTATTAAGCTATTATAAAAATAAAGATAACCCTCTCAGACACACTCTACCAAGACAGAGGAGTCTGTATCTTAGAAAATGTTCTTAACAAGCAGAGATTAGAGAAGGTGTTTCTATAATTGTATCTAAGATTAGAATGACTGATAATCATAGCACAGCTCTCATGTATGTACTTCAGTGTTGAAAGATAGGTCATTAGGAATTGACAATTAGGAATTGCATGCCTTATTCCAAACATACAAGACTGAGGTAATATTGCTGGCAATAAAGACATGCTTCTCCTAATTCCCTTGGAAGAACAGTACTAGACCTGGTTTCAGGACCAAATGCTTGGTTCAAATCCCACCCGTGCCATTTGCTAGCTATGTGACCTGGAATTTATCAATATCTCTAAGGCTCAGTTTCCTCATCTGTAAAACAGGAATAATAAAACCTGTACT
>CM053593.1:46940102-46986022 GCA_028646575.1 Pseudocheirus occidentalis
AGGGCTAGTGCTCTATTCACGGCACCACCTAGCCACCCCTTTTTTTTATTTATTTTTATTTTTGCTTTTTGGAGGGCAATTGGGGTTAAGTGACTTGCCCAAAGTCACACGGCTAGTAAGTGTGTCAAGTGTCTGAGGTCAGATTTGAACTCATCCTCCTGACTTCAGGGCCAGTGCTCTATTCACTGTGCCACCTAGCCACCCCTACAATTCTCAAAGACTATAAATGGTAGGAAGCGTATCAGTCTTCATTGACAGAGGGAGTTTTCATATATTAAGTTCCTATATCAATGACATCACAGGTCCAATCCACCCCCTTCCCACTCAAAAATGTGCAAAGTATTATGGTGGTCAATTGAGAGATGGATATAAAGAGAAATAAGACAGTGCCAGTCCTAAAGGGTTTACAGTCTAGTAAGCATGATAATATAAGGACACAAATCACTCTGAATCAAATAGAATAAGTTAGGAAGAATATGAAAGGTTTACAACAAGTTCCATATGAGAGTGAAAAGGAGAGAGGAATCATGTCTTGGAGGGGTCAGGGAAAGCTTCATGGTGAGGGGTAGCTTTGGACCTGAGCTGCAGGGAGGGAAGAAGCAGTAAGAGCCTAGGTATTGAGTCAGGAAAGCTTAAGAAGTATTCAGGGTATCCTGGAAATTCCAGTTTAGCTGAGATGTTGAATATGTGAAAGGATGCATTGTGAAGTAAGGCTGCAAAAGGAGGTTGGGACCAAACTGGCAGAGACTTTGAATGTCAGTCTCAGTTTGAATTTTATTCAGTAGGCAATGGTGGGACAGAAGGTATTGGAGGATTTTGGACAGTTGGGTAATGTGATTACAAATGGCCATTAGTCTGGCAACACTGACTACGATTGTCAAGTGCATTGAGAAAGAGAGAAACTGGAGTTGCAGTAACCAGATAAGAAGCACCGCAGGGCTGGCCTCTGGAATCAGGAAGACTTGAGTTCAAGTCTCACCTTTGATATATGCCAGCATATATCAAATATATCAATAAGTCAATTAACTACTCATTGACTTGGGCGTGTCTTTAGCTCCTAATCTTTACTGGCAGGAATTTTTTACTGGAAATTCAATTTTGTATTAAATCACAGGTCTAACCCCCCCCCCCAAAAAAAATTTATGGGCCTATCACAACACTCAAAAAAGACAATAATGGCAGGTAACATTTCTACAGGTTTGTTGGCAAACAAAAGTACCTCATGAACATGAACTAGTTTTCTCACAATAACCCTGTGAGATGCATGGGTGTTACTACTATCTCCTTTGTAAAGATGAGGAAACCAAGTCAGATAAGTTAAATAATTTGCCAAGCACACGTAGTGTCAGAAGTAAAATTTGGACCCAGTCATCAGGAAGATTTGGTCCTCTTTACTCCAAGGACCAGAACTAGAGTATGGCTATGGGTATAAAAAAATGGGTGGAGATTACAGAGTTGTCTCAGAATGAGAATCAAGAGGAGTTTAAATTGATTAGACAAAGGTTAGAAGCAGAGACACAAACTTATGAATCATCCTCATACAAGTAGCAGTCAACACTGCTAAACTGTAAAGGCACAGAGAAGAAGAAAAATAGAGAGGCCAGAACTCTAGGGAATTTGTCGGGGAAGAGAATTAAAAGCAGTGACAAGAAGATCAGAAGAGTGCAATATCATGGAGAAGAAGAGAAGAAACAGTACCAAGGAGTGTCTAATATGGAGTCTAGAGTAGTGAGGAGATCTAAAAGAATAAGGACTGAGAAAAAAGGATCAGATCAAACAACTAAGGAATCATTCATGACTTCTGTAAGAGCATCTTTAATAGAGTGATGGCATCAGAAGACCCCTTATTTGATTCTATCCATCCGACTAGCTACTATCCTATTGCACTCTTCCCCTTCTCTGCAAAAATCATTGAGAAGTCCATTTACACTAGGTACCTCTGCTTTTCCTCTCACTTGCTCCTATACCCTCTGCAATTTGATTTCATTGCTTAAATGACACTGCTCTTTCCATAGGTACTAATGATCTGTAAGTGCCAAGTGTAATCCCTTTTCTATTTCCCCATCTTTCTTTTCAGAATTTCACATGAAGCATTTTCTTGGGTTACATTTTTCCACCCACGTCTATGACCTCTCTCTCTCTCTCTCTCTCTCTCTCTCTCTCTCTCTCTCTCTCTCTCTCTCTCTCTCTCTCTCTCTTTCTTTCTTTCTGTCTCTCTTTCTCTCTCTCTTTTTCTCTCTCTCTCTTCTCTCTCTTCTCTCTCTTCTCTCTCTTCTCTCTCTTTCTCTCTGTCTGTCTGTCTCTCTTTCTCTCTCTCTTTTTCTCTCTCTCCTCTCTCTCTTCTCTCTCCTCTCTCTTTCTCTCTGTCTCTCTCTTTCTCTCTCTCTCTTCTCTCTCTCTCTTCTCTCTCTCTCTCTCTCACACACACACACACACACTTACCAATTTACACTAAATAATTACTAAAACTATCAGCACGTATAAAAACAGAGATCTCACATCCAGGTATATACAACAGAAAAATGTGCTTGCTTATGGAATATAGCAGCAGTGGTGAGAATCAAATATATGAGAGATGATAATAATTTTAACATAAAATTTTTAAGGATAGTCCTTGTATGACTAACTGTGCCTGTTTTCTGAGGACCAATCTTAGTACAACAAGGCTCATCACTAGTCCAACAGCTCCTAGTTGGCCAATTATTTGAGCATGACGATCCCTGAGACTCAGAACTTCTCATCTGACATAGTTCTAGTTGCCTGTTTCATCAGTGAGAGAGTCAGCATAGTACTGTAGTCAGGAAGTCGCAAGACAATTCCCAGCTTTATCTATCATTAATTGTGTGACCCTAGACATTTATCATCTTTCCTCTGTGGGCCTCTTTCCTCATCTGTATAATAAGGAGTTTGAGTAAAATTATTTCAAAGGTCTTTTCCAGCTCTATGATTCTTAGAGAACTTTTTGGAACAGAAAGAATTTTCAGGTGTTATTTTAGTTAATGCAACAGGACCATCACATGTAATAAAATCACTAGGTTATTTTCACAGATTATTTGGGGAGAGAGAAAGATGTGAGCCAAAGTTCCCATTCCTCATTATGAAAGAATGAAGACTTTTCCTTCTCTATCTCCTCTGAGGACAGAATAATGAGAAATTAACAAAAAATCAGCAAAAGAAGTTTCAGATTTAAACAGAAGGAACATCTTCCTAAGATTCTAAGTCATAAGAGATCAGGAAAAAAGTACCAAGAGAGTACAAATGTGGTTTGCAAAGTAAACCATAAGGTATGAAAAACTAGGGCAGTCGATCACCCAGGGCCCTGAACTTATGTGAAAGGCCATGGTCTGAGGATCTAGATCAGCTGGGACTCCAAGACAGCTGGGGGCAAAAATGGGAGCAGTGGCCTCCATTTAATTCAGTTCAAGCATTAATGCCTACCATGTGTCAGGCATTAGAGATACAAAGACAAAAAGGAAATAGTCTCTGCCCTCAAGGGACTTACACTCTCCTGTGGAAAAACTACATGTACACAGATAAATACCAAAAATACATATGTGTGTATATATATGCACACATATATAGATATATACATGCGCACACACACACACACACACACACACACACAGCAGCTGGGTGGTGCAATGAACAGAGTGTTGGGCCTGATGTCAGAAACACTCATCTTCTGAGTTCAAATCTATCCTCATACACCTACAAGCTATGTGACCCTGGGAAAGTCACTTAACCCTCTTTGCCTCAGTTTCTTCATCTATAAAATAAACTACAGAAGGAAATGTCAAACTACTCCAATGTCTTTGCCAAGAAAACCCCAAATGGGGTTGTGAAGAGTTGGATATGGCTGAAAAAAATAACTAAACAACAATACATATATGAATATATATAAATACACACACACAGTTATCCCTTCCACATAGCAGAGGTTAGGGACTTGGCACCATGGTCTGGAAAATCTGCAGAAAAGTTTTTGACTCTCCTTGTGTACTAGAGAAGAAGTCTGAATTTTTTCTTTTTCTTGTATGGGGCATTTCCAGTACTTTCTTGTAAAATTTGGGTTGAGTATTTGGTCAAAGGCTCTGTGTTATCTGCTGATTTTTGTGTGTCATCTGCAACTTCTGCAAAACTCCCAAAAAGTTCCCATTTTATTTTTTTTTTTTGCCGAGTCACGATATAATGAGACCTCAATGGGGAAAGTTGTGATGTGAAAATATAACTGTAAATGTATGTAGAAAGATACAGTGTGTGTATATACATATGTGTGTATACAGTATACATACACATGCATGTATAAATACACATTACATACACATGTGTATGAATAAATATGCAGTGTGTGTATACATGTTACATGTGTACATATAAATGGCATATATGCACACACAGAGTATGTAATGATTGGGGACAGAGGATGGAGAGAGGGACTCTAATGAGGGGACAATGAAGAAAGGCTTTGTGTAAGACGGGACATTTGAGCTGACTGAGCTCCTTAATAGAGGCTAGAAAATCCAAGAAGTGGTTGTTCAGATGAAGAACATTACAGATAGAGGGGAAAGCCTACACAAAGGAAGAGAAGCAAGAGATAAAATGTTGTATTGAACAAACAGTAAGTAGGTCAGATAGGCTGAGACCCAGAGTGCCTGAGAGGCAATAATGTGTAGTTGGTCTAAAAAGAGAAGAACTAGATTGTGACAGCCTTCACATGCCAACCAGAGCAGTCTATATTTTATCCTAGAAGTGATAAGGAACCACTAGGGTTTTTTGAACAAGAGTGATACAGTCAGATTTGTGTTTGGGGAGTATCAGTTTGGCAGTTATGTCGAGGAACTATTATCAAGAGTAGAGATGGGATATAAGGAGACTGGTTAGGAGGACATTGTGGTTGTGGAGAGAGTGAAACAGAAATAGAAGCAAGAGATGTATGGAGGCAGAAGCAATAACACTTGACAATTGAATGGATGGAGGGTGGAGTAAGAAAGAAGAGTTGATGTTGACTCTAAGGTTACAAATTTGGGTAACTGGAAGGATGATGACATCCTTGAAAGACATAGGGAAATTAGGAGAAAGGATGGTTTTGTAGGGAAAGATAATGCATTCTGGCTCAGATGTGTTGAGTTTGAGATATTGAGAGGGTATGAAAATATCGAGAAAGTAGTGGGTGGTATAGGACTGGACCATTAGATTGGAGCTTCTTGAGGACAGGGATTGTCTTTGGTTGCTTTTTGTATCCTTGGTGCTTAGAAGCAGAAGATAGAAAACATAGTACACAATTAAGAGTTAGATGGAGGGGGGGAAAGAGAGAGAGAGACAGAGAGACAGAGACAGAGACAAAGAGGAGAGAGAGAGAGGAGAAAGGGAGAGACAGAGACAGACAGACAGAGTGACAGAGAGACAGAGAGACAGAGACAGAGACAAAGAGGAGAGAGAGAGAGGAGAAAGGGAGAGACAGAGAGAGACAGACAGAGTGACAGAGAGAGAATATGAGAGAAGCTCAGAAGAAATATGAAAACTCAAAGACTCAATGTGTAGACTGGGAGTCATCTGCAGAGAAATGATAGCTGAGAAGCTATCAGATAAAAGCAGTTAAGATTACTAAGAGGGAAGGTATAGGAAGAGAAGAGGGCCAAAGACAGGGGTACATTCATATCAAGGATACAGGACACAGATGATGATCCTACAAAGAAGACTGAAAAAGAACAACCATAGGGGCAAGAGAACCAGAGAAAAGCAACAACTTCTACAGAGTGGTCATTGGATGAGTACTTAGGAAAGGCCATTGGATTCAGGAATGAAAAGATCAGTGGTGACCTTGTAGAGGACAATTTAAGTTAGGTAATGGGATTGGAAGCCAAAATTCAAGGGGCTGAGAATCAAGTAGGAGATGAAAAAATGGTGACACCCCCTTTTTTCCAAGTAGTCTGACTGAAAGGAGGGAGGCAGAATGATAATATGGTAGACTGACAGGGTCAAGTAAAAGGCTTCATTTTGTTTTGTTTTTTATAGTGGCACTTTTTTTTTTTGCTTTTTTTTTTGGAGGGCAGTTGGGGTTAAGTGACTTGCCCAAGGTCACACGGCCAGTTTTTTGTGCTAAGTGTCTGAGGCCGGATTTGAACTCAGGTACTCCTGACTCCAAGGCCGGTGCTCTATTCACTCCGCCACCTAGCCGCCCCTCATTTTGTTTTGGTTTTTAAGGATATAGGGGTACCCGGGCATATTTGAAAACAGAAAGGAGTGAATGGGCAAGGGAAACATAAAAACATAGTTTGGGAATTGGAAAGAAGCCTAAGACTATTCCCTTCCAAATCCCTCATTCTATAGATGAGAAAACTAAAGCCCAGAGATGCTAAGTGAATTATCCTAGATCATGTGGGTAGTGACTGGCAGAGGCAGGATCCCTTTTGCTCCAAATCCAGCAGCCTAGCCACTGCACCACAATAAATAAATAACATTAAAGAAAGAAAGAGAGTAATTGAAGGGGAAAGTTCCTAAAGGACAGGGGAGGGAACTGATACAAAGGCACCAGCAAAGATAGTAGCCTTAACAAGAGATACAATCTCTTTCTCCAAGGCTAAGGCAAGGGAAAGAATAGAAAACTGAGATGAGGAGGATTGGGAACTGAGAGGATATAAGGTAGAGAATTTTTAAAAGGAGTTCAAAAAGAGTGACCTTATTTTTTTTCAGTAAAATATGAAATGAAGAACTCTATTGAGGAGGGAAAAGGGATGTGATGTGAGTGGTGTGAAGAGAAAAGAGGTTTAGAACAGACACTTGGGAAGTGTGGTAGTCAACCAGGGAAGAGCAAGAGAAGTAATGTGCAGCAGTGAAGGGTCCAACCAGAATTAAATAATAGAAGTTTGCAGGGGAGCCAACCAGCACAATTATTGAGATCCTCCAGAACCATTCAGTAGCACCAAGCAAGGGCAAAGAAGATCAGGGGAGGAGAGGAATTCAGCATTAGAGTTTGAAGAGAGATGAGTTGTGTTAACAGAAGTAAAAAAGGAATTTAAGGGTAGATGACTATTAACTACCAAGTAAAGATTCTGAAGAGAGGAATGGTGATTGTGGCATGTGTAGATTCAGCCTTCTTCTCTTTTCACATAGATTAGGGATAGAATGGTACCTACAGGGGCAGCCGGTTGAGCGCCAAACCTGGAGTCAGGAGGACCTGAGTTCAAATCCAACCTCAAACATTTGAAACTTAAGTAGCTGTGTGACCTTGGGCAAGTCATGTAATCCCAATTGCCTCCCCTTCCCCCCTCCAAAAAAAGTTAGCACAATATAACAAGAAGCATGCTAGATTTCAAGGCAGAGGACCTAGGTCTGAATTCTAGATTTCTCATCTTGGGACCTATGTGACCTTAGGCAAATCATTTGACATCCATAGACCTTAATTTTCTCATTTGTAAAGTGAGGGCATCGTACTAAACAATCTCTAAAGGTTCTTTCAACATTTGATCTTATTCTAAAGCTGTATCCTACACTTCTAAAACTTCTTTTTCCTCTTTAAAGCTATTCTCAGTCTTCATTCTAATTTTATGCCACAGGAGGGATGGGGGAGAGGGAAAATGTTATTTGCCCTATGGACATTCACTCACTAGGAAAGAGGCTGGGAATCCACAGCCTAGTGAGCCTTGATTTAGGCACCCTGACTTCTAGAACTAGATCTACTTTCAACTGGGGGGAAAATCATTTAGAGGAAATTATTTTCACTCTCTAAGTCTTAATTTGTGCATCTGCCAAATAAGAGGGTTGGACTAGAATGTGAGGTCTTAGCCTGGAGTCCATGAATTTATTTTCATAATATTTCAATAACTGCATGTTAGTCTAATTAGTTTCCTTTATAACCCTACATATTTTATGAATTTTAAAATAACATTATTCTGAGAAGGGATCCATAAGCTTCACTAGATTGCCAAGGGTTCCCAAAAAAAGGTTAAGAACCCTTGGTCTAGCAGGGGTGGGGAATCTGTGGCCTCAAGGCCACATACAGCCTTCTAGGTCCTTGGGTTTGGCCTTTTGACTAAGTCCATGTTTTATAGAACAAATCCTTTCATTAAGGGGATTTGTTCTGGATTCAATCAAAGGGCTGAACTTGAGGATTTAGAGGGTCATTACATATTGCCCACCCCTGAGGCTCTCTAAGGTCTATGCAAGGCAGCTGGGTGTCACAGTGGATAGATTGCTGAACCTGGAGTCAAAAGAACTTAAGTTCAAATCTGGCCTCAGACACTTACAAATTGCATCACCCTGGATAAGTCACTTAACCTCAGTCACTTCAGTTTCCCCATCTGTACAATGACAATGATAAGAGCACCTACCTCATAGGGCTACTGTGAAGATCAGATAAGATAATATTTGTAGTACTGTGACAACCCTGAATTGCTATATAAATGTAATTTATTATTATTTTTATTATTATTCTATGTAGACTACAAACCAAACTAAGTATTTCCCATGGGAGCCATTTGGTATGACTGCTAGGGATAAAGTATAGACAGAAGAATGTCAGAACGTAAGGACAATGAAAATGGAGAAAAGAAGGATAAACATGATATAATTCTTTGTAGCTAACAAACCACTTCCTCACAACAATGCTTTGAGGTAAAAGGTGCAAGTTTTATTAACCTCTAGGTTACAGATAAGAAAACTTACTCATAGAAGCAGGGACCTGTCCATGGTAGCACCACTCTGTGGTGGCCCGTCAAGGACTCAGGCAAGAGCGTCTGATTCTAAGTTCAGTGTTAACTTCTCGACAACCTCAGGTGGCACTCAGTAGCACCCATGCCATAGGTTGCCTGGTTTCTCTGACCCTATATGGAGCCTCTTTCTTTGCTGATTCTTAAGAACAAGATATAAAGCCACCTGACTGCAGCTATACTTAAAGATAGGAAATTGATTAGATCAGTGATTCTCTATCTCTTAGAATATGAGGAATCTTTTTTAATGTCAAAAACGTTTTATATCAGATTGAAAGACTGATCCAGCCTGGTTCATCTTTTTTTTTTTTGCTTTTAGGAGGGCAGTTGGGGTTAAGTGACTTGCCCAAGGTCACACGGCTAGTTTTTTGTGTGTGTGTTAAGTGTCTGAGGCCGGATTTGAACTCAGGTACTCCTGACTCCAGGGCCGGTGCTCTATTCACTGTGCCACCTAGCCGCCCCTGGATCGTCTTATTTTAATGTGAACCCATTTGAGGTTCTCCAGATAGACCCAGAAGTGACAAATGAAGAAATCAAGAGGCAGTTCAGGCAGTTATCCATATTGGTGCATCCTGACAAGAACCAAGATGATACTGAGAGAGCACAGGAGGCTTTTGAAGCTGTTGACAAAGCCTACAAGCTGCTCCTGGGTCAGGAGCAGAAGAAGAGGGCCCTCCCTGGACGTCATTCAAGCAGGAAAAGAGTACATGGAGCACACGATAAAAGAGCGAAAGAAATAGTTAAAGAAAGAGGGGAAGCCTACAAATGTGGAAGAAGATGACCCTGAATTGTTCAAACAGGCAGTTGACAAACAGACAATGAAGTTTTTTGCTGAATTGGAGATTAAGAGGAAAGAGAGAGAAGCTAAAGAAATGCACGAAAGGAAGTGACAAAGAGAAGAAGAGATTGAAGCACAAGAAAAAGCAAAGAGAGAACGAGAGTGGCAGAAAAACTTTGAGGAAAGTCGAGACAGGTGTGTGGACAGTTGGCGAAATTTCCAGGCAAACACAAAGGGAAAAAAGGAGAAGAAAAATTGGACCTTCCTGAGGCCACCCAAAGTAAAAATGGAGCAGCACAAGTGATGTCTGGGGCTGCAGCAACACAGCCTTTCCCTCCCTCTGCTCTCTTCCCTTTCCTGCTTTGAAGGACTCATCCCCCACATAGACTAGTATTGGCTTTTTAATCCATTGGTTTTCAGAAGAATTTAATATTGATCAGAGTAATTCTTCTGTACATGGAAACAAGGGGTCTGATTAAATAGCAGCCTGGCCCAGTCCCCACCACCACCACCACCAAGGGCATAGTAGGGGAAGGGCACCGCTCACCTCTGTGGCTGTTTGTAGTTTAATGCTTTGTACTTCACTGAATGATGACCTTTATGAACTTCATGTAGAGTATGTGGAAAACATCTCATTAAACCAGTTGCTTAAAATGGTGTTCGGTGACTTAGGAGAAGTCTGCCTTTAGGAAGCCCTGCCTCCCTTCAGTGCCCATTCCTGAGTGAGTGTCCTCCCAAAGCCCAGCCTGTATATCTTGTGGTTGGATGGTGAAGGAGGCAGCATCTGGATGCTGTGGTCCTGCCACCACACTTCCTGCCACCCATGCTCAGAACTGGCCCTTGTCCCTGAGTGGCAAGCATGGTGTCAAGACCCGAGCCACCACCACCTGTTTGGTTGCCAAAGAGCTTGCTGCCATCTTCCATCCAGTACAATTCTGTCCTAATTTGTTTACCTTTTGTTAGTGGCTTGTCTGTGTGTATAATAAAGTTTTCTACCAAAATAAAAAAGGTGTTTTATAGATTACATGATAGTAGTTATACCATTAGTATATAGTGCTTGAAAAAATAAATGCAAATACGTAAAAGCTCTGATGCATTCAGAAATGCTTTTAAATGAGTCTATATTCTATCATCCACAACAGAAACTACAAACTTCTGGAAAATAGCAATAGATATATTGAGAGAAATTGTTTGTTCCTTCTATAGAAGAAAGATATTGAGTTATTATACATATTTTGTTGGAGATAGATGAAATGCAAAATAATAATTCTTGGTGTATCAATGTACACCGTTACAATTACCCCAGGGCTCCCTGGGATCCATGGACCACTGTCTGGGAATGACTAGACAACCACTTGAGGTTTTTGTTAGCAGTATGTCTTAGTTATCTGTCTCTTGTGTTTCTCCCACAGATGGCTTAAATGCCACCTGCAAAGAACCTCCGGAGATGGCAGGGTGGCCCTTGCACATGGCAGGGAACCCACTCAGATACAAATGCCTCACCCACCTGGACCACCGGGACTATGTCTTCCTGCTCCTGGTTGGCTTCTGCATCTTCTTTGGGGGCACAGTCGCAGCCTGGATCACTGGAGTGTGTGCAGTACTCTGTGAAAACATCCACCGAAATGCTAGAGATGAAGAGCTGGATGAAGAAATAAAGGATGAGAGGTCCAAAAGGACCCGGGTTTTTAAAAACAATTACGATAGAAATTTCAATGCCATGAACCATCATTTTGTTTAGATGCCATAGACTCAGACCAGATGTGCCTTCCCTGATGATCACAGCTCCCTTTAATTGCTCTTTCTCTCCTGTCACTTCCACGCTGTCCTTGTAGGTAAAATAATATTAACAAAATAAACAAGCTCGATGATTGCCATTTCATAGCTCCCTCCCCTGCCTTCTCCATGGTTCCATTTTTACTTGAGTTGGCTTACCAAAGGGTAGAATGGATAAAGTGAAAAATCAATAAATCAAGTCAACAAACCATTTAAACTCCTACAATGAGTTAGACACTAAGCTAAGCGCTGGGGATGCAAAGAATATCAAAAATGGCCTCTGCCCTCAAGGAGCTCACATTCTAAAGAGGGAGACAACATGCAAAAAATGATATCCAAGCAATCTATAGATACAACTTGGAAATACTCAATAGATCTAAGGCATTAAGACCTGAAAGAAGTTAGGGAACCCAGAAAGCCAAGTGAGGAAGGAGAGAATTCAAGGCACAAGGGGACAGTCAGAGCAAAGGCACAGAGTTGGGAGATGGAGCATGGCAATTACTTTGGCAGCTGTGTGGAAGATGGATTGACATGGGAAAAGATCCATGATGAAGTTATTACAATAGTTTGGGTGTGAACTGATGAAGGCCAGCACCAAGGTGGTGGCTAAAGGAGTAGAAAAGTGGGAACTCACTTGCAGATTTGGATACTCTGGCCCCTGTGCAACTCATAAATCCTGTCAACCATATTCATCCAACACAAATTTGTGAAGTGCCTACTATGTGCTAGGCATACATTCCAGGCATGGGGGCAGACTATGTAAATGTTGTATAGAGGGAACAGCAAGTAAGCCAGTTTTCTGGAATATAGAATACATGAAAGAGAATAATTTATAATCTGGAAAAGTAGATTGGGGCCAGACTGTGAAAGGCATCAGAAACCAAACAAATAACTTGTTATTTTATCTTAGAGGCAAGAGGGTATTTAGGGATTCACTGGAACTTTTTGAACAGGAGGGTGTCATAAGTAAAACTATGGTTTAGGGATAGCGCTTTAGCCACTGTGTGGAGGATGGAGAGGTGAGTGTTTCTCATGAATAACATTCTAGCCACAGCTTCCCCTTCCTGTATCTATGCAATCAATCTCACATCTATCATTTATAACTAGTAAATTACATTTTATTAGCAGCTAATTATTTTTGTCTCTTAAGATCTTTTTTGGATACCAATATGCTATCTTGTATATTTGTATGTATGCGTGTGTGTGTGTATCAATCACTTGAGCCTCAGTGAGAGGAAGTGCTGCCAGCATTATCATCCCCATTAAAGAAACAGACGTGAAAGAGTTTATGTGGTTAGCCAATAGTCACACAGATAGTAGCCATCTAAGGCAAAATTCAAACGTGTCTTCCTGTTTAGTATATCTAGTTTAGACTTCAACTCTAACGCTGAGGGAAAAGGGAAGACAAAGGAAGCTCCTTCAGCAATATAGATTACCCAGGATTATGGAACAATAGCCATGCCTTCTCCACTATTTACAAGAAAATGTTGCATTTTCATTTTTAATTACTATTTTATGTCGATATACATGAGGAGAAAGAAGCAACTAAGAATGTGTTACGTTTCTCTATTCACATTACACCAAGAATGGTGCCTTACATGAAGAAGGCAGTAAGAAATGTTTCTTGGATTTGATTGGAACCAACAAAAATCCTTGAATCGTTTTTGACCCTCTTTGAATATTCAAAAGAGATCCCATATCCATGATCCCCTCTTGAGTCTCCCTAATGTATAAGAGTGCTAAATCCCCAAGAGCTGGAATGAGTTTGAGAAGTCATGTAATCCAATCTCCCAGCTAATGCAACTGGGAAGCAACCTTTACCCTGACTATATTCTTTTTTTCTCTATGGGGAAGACATGGTTTTTTTTCCCTGTGGTTATAAGAAGTATTCAGGGCCAAGGAAAGCTAACAAGTAATTCACATTTATTCTGCCCTTAGAATTCTACTCGCATCTAGCTTCTGTCACTGCCCAAACCACACTATATTTCTAGACGTTGTCATCTCCCCATATAAGAAAAGTTGAGCTCAATTTATCAAAAAGAATAGTCATGGGGCGGGTAGATGGCACAGTGAATAGAGCACCGGCCCTGGAGTCAGGAGGACCTGAGTTCAAATCCGGCCTCAGACACTTAACACAAAAACTAGTCGTGTGACCTTGGGCAAGTCACTTAACCCCAACTGCCCTCCAAAAAGCAAAAAAAAAAAAGAATAGTAATTTCTCAGGGAAATTAATACAATCATTTAAAAGGGTTTTTTCCTCACTTTGATTTTTTTAACAAGCATTTATTTTCTCTCCCGCGTACTGAAAAAAAAAGTACAAAGCCCTCATAACAAATATGCATATAAGCAAACAAATTTTAAGACTGGTCATATTCAAAAAATGTGTGACTCATTCTGCATCCATCACTTTTCTGTCAGGATATGAGTAGCATGTTTTATCACCGGTACTCTAGAATTACAGTTGGTCACTGCGTTGTATCAGAGTTCTGAAGTCTTTCAAAGTTGTTTGTTTTTACACTATTGTACAAATCATTCTCTTGGTTCTGCTTATTTCACTTTGCATGTGAAATCATTTCTTTCCTCCTTCCTGACTGCACAATAGTATTCCATTACATTGATGTGCTGTAATTTGTTCAGCCATTCACCAACTGATAAGCACCTTAGTTTCCCTTTGGGGGGAGGGGAGAACCTACAGAAAGAGCTGCTATAAATAGTTTTGTACATATGAATGTTTTTCCTCTTTGATTTCTTTGGAGTATAAATATGGTGGTATTTTGGGTCAAAGTTGAGTGATATTTGGAACATAGATCCAAAATGCTTTCCAGAATGGCTAAACCAATTCACAGCTACACCGAGAGTATACAAACATGTCTATTGTCCTGCAACCCCTCCAATCTGATGGATATGAAGTGGAACCTCAGGGTCGTTTTGTTTTTCTAGTGATTTTGAACATTTTTTCCTATTTCTATCAATAGCTTGGATGTCTTCCCTTGAGAATTGGCTACTCATGTCTTTAGATTATTTATCATTTGAAGAAGGTCTCCTATTCTTATATATTTCAG
Organism: Pseudocheirus occidentalis; assembly: GCA_028646575.1. Lineage (NCBI taxonomy): Eukaryota > Metazoa > Chordata > Mammalia > Diprotodontia > Pseudocheiridae > Pseudocheirus > Pseudocheirus occidentalis. The sequence continues at coordinate 46,954,427 of CM053593.1, forward strand.
TTAGTTTCTTATAATAGGGAGAAAATGATTCCTCAAAGAAACCTGCTGCCAAGATTTTTTTCCCATTTTGATTTTAACATGGGCCTTATTCTACAGTCCTTATCCCAGTAAATTGTCCTTATATCTTTAGATTCTAAATCAAGCCACTTAGACTGGCCACTAGTTGCTAATATTTCACAACAAATCTGAACTTTCTTGATCTAAAATCTCTTGTCTTAATTGCCATTAATACTGTAAAAAATTAATTCTTCATTGCAAGTTACAAAAGGTAGAACAGTACCATACTATAGGGACCTTGAACGTCAGGCAGAGTTTAAATCAACTTTACACATGACGGAATAGCAAACTACCAAAATTTTTGAGCAGAGAAATAACATGTGCATAACTATTAAAACAAAGGACTCAAGTAACAGGGACTACAATTCAGTGGAGAAGCCATCCCTGGCACATCCAGAAAAGGCTGCTTTAAAATTTGTAAGTGTCCACAAGAGGATTTCTTTTAGACTCATCCTAATTTCTTTCAGGTTCTAGACTGACCAGCCTATATTAAACTATGTGGGTATTCCATATCTTGCTGATACAAATTATGACATGAACATTCCAGAGTATGCCTCTGCCATTCAGCTGCACCATTTTGACATCCAGAATAGGACAAAATTCATGACTCTGCCCTAACATCTTGCATCTCACCATCTCCCAAGTTCACAGTTTCTCACCAACTCCATCTACAGGTAAGGAAACTCAAACTGTTTACTGAGATTTGATTAGACTAGGTACACAATTAGTATCAAAGGCTGAGTTGAAGGCTATGTCTATCAGAGGCCTTCATGTTTGGCTTCAGTACATGGTCAACCCAAATACATTTCCAATCTCATTCTTGGTTAAATAAATTAGTTATATTGCCTTCTTGAAACATTTGGCAAGTTTGAGCTGAAAACAGAGTAGGTAAATAAGAGTCATTTACCATTGCTCATTTTGAAAGATCTAATTATGTATCCTGGGAAAATCTCTCTGAGTTATTTGAAGTTCCATGTGCACTATTTTATTGGGTTGATGTGCAGACTGGTGGTGTAGGGAGGTCCCAGTGCTGCGATTTATTATCCTATCAATCACACCCCCATTCTCACCTATTATTGGTAATAATGACTACCCAAAGGAGGCCTGAAATGCATGTCATCTATAGATGTATTATACTATGGATTCACTTTCAAGTATGGTTGGGACCAGATGTCCACTGAGGTTTTTTCTACCTCTAAATTCTGTGACATTATGGTTCTCATTCCTATATTTAAGAGTTAGTCACCTTGGGTCCCTTACTTTGAAGAAACTGGGACATTTTTGCCTAGATATGAGAAGATTCAAGGGAGACATAGTAGCTGCCTATAACTATGGAGCTTGACTTGCATCTGAATGTGATTTAAGTGAGGCAGAGTTACACAAAATAGTCAGCCTCACTCTCTCTTCCAGAGTCACTGAAGTCCAGTGGCAGGACAAAGTCAAAACGACCAGTGATGGCCTGGGACACAGTGGACGACCAAGCTCTAAGTGCTCCCTAGCACTCGCTTCTGCTGCCTTCATGGCCATTGGAACAATTTGTTCTCATCCACCCATTCTGCTGAGGGCAAATCTTCATATGCTTGAGGTAGACATCCCCATAATTCACCAACGGGTCTGAGGTCTGTCAGCTACCCTCAACCTGGTGTTAGCCCATCTGCTGAGATGGTATTACCAGGAGCATGGCTGCTGTGCATGCTGCAGCCTCTTGGAGCCACAAGTGAAAGTGGGGTGAGGGGTGGACATACAGAAGAAGGTTTAGGCTTACTCTGTTTGGGTCAGAGGGGAAAAAACTGAGAGGCAATAGACAGAAGTTGCAAAGAGACAAATTTAGATTTAATACCAGGAAGAACTTCCTGACAATTTAAGATATACAAAGGCAGGATAGACTACATCTGGGAGTGGTAGTTTATTTTTACACATTCAGCATTTGTCAGGGATGGTCTAGTGAAAATTCTTTTAGGATAAGGGCTGGATTTAAGAATCTAGCCCCTGAGGTCTTTCCAATTCTTAAATTCTGTGATCTTCTAATCTTTTTTCTAAATTGAATAAGACTGGAAGGGAGGTGATCCTGAACTAGAATTTCATTCTTGTAGAGATAAATGAGTGTATAGATTTCTCCACTAATCCAGATCAGTAATTCTTTTATATAATTCTTTTATATATATATAATTCTTTTATATATATATATAAAATTCTTATATATATAATTTTATATATAATATATTATAATAGAATATATAACATATATAATTATATATAATATATAATTTTATATATAATTCTTTTATAATTCACAATCTTAGGGAGTTTCCTGGGGCTCTAAAGAGATCATTGCCTTACCCCCACAGTAAGTATATACCAGAGGCAGAATTTTTACCCAGGTTTTTTCTGACTCCAAGACCAGATGTCTGTCTACTATTCCACCAGGCCTCTCCCACATGTGGTTCCATTACAGAATCTTACCTAAACCTGCACAAAGCTACTCCAATCATGTTGAGAACTCCTTTTTAAGAGCTTCCTTTCTCATAAGATGACACATGGTACACATAACTTGAGATTAGTTCTCTTCTACAGTAACAGGGTTATTTCTAAAATGGGGCCCATGGAGTATTCAGGAAGAACTAGCACCTCTGATTTAAGGGCTTGCCAAGCCCTTTTCTGGGCTGCTCATCCAACTTTAGTGTCCACCTTCACCCAAATTTTACTTGTGACTCCAAGAAGCCATAGCACATGCAGCATTCACACCCCAGCAAAACCATCTCAGCAGATGTATTAAACCAGGTTGAGGGTAACCTATAGGCCTCAATCTCATCATTGGATTGTGGAGATGTCTACCTGGAGCATGTGGAGACCATCCTCACATTGGCAGAATGAGTGCATGAGAACAATTTGTTTCAACAGCCAAGAAGGTACTGTGGAGCCCTTAGAGTTTGGTCAGACGTTGAAGATGGAAAGGTCAGTCACTGCATCCCAGGCCATCAACAATTATCTTGACTTTTGTCCTGCCTCTGGACTTCAATGACTCTGGAAGAGAGAGTGAGACTGACAACTTTGTGCAATCCTGCCTCACTTAAATCCAATTCATGTGCAAATCATCACTCATGATGGCATTGGTTCTTTTGGAAAACAAATGATCAACAAAAACAGCTTCTAAAATAAACTCCTTGGGGCAGCTAGGTGGTGCAGTGAATAGAGCACCGGCCCTGGAGTCAGGACGACCTGAGTTCAAATTTGGCCTCAGACACTTAACACAAAAACTAGCCATGTGACCTTGGGCAAGTCACTTAACCCCAATTGCCCTCCAAAAAGCCAAAAAATAAAGGCAAAAAAATAAAAATAAAATACTACTTTATAGATAGGAAACTATGTCTAAGTTGATTCCTTAGGAGGACACTGGTAATTAGGGCAATCCCAGGTCTCTCACCTCACAGATCAGAGCTATCTCTATAACACTGCCCTGTCCCTGGCACTTGACTGTTTGTCTTTCTCTAACCAAGTCAACCAGGCCTCTCATAGAAGCCAAGTCTTCCTGGCAAAGCCATTTTGCCTTGTCATTGGTAATAAAAGTTGACATTTAAGGTATAAAATGCAATTTACATACATTATTTCATTTGATCTTGCCAATAACCCTGTGACGTAGGAGCTATAGGAAAGCAAATATTTCTTATTTGATAAGTGGTCTCTCTAAAGCAGGCCTACACAACATACAGCCAGCAGGCCACTTGTGGCCCACCAAAAGATTTCAGACAGCACACAAAAAATGGAGAGGATGTAAAAGAAAGTGAAGATGTAATGACTGCTTTGTCAGTGCCCCACTTGACCGGCCTTCCACTACTCACATTGTGCTTGTCATGTAACTAGGTGGGTTGGTTGACACTGTGCGTAGGTCATGTGACTTACAGCAACCAACCATCGTCAGTCTGTCTCTAGTCTGGGAGAAGTGAGAGTTGTATCTTTTCTCTGTGTTTTGGGTCATTGCTGGCATTGAACAGGGACAAAGTGAGTGTACAATGCAACAATGCTGCTGATGCCGTCTATGCAATGAGCAGCAGCAATGTGAGGGCTTCTTCCTCTCCCTTGCTTCTCAGCCGCTCTCCAAGCTGCATGAACGTCTGGCACTCTCTCCAAGGTCAGTCACTCAATTCGGTATTTTTTTTTTGTATGTGAGCAGTTGCTGTGCGGATTTTTTGGTTCTAACATTAAAATTTGGGGGGGTGACTTTGTAAAATGAGTGATAAAAATGGAAGATTGAATCATAACACAGAGTGGATACTTGTTTACTTACACGAGAGACAATATATTGTGCCTTGTTTACCAAGAAGTAATAATCGTTCTGAAGGAATACAATCTTGGTTGCCATTTTGAATCAAAACATGGTGACTTAAGCAAATTGGACACCAATGGAAAAATAAAGCATCCAAATTGTTTAAAAAAAATCTCAGTGGAGAAAAATAGTTTTTCAAGAAAATAAACTCAGAAAATGAGACAACTACTAAGATTAGTTTTCATATTTCTAAAGAACTCTATTGGGGCAGCTAGGTGGCGCAGTGAATAGAGCACCGGCCCTGGAGTCAGGAGGACCTGAGTTCAAATCCAGACTCAGACACTTACTGTGTGACACTGAACAAATCATTTTATCTCAATTTCTCTGCCTTCTCCCCTCCAAAAAAAAAAAGAAATCAATTTCAAACATGATTCCCCAGTACAATAATCTGATTGCTGACAAGAAGGGTAATACATCACATTAACTAAATGTAAACAGTAAAAAAAATTTTTTTAATGTATTAAAACATACTGCTTAGCAAAGTAATTTTTTAACATTAATATGATTTCATGATAAATAAAATCTTAGGTAATAAGTCTGATTAATTGATATCAACTGAAATTTCCCTTTTAAAAATATGGTTTATTTACAAAATAGTTTAATCATTTGTTATATCTTTACTTGGCAAATGAGCCACTAAAGACCTATCTGTGGTCCAAAGAAGTTTAGCCTGTGTTTATTTTGGCCCCTACTTAGTGCTACGTTGTGCAAGTCTGCTCTAAAGTAACAAATTGTGGCCTCCATGACAGTAACGAAGTAAGTAGCGATATGTACCTCTTCACCTACTATCCTCCTTTCTCTTCCTGAAGTAGACACCCACGCCCAGATTTCAAGAGACAGGAAACCAAAAGGTACCCCGTAGTATCTGTGCCAAAAGCTTTTCTTCTGTTTTTACACTTAAATGCATGATTCGGGTCTGCAGCAAAAATAAGATCACCTTGCAAAAATATAGTAAGGATTATAAATACTCCAGGTTCCCATGGAACCCTGTAATTTCACAGCAGCACTGACCTAGAGCAGTGAGAATTTTATTCCAAATCATTCAGGGAGCTAGTGTGGGGGTGGGCTCAGGGAAAGGTGAGGACATATTTTGGGATATTGAGTTGACAGCACAGATCGGAATGCAAAGATATCTGGAAGGTTGGGGTTGGAAGAGACCTGAGCACTCGGCTACTCAAACTAATAGCTAGAGGGGGAAATCCCATCTAAAATATATGGAACAAATTGTTACTTTTTCCTTTGCTTGGAAACTTCTAATATGGAAATAAGCACTATTCCAGGAGTGGGAAACTTGTGTTCTTGAGGCCACACGTGGCTTTCCAGGTCCTTGGGTATAATCTTTTAACTGAGTCCAAGTTTTACAGAAAAAGTCTTTTTTATTAAGAGGATTTGTTCTGTGAAGTTTGGATTCAGTCTAGGGCTGCACTTGAGGACCTACAGGGCCACATGTCACCTCAAGGCCACAGTATCCCTACCCTTGCACTACCCCCTTCCCAAGACCACCTAATCTCCTTTGGGGCAGCTCATTATAATTGATTTCCAATCAGTACATGTTCCTCATCCAGAGCCCAAATCTGCCTCTTTTCCATTTCTGCCCATTACTCTTATTTCTTTGCCACATCAAATCCCTTCAGATTCTCAAAGACAGCTATCAATCCCCCCAGTTTTTTTTTACTCAAGACTAAACGTTCTCAGTTCCTTCAACTCTCACTTGCCACAAACATGAAGCCCTTCATCATTCTAAGTTGCTCTCTTCTGAATACTCTCTAGCTTAGCAAAGTCCTTGTTAAAATGTGGTGCCCAGAACAGAAACAAGCCGAATGTGGCCTGAGCAGGATGGAATAGTGTGACTACCATCTTCCAGCTGCTGGGAGCTATGCAGCTCTCAATTTGGCCTAAGATAAAATTATTGGAGGGTGGGGAGCAACCTCACAACTTTTGACTCACAATGAGTTTACAATCCACTCGAAACCTTAAGATCTTTTCAAGACAAAATGCTATCTCGCCATGTATCCCTGACCTATTTTTTGAACTGAAGTGTAAGACTTTCCATTTATCTTTATTTTATTTTTTTAATTCATCGTTATTTTACCTTTATTTCTTAAGTTTGATCTCATTGGGTTAACTCAACCTTCCAGTTCGTCAGGATCTTTTTGGATCCCAATGTTGTTATCCAACAGGTTAACCATCCTTCCTAGCTTTGTGTTATCTCCAAATTTAACAGATATGCCATCTGTGCATTTTTCAAAGTAGTTGGTAATAATGTTAAGGAGCACAGGATCAGTCCTTGATAGTGAGAGTGGTCTGTCTCCAGTGAAGACTTCATACCAAGTTCACATGAATCATTACTCAATATTCTTTGGTCCAGTTACTCATCTAGTTCTAAATGTACCTAACTGTCCTATCTAGTCTGTTCATGTGTATTCATTCAACGTCTAAAACAAATGTTTAATAACTGCATTGTGCATTGAATTGAATTGGATCTGTGTAGCAAAGCTTTAAAAACTCCTATGGTTGAAAATGACTAGCCAATTATATCAATGTGTTGCAAAGAAAATTGCATGTGAGGCCTTTAGAATTCTGGGAACTTGGTTGGGTCATTGCTGGCATTGAACAGTTAATATCATTCTAAATAGTCAAATTCTTTTAAGAATCCTGTAGAGATGAAGATATTTCAGAAAAAGGAAGGTATAAATTATCTCAAAAGAGTTCACAGAGAGTTCAGAGACAAGATTAAAAATCAAAAAAACTGGGGGAGGAAACACTGGGGAATTAAAACATGGCTGCTTTGCTGAGTGAAAATGAAGGGTGCCTAGGTAACCAGTCAGCCAATCAATAAATATCAAGAACAAATATGTATTTAGTGCTGTAAAGGGAAAGTGGCCCCTGCCCACAAGAAGATTATAGTCTAATGGAAAATGACATTAAAAAGATGGGAAAATTAGTGAACAAAAATTTTTTCAATATGCTGAAACTCAACTAATTAATTAGATGGAATTGTTTCTCCTTTCCTCTATTTTGAAGAGAAAAATGACAACTCACAAGAAAACAAGTTTCTACAAAATAATGAATTACTAGGATGTAGCATGAAGTATAGTACAACATCAGCTAAAAATCTAATACTTTCTTCAGTCCCATGCATGAAAGCCAATGGCCAGCTCTATAACCCTGAAGCAATGTCAAAAATATTTTTTTAAATCCTTGAATCCTGAACCATCAAATAAAAATTATGTTTATTCTGAAGGACTTCACTCCTATTGTTAGCAGTGAGAGAGCAGTGTTGTAGTAAGGCCGATAAGTTCAGGGACATTTAGGGAACACAAGTGTCAGGTATGCTGTGGTGATCACTGTTGTTGTCTGGTGACTGTGGCAAACAATCATAAGTTCTAAGTCATAATCCTTTTCCCAGGAAGTCAGTCTATAATAGTCTGGGAAAGTACCAAAAAGAAGGAGCAGTCCAGAAGTGCTTACCAACTGAACAAACGAAGTTGTAGAAAATGCCAATGAGCTTCAGCTAATACCAATGCCAACTCATGGTTCTCAAGAACACCATTGGCCAATGTCTGCCATGAATATCAGCTACTACAATTGCTTCCACCATCTCTAGGCAGTAAGCATATTCTGCACAATGAATCTGAAAGTTCATAGAAAATAAAGAGGAACCCACATGATTAGTGCAGAGTAAAAGTCTTCTCAAATTTTTTTTAAAAAGGAAGGGAACAACAGAGTTTGCAGGGGCCTCTACCCTCAGACTTCATATCTGAAGTATTTAGTTCAATCCTAGACAACATAGTTTAAGGATATTGCTAAGATAGAAAGTGTCCATATAATGGTGAAGGACCTTCATTCCATGCCATATGAGATCAGCTGGAGGGACTATTTATCACGGAGTAGAGAAGATTTATGAGGAGAAATGTGATTGCCTTCTAAAAGTGTTTGAAAGCTTGTTATATGAAAAAATAGATTGGATTCATTTTGTTTGGCCCCCAGAGGACAGAACCAGGTGCAATGAGTAGAAGTTGTAAAGAGGCAAGTTAGTCTTGATGTCAGGAAAATCTTCCAAACAATTAGAGCTACCCAAATGTGAAATGAGATGCCTCAAGAAATAATGTGGGCTCCCACTCCTTAGAAGTTTTTGAGCAGAAAATGGACAACTACTTGTTGAATATGTTGTAGTAGAGATTCCTTTCATGTATGGATTGGACTACATGGCACTGAGGTCCCTTCCAACTCTCAAATTCTGTGATTCTGTGAATTCTTCCCTATCTATCCATCAATACCAGAAGTGATCAAGGAGTAGAAAGCTATAACTCCAACTTTCATGGACCTGATCAAATGATGATGCTGGAAAATAGGGTAGAAATTCAAAGGATAGTCTAGCCAGAATATGATTGGTTTGATTTGTGTGATTTCTCAACTCATTGGCTAGACTGAAGACTCTGTATCTACATTAATACTCAGTCCATGACTCCTAGGAGTTTACTGAATGTCTGCTGACAATCCATAACCCACATTTGGCCTACTTTCATTGTCTCCAAAAAGGACTGGAACATATCAATACATGTATACAAATACACATACACATACACACATCCATATATATATGTGTGTATGTGTGTATGTATGTATGTGTACATACATATATACATATACACACACACAATGTTTTTGGCCCCAAATCCCTCCACTTCCTCCAGGTCTGCCACAAACATGAAAGTATATGACATGAGGGCAGGGAAGAACTGAGTATATTAACTGTAAGTAGCCAAGGGTGTAATCTGGGGGTTGTGGCATGAGAAAGAAGGCTGTCCAATGATCTTAACAGTGGAAAATGTAACCAGCTTATTCATCACACCTGACATAATTAGACTAGGGGTAGAATGTGCTTCATACATGTATCTTTGATTCAGTGCAGTGAAGAGTGCTATTCAAAAATGTGAACAAATTGGACATTACAGTCTGAGACAATGTGTTTGAGAAAGCACAGGGGCAATATAAGCTCCCGGTGTAATAAGTTTCCATCAGACAATTGATCCTTTGTAAGAAAGAAAGCAGCTCAATTTTGTGGGGGTGTTCAATACCACCAGGACAGAGTCCTGGACCTAAGATGGAAAGGGATAAATAATATCATAAAAGTTTGTCTTCCATACTGATCCTTCCATCCATTGACAGTATCCAGGTAAGTCCTTAGTCCAAGTGTAGACCCGGAGAGCTTCACAGGTATTAAAGAATGTCATGACTAGTGCCAGGGGGCCAGGTGGAGGATTTTCCGCACTTCCTCAGGACTCCTAACTGTTTTTCCATGGCAAAAACAGCCTCAGTAAAAAAAGCTTCACCAGCACCACATAAAGACAGTAATGGATGTATAGTAGACCTCTGGATATGGCTTTTCTTTGTCAGTTAAGGGGAAGGAGCTCACATGACAAAGTCTACAAGACCTTGAATTCCACATTCTGTTATTAACAATGCCAAATACACTTGATTACTTCATTTAGAATCTTACTTGGGGTGGCTAGGTGGTGCAGTGAATAGAGTACCAGCCCTGGAGTCAGGAGGACCTGAGTTCAAATCCGGCATCACACATTTAACGCTTACTAGCCATGTGACCTTGGGCAAGTCACTTAACCCCAATTGCCCACCAAAAAGCAAAGACAAAAACAAAAACATTTAGAATCTTACTGCAGAAATCTCCAATACCATTTCCTTTCACAAATTTTTATGGTATGTTTGAACAAGATAGTAACATAAATTTCATCCAAAAAAAGCTTCAATCAGCACAAGAATATACCTTTAAAGTAGTTGTGATAATATTAAATTCTGATCACATCAGGAGAGACTCTGATCCCTAAGATGTAGTAGAGGTGGGCAGATCATGTCAAACTAGCTCTCTTTCCTTTTTGAATAGGTTTGCAGGACTAGAGAGAGTTCAATATATCAAGGGATCCCCAAACATACCAAAATGTATGCTGGCCATCTTACTGGAAACTCATCACTCCTACTACCCCCTGCTTTTCACCTTTTACTTTGACGACAGTAATCAAATCAACATTACCATTCCTAGAAAAAATATATCAATTAATTGCCCTGTGACTCTGAAACCTTCTAGACCAAAACACCCTTCCCTCATCATCTATTTTTCCAGTGAAGGAATGTCCTGGGGGAAACTGAGTCAAATCACTCTTGGCATTTTTGCAATAAAGTCAAGAGAAAGAAGGGAAGTTGAGCCTGTATGTGTTGCTTTCTTCTATTAGAATGTAAGCTCCCTGAGGACAGGGGCTGTATTTTTCTTTGTATTTGTTTCCTCAGCACTTAGCACAATGCCTGGTATATAGTAAATGGTCTGTCATCCTTCATTCATTCATTTCTCAACATTCACCACCAGTTCAACTCATTCTGCACTTTGACATTCCTGATACTATGCTTACAGAACTGAGTCACTCTTGATGTTGCCTGCCCTTTCTTCCATCTTCTCTACATGTATTTTTCAAATGAAGTCATTCAATGTGATAAGAGGATGATACCAGAAGTCAGAAAACCTCCCTGAGAAATATGAAAGTTCAGCCTCAGGAGCAATGGAGAAGTCCTGAGAAAGGCAGCAAATGAACACTTTCCATTAAGGTGTCAATCATTAAGAGGATGGTGTCCACCCTTTAGAATAGCTATACATTCATTCTGTCTTAAGAACTTTGGAATTCATTGTGAGACATGGGAGACACTGGCACAGAACTGCCCAGCAGGTTATGTCCTCATCAGAGAAGGTACTGTGCTCTCTGAGCAAAGGAGAACTGAGGTAGCTCAAAAGAAACATGAGATGCATATATTTAGAGAATCTACCCCCAATGTTCATGTGGACTACTTGTGCCCAACCTGTGGTAGAGGATTCTGAACTTGTATTAGTCTGATCAGCCATAGTGGAACACACCGTAATTTGACTCTAACATTCTGATGTCACTTTGGTCCTCTTTTGAGAACAAAGGACACCACCAGTCAAACAAGTTCATTTGAAATCAAACATCTTTGCTGTCAAGGGATAAAGAAATATCACCTACTCCAGAATCAGAGGATTCAAGTATGACACGTCCCATGTATATCCTCTTCTCTCCATTCCAACAGCCACTGCCCTGCTTCAGATCTTCCTTACCTTTCACCTGCACTATTGCAGTCATTACCTAATTCATTTTCCTGCCTCAAATTCCTCTCTACTCTATTCCAGCCTCCATTTAACTGATAAAATTATTTTCCTAAAGTACATCACTCAATACCCCCAATCAACAAGCTCATGTGGAAGTTCCCACCTCCAAGCCTTTTCAGTCCTCTTCTATACTTTAAGATCCAATTATTCTGGTTTAGTTGCTGTTCCTACCATACTGTTGCATCTCCATACTCTTGCAGTGGCTGGCTTTCCTCCATACCTAGAATGCTCTATCCCCCACAATTTCACTTCTCAGTTTCCCTGGATTCCTTCAAGGCTCAGCTCAAATCCTACTTTCAGCAGCATCCCTTTCTTGTTGTCACCAGTCTCCTCTATCCCTCAAGTACTAGTACCTTTGGCTCTAAGATGATCTTTACCTACTCTGTATGTAATGGGGGTCTGGCATATGCACAGATGCCATCAGCTAGGTGGGCTGACATGACTTCTTTGTGGAGAATGCTGGAGAGATGGCATCTGGGAGAATGTGCTGATACATAAAGAAAGTGTCTTGAAGGGAGTACGTAGCATGAATGGGTATCATGTAACTGTTTCTGGTTGGCTAAACATGGTTGGGAGGATCCATTTTTAAAAACTGGCTATATAGCTAAAACTATCAGTCTTCAAAAATGCCCAAGTCAACTATGGCCACCTCTTTATTTCATTCAAATCAGGAGATGATTTCTTCACTCCATGTCCAGAGAGATTATGCTATGAGAGGAAAGCTACGTGGGCCCTTGAGGAATATGTCTCTATCCTTGGATTTTTCATTCATTCTTTTCAATTCTATGTGCAGGGAGTAGAATCTCCAATCACAGAAGAATGAGGCACAGAAACCCAGGAATCAGAACCTAGGTCAGGTGTTACAGATGCCCCTATGATGAATGCTACTTTAAGAAACAAGGAGTGATCTTTGGGAGAGACCTTCAGAACCATAGCCTAAACATCTGACAGTGATGATACTTCTGAACATGAATTTGGTGGGACCAAGACTATGTAGGAATTGACCTAAATTTTTACCTACTTCCCCAGAAAGCAAGGTTGTGTAAGGGAGAGTATGTCCCAGAGGTACTGGAGAAAATGTCTTCTAATTTATTTTTTCTATATCTTTAAAAGATATAGATGTACTTAAAGTACATTCAATTGAATATTTATTAAGCACCTACTATGTGTCAGACCCTGCGCTTTGCACCAAATATACCTTCTATAAGCTATATGATGTTAAGTCACTATATGAAGCTGGGAGCTATGTTCTAGCCCTTAACAAATAGGGAGAATATATTTAATGGGGCTTGAACTTATGGTAGAAAAAAGAGAAAGTGCAAACCCCTCTGAAACTGTAAGACCTGCCCCTGAGAGAATGAGGCTAAAGAATACCTACTATGGATGAGGAGACTGAGGTTGAGAGAGGTTAAGGTTCTTGCCCAAGGTAACACAGCTAGGAAGTATCCAAGTCAGGATCTTATTCACAAGCCTTTATTGGGTGCTTTCTATGTGCCAGGTTCTGCTAATACAAAAATGGAATGGAATGGAACAGAACAGAACAGAATGGAATGCAGTGGAATGGAGTGGAGTGGAGTGCAGTGGAGTGGAGTGCAGTGGAGTGCAGTGGAATGGAATCGAATGGAGTGGAGTGGAATGGAATGGAGTGGAATGGAGTGGAGTGGAGTGGAATGGAATGGAGTGGAATGGAATGGAGTGGAATGGAATGGAGTGGAGTGGAATGGAGTGGAGTGGAGTGGAGTGAAGTGGAGTGGAGTGCAGTGGAATGGAATCGAATGGAGTGGAGTGGAATGGAATGGAGTGGAATGGAGTGGAGTGGAGTGGAATGGAATGGAGTGGAATGGAATGGAGTGGAGTGGAGTGGAGTGGAGTGGAGTGGAGTAGAATGGAAAAGGACAGAACAGGGCAGGACTGGATGGGACAGGACGTGAACAGAACAAAAGGGAATGGAACAGAGCAGAACAGAATAGAACAGAATATAGAATAGAACCGAACCAAACGGAACTGAACAAAACCGAAGAGAAGAGAAGAGAAGAGAAGAGAAGAGAAGAGAAAAGAAGAGAAGAGAAGAGAAGAGAAGAGAAGAGAAGAGGAGTAGAACAGAATAGAATAGAATAGAATAGAATAGGAGTAGAGTAGAGTAGAGTAGAGTAGAGTAGAGTAGAGCAGAGCAGAGTAGAGTAGAGTAGAGTAGAGTAGAAGAGAATAGAGCAGAGCAGAGTAGAGCAGAATGGAATGGAATAGAATAGAATAGAATAGAACAGAACAGAACAGAACAGAATACAATAGAATAGGAATCCCTGCCATGGATTGGCTTACAATGGAGGGAGAGTGGGGAAGTAGGGAGAGAGGCAAGGATATGTGCAAGGTATACAAGGCAAGAGCAACTGGGAAAAAGAGGTGAGATCTCATGTAGAAGGAAGGTAGCCCTTCAGCTGAACTTTGAGGTACCCCAAAATTTTTCAGAACAGATGGTAATGAGGCTAATCTGAAAGACTCATCAGTGGTAACCTCCCCTTCTATTTGAGCTGACTCCCCAGATCCCTTCTACCAACCACAGAGGATCAAAGACAAATAAGGTCCTGACCCAATATCTCTGTTCTTCTAGAAAAAGAGATAAAACTTATGTCCCCCTCCCATGACAGATTCTGAAGGAGCCACACATGTGTGCAGACAGAAGGGAAAGTGACTTCCAATGATGTGGTCATGGTAGTTCCCCCAATCCATCCTTCAGAAGAGGCTGTTGGGATATCCTTAAAGATGGAGACTTGTAAACTAGATGATAAGACTGGAGTATTGAGATCTAGTTGAATGATTGAATCCAAAGAGATTAATAGATCAGTATCAACCTTAATGACATCTCCAGGAAAGCACTGCAGAGCTCCGGCCATGGCCCTATTCTGTTTGACATTTTTAAGAGTGATTTGCAGAAAGACACAGATGACCTGTTCATCAGCTTTATGGATGACACAAATCTGAGAGGGAAAGCTAATAATGTTTGATAGCAGAATTGGGATCCAAAAATATGACAGGCTGGAAATATTGGCCTAGTCTGAAGAGATGAAATGTAACAGGACCAGGAAGAGAGGTCAGGATGCCTATTAATTCCCTTTTTGGACCTTTCTTCTGCCACTTTCCTTTAGTAATCTTTTCTCTGGAATTTATGAAATTTGACGATTCTATCCTCTATATTATAAACTACTGACCTCCCAATCATCCTCCCTTCTTTCTCAGTAGCTTTAGCAACTGGCTGATCTTCTCTACCCCATCATTGTCATCATCCTTGGAATTCAGCATTTATGTTTCTGACCCTTACAATACCTTGTCATTAATATTCTTCCATTCCAGTGACCTCCATTTCGACCTATTTCAGTCACACAAACCTTGGAACTCACAGTCACCTGACACTTGCACAATGGTCAGGACAGGTTACTTGTTGAGGTTCTCCATGGATGGGGAAGGGGTGGTGCTCATGATCACTCCTTAGTTCAATTCCCCCACTGTCCTGAATAATTTTGCTCTGCTGCATTTCTCCCTGGGTCCCTCCTGAATGTAGTAGAATGGAAGTCTCTTAAGGGCAGGGATTACTTCACTTTGTGTATACCTAGTCCTTCACATAATGTCTGGCACATAGTAGGCACTAAAAAATGTTTGTTGAATGTTAGAAGAGCTGTGGAAAGACAGGCACACTAATACAACCTTGGCAGGACTGTGAATTGCTCCAGTCATTCTTGGGAAAGATGGGGTTAATTTAAAACTAAAGCCCTCAGAAGCTCCATAACACTGAAGGGCATATTCTACTGATTCAACCCTGAATTTCCGCTGCTTTTTGCATAGACAGGAGATTTGAAGTCATTTGAAGACAGAAGACTATTGAAGTCATTTCACTTAATATTTATTAAGTATCTACTATGCACCAGGCACACTAAGCCCTAGTAATACAGAAGAAAAGGGCAAAGGACAGTCCTGTCTTCAAGGAGATTACAATTTAATAGGGGAGAGAACATTCAAGCAATTATATACAAAGCAAACTATACAGAATAAATAGCAAATAATTAACAGGAGGAAGTCATCAGAATTAAGAGGGATTAGGGAAGGCTCCCTAGAGAAGTCGGGTTTTAGTTGAGGCTTAAAGGTAGTCAGAGAAGAGTAGAGAGCACCCCAGGCCTGGGGTACTGCCTCAGAAAATGCTCAGAGCGGACAGCTGAACAATCTTGTTCAGGGAACCCTCAAGAGGCAACAGTCACCGGACCAAGAGTATGTCAGGGAGTAAATTGTAAGAAGACTGGAATAATCTAAGAGGCCAAAAGAACACAGTGCTGGGGACCAAACGCTGAACGCAGATCTGACACTCTGTGCCCATGTAACTTTGGACACCTCTCTGGGCCTACATTTCTTCATCTCCAAAAGGAGGGAGTTAGACGGCTTCTAGGGTCCCTTTCTTTTTTAATCTGTAATCCTCAGAGGCCCTTGAAGCTTACAAGGCCCAGCAGTGGAATTCCAGTTTAAATGTCATGTGCTGGACAGCGTGGCACCAGTGAATTGGGCCCAGAGTCTTGGTTACAGCTGCCAACCCTCTGATCTGGTGTTATCTATAAGTCAAGTGAAGACCAAGAAGTGTAATATAGTCACCAAATACAGAGAAGGCTCTGAGGGAGCCAGGATGTTCCAAGGAAAATGCTCCTTTCCTTTTCACTCCACTGCTCTTCCTGATTGCCACCTACTGACAAGGCATAGTTTATTCCCTATTATTACCTCCACAATGGAATATGATTCTTCCAAGAACACTAAGGGTCAGCTCAAGAGTCCTCAGTCTGAGGAAGGAGATTAATTCACCAAATAGCTCTAGGTCTAAGCAAGACAATTCAGGGTCTTTAAGAAGTTTTCCAAGGAATCAAATATCCATTGGGCTTTTTCCAGACACTGATACTGTTCAAAATTAACCTTGCTGAAACACATACTATGGGTTTCCATTCCTAAGGTGAAAGGTCAGGCTACTGGGCAGACAAATGTCTGAAGAGAGGATTAGAAAGAGAGTGTCCAGAGACTGGACTGAGTCTTTCAGTGACTGACTTTTTAAAAGTAGCTAAATGTTAAAATTCCTCCTCCTACCTGCATCACCTACCCTGCAAGTTTGTTAGGAAGCAAGAGCCAATGAGGAAATAGCTCAATTCCAACAAAAGGCTTCAGTGTTCTAGTCCTTGGAGAGAAGGTACAGATGAGAGAAATTTTCCCCAATCTGAGCTTTGTAACTATAACCAGGCTGCTGCTGCTGCTGCTGCTGCTGCTGCTGCTGCTGCTGCTGCTGCTGCTGCTGCTGCTGCTGCTGCTGCTGCTGCTGCTGTTTTTAAATAGCACCACCTGGGCAGAATGGTATAAGGCAGGAGTGGGGAACCTGCAACCTACAAGCCACTTGTGGCCCTCTAAGTCCCCAAGTGTGGTTCTTTGACTGAATCCAAACTTCACAAAACAAATCCTTTTATTAAGAAAATTTGTTCTGTGAAGGTTGGACTTAGTCAAAAGGCAGCACTTGAGGACGTAAACGACCCCATAGGCTCCCTAACCTTGGTATAGCAGAAAGAGCTTTGGACCTGGGTGAAGAAAGAGGGGGAGAAAAAGAGGGTGGAGAAGGAAGAGGGAGAGGAGGGGTAGGAGGAGGAGGAGAAGAAGCATTTATATAGTACTTAATATGTTCCATGTACTATGCTCCATGTACTATGCTAAGTGCTTTACAATTATTATCTCTAACCATTTTATAATTATCATCCCATTCAGTCCCCACAATAACCCCAGGAGATAAAGTGCAATTATTATCCCCATTTTATAGATGAGGAAACTGAAGCAAACAAAAGTTAAGAGACTTGCCCAAGGTCACACAGCTAGTTAATGTCTGAGATCAGATTTGAACCCAGGAAGACCAGCCTTCCTGACTCCAGACCTAGCACTCTAACCCCTCTACACTTAGCTAGACTATAGTGGAGTCAACGTTAACAGATCCCTTAGTAAATTTTCCTTCCCCTGTGGATCAGTTTGTTATTTAGTTGGTTCAAAAGACACAGAACAAGGACTGACATTGGAAAGTTCTGTGTCCAAATCAAGATTATTTTGGAAAGACAGTGATATTTCAGGTAGTTGAGTCATGTTCTTGATGCACTGTAAGATGGTTCTGCACTATTCCTCCCACATGCTCCTCACCACTCACAGGGCCTCCACCTTGCACCAGTTTTAACTGCCCCTTACCTGGACAATTGCAACTGCCAGCTAATTGTGCTCCCAACTTCCAGCATCTCTCCTCTCCACTCCATCCTCCACCCAGAACCACAATACTCCTCCCTAAGGCACAAGCATGACCAGATGACCCCCTGCCCAAGACTTTCAGTGGTTCTCCATAGCCTCTGGACTGAAATACAAACTCCTCAGCTTAGCATTGAAAATTCTGCACAATCTGGCTCCAGCCTCCCTTTCTAGATTTATTTTGCACGATTACTTTCACGCATTTTACACTGCAGCTAAACTAACCTATTTATGGCTTCCTCTCCCAGCTCTCCAGACTCTTCAAACTTTCTCCACAATGGCTTTCTCATCCTGGAAGTTCACTCTGCCTTCGCGGCCTCCCGGCCCTGGAACTTCATCATGCCCCCATAGCCCATTTCTCTCATTGGTTAGATCCTCCCAAAACCTCCATTATAAAGAAAATGCCCAGGCCAATCATGTCTTCATTCCTCTATGGGCTCCACTCAACTCTCCAGATTACCTGGTACTTCCTTCTCCTACCTTTTCTTCTTCCTTTTTATTTGCCATCTTCCCCCATTAGAATGAAAACTCTTTGAAATTGGGGGCTATCTTTTTGCTTGCATCTCTATTGTCAGTGCTTAGCACAATACCTGGCATACAGTAAGCATTTAATGTTTGCTGATTGATATGACTTCCCAAAATCAGCAATCTTCCTCCCACCTTCCATGCCTTTGCATAGGATGTCCCCCATAACTGAAATGAATTCCTTCCTCACCTCCCGCACCACCAAGAATCCCTAGTTTCCTCCAAGATTCAGCTAATATGTATTATTCATTATAGAAAGCACTTCCTGATTCCCCCTGGTTATTAGTATTGCTCTTCTCCAAAGAATCATACCTATACTTATCTATGTATTATATACCTCCAACAGAATTTAGTTTCCTTAAGGGCACTGACTATTTTTTAAATACATCTCTAAGGGTGGCTAGGTGGCACAGTGAATAGAACACCAGCCTTGGAGTCAGGAGGACCTGAGTTCAAATCTGGCCTCAGACACTTAATACTTACTAGCTGTGTGATCTTGGGCGAGTCACTTAACCCCAATTGCTCTGCAAAAAAAAAAGTGTCTCTGTATTTACAGAGCCTACCACAGTGCTTTGAACATAGTAAGCGCTTAATCAATGGTTCTTGGATTGAATAACATTGGATTAGTACTTCAAACATGATTAGACCAGTGCTATAGGAAATGACAAATTTCTGTGGATGAAAAGATTCTCCAAATGCTTCTAATCACAGATAAAATTATACTAATTGTACCTCCTAATGAATTCTTTATTTTTGGAGGGCAATTTGGGGTTAAGCGACTTGCCCAAGGCCACACAGCTAGTAAGTGTTAAGTGCCTGAGGCTCGATTTGAACTCAGGTCTTCCTGACTCCAGGGCCAGTGATTTATTCACTGCACCACCCAGCTGCCCCCTCTAGTGAATTCTTAACCACTTAGAATTCAGCCTTCATCCCCATGACCCAACTGAACCTGCTCTCTCCAAAGTCACCAAAGATTTCTTAGCTGCTACATTTGATGGATTTCTCAGTCCTTATTCCACCTCTCTGTAGGTTCTACCACTGTTAGCCAGTCCTTCCCCCCAGATATGTTCTCTTCCCTTGGCTTCCATGATGCTGCCCTCTCCTGGTTCTCTTCCTCCTTGTCTGACCTCTCATTTTCATTTGCTGAATCATTATCTGTCTCTCATCCTTCTTAGCATGGATGCTTCCAATACATCTACCCGGTGATATTTCCACTTTTCTCTCTATGCTTTCTCTGAATGATTTCATCAGCTCTCATAGATTCAATTATCTTTACACAGATTATTCCAAAACCTTTCTTTTCCACTTTAACCTATATAATTCCACTCTATATACTTCTATACAGACTCTTCACAACCTGCTTTTATAATACACTTCTCATACTCAATGCCCTTCCATGCACCCTATAGTTTAGCCCAATTAGTCTACTTGCTATTCTTTCTACGAGGCACTCGGTCAATCAGTAAACATTTATTATGCACTTAATAAGTAACAGATACTGTACTAAGAGCTGGGATACAAAGAAAGGAAAATAGAGCCCCTGATCTCAAAGAAATCATAATCTAATAGGGGAAGACAACAGGTTAAAAAGGAAACTGAAACTGAACAGGGGGCCGGTAGAATGATAAAGTCCAGATAAGCTGGGTGTTTCAGAAATGAAGAGAAGGCTACCCCAAGTCCCCTCCATAAACAGGGAGGAGTTCTCCACTGTCCACCTTCTACCCTCTCCAATCAGCAGCAGAGAAGGACCCTGGGCAGAGAATACTGAGGAGCTGGGAGTTTCAGGACTGATGTTATTTTGAAGAATGATGAGATTCCAGGAAGCATGATGAAGCCCAGGGGAGTGCA
Source organism: Pseudocheirus occidentalis (assembly GCA_028646575.1). NCBI lineage: Eukaryota > Metazoa > Chordata > Mammalia > Diprotodontia > Pseudocheiridae > Pseudocheirus > Pseudocheirus occidentalis. Next base: position 46,974,667 of record CM053593.1, read on the forward strand.
TCCAGGGGAAAAATTATCTCCTATCTCTGTGCCTTTGCCCTTAGGCCTGAAATGCCCTCCTTACCTTGCCCTCTTGACATCATAGCTTCTTTCAAGGTTCTTACCAAATGCCAGCTTCTGCAGGAGTCCTTCCTAACCCTACCCCCACCCAGCCACTCAAAAGTCACCTTCCTTCTACTCTGTCTGGATCTTACATCCCTCCTTATTTACATGTCGTCTCCTTCATCAGTCATGAGCAGCATGCCTCATACATCCCATGCACTTAACGAATCCTGTCTGATCTAAAGTTACATCTTCTTGTTCTGTGGGAGATGACTGGGCATGAGGGGAGAGAGAGGCAGAGACACAGAGAGACAGGGAAAGAGGGGTGGCAGAGAGACAATACATCTACTAATCGCTTCTCATGTGCTGGACATTGTTCTAACCACTGGACATACAAATACAATCAAGCAAGGCAGTTCTTACCTTCAAAGGGCTTACATTTTAATGGTAGAAGACACATATGTGCTGGTGGCGGAAGTGGGATAGAAAGGAAGAGGAAAGTACTCGCACAGAAACAATGTCACAGATATAGAGGCAGAGGTAGAATCCAGAGAGTTGAGGAGAGGTTGAGGCAGAATATAGAGATTCAATGATACAAGTGACTTAGAGGGATTTGAACTAGTGAAGTAAGACTGAGGCTAAATTTGAGGAAGAAAAAATCAGCAAAACATGGAAGAAATTGAGAAAAAATGTAAAGGGAAATCATCTCCAGGTCCAGAAACTAGACCAGAGTATCCTTCAGACAAGCATTAGGTAACCTTCTGCTCTCAGCAGATGGAGAAACCAAGTTCCAGATATATTCGGTGACTGCCTCAACTTACATTGATGGAAAAGAAGATTAAAACTGCCAGCCTTTAAAGGCCCATTCTGTTGTTCCTCCATTAACCCCACGCCACCTTATATCCTACCAAATCAGGTAAGTGCTTTTCTGCTGAAGTCTGGAGACCTTCTCTGTTGCCTGAGACAGATTAATGGATGTGTGTATGTGAACTGACTTTTTGAAAAATCATGGGTACAGAATGGGATGCTTTAGACAGATATTCTGTTTAGTATTTAATTTCCATGAACATATGGATTAAAAACTTCCAAAGAACTAGAATACAACAAAATACACTTAACACTAAAACTATATTCAATACAATTCAGTAATTCTGTGATGGCACTTGAGGCTCTTGGAATGCTACAGTATTGTTACAAATATCACTTGTCATTAAACTACAAATGTGCTGAAATGCCAGTTAAGGGATTATGATAGTTGATGGAATACTGGAAAAATCAACTTTATTCTGTGTGTGAGAGAGAGAGCTCACATGTAGATGTGTTCATGCATACATGAGCATGCACTTATAGGTCCTTCTAATTAAAATATCATACAATTTGGTGATGGTGATATCCATCAAAGTATCAGTATAAGAATGAAAAGATCGAATCTCCATTTGAAAAGGTTCTTCCTACATTAAACCTAGAGGAAGCATTCTGTGCCTTAGTTTTAGGTTCTGTTGCTATTTTAAATTTTGCTAAAAGTAAATGGTGTATTCTAGTACCATTTTGCCATACCTGCTAATGACCCCCAATGAAGTACCCCTTGATTTAATATCATCTCCTAATCCCTGAGGCTACTTCCCACTGTAGAGCGGGTCTGGATTCAATAACTTGGACAATGCTGCCCCCTACAGCTCAAAAATAAAAGTACTGTGGATCCTTAGAGTTTGTAACAACGAATCACAAAATTTTTTATACTGAAGACAGATCAATGGATAATTTGTATCATGTTTAGTGTAAGCAGTAGCTGAATTTTATTGCTGTTCTTATTATTGCTGCAACAGTAACCCATTATTATTTATGTTTCGCTGAAGAATTGCACCATTTATAACTACAATTGAGCTGATGAAAAAAAAAGATTGAGGAAGTTGTGTATTTCAGCTCCTATTCAATGGATGGGGAGGTGGGAGGAAAATAAGATAATGCCAGTGAAGTCAGGGCCTTAGTTGGTACCAACATGATAGTAAAGGATCTCAAATGATAAAGGGTAGTAAAATGCAGAAATAGGAAGCAAAGGGAAGTACTCAGCGGCAAACACTTTTGTTCACATTTGGGCAGAAAGGAGAGGAGCAGAGGAGGAGCAGACAGAACCCATGTTTGGGGGTGTGTGTGTGTGTGTGTGTGTGTGTGTGTGTGTGTGTGTGTGTGTGTGTGTGTGTGTGTGTGTGTGTATCTCCTCTCTCTGTGTCTCTCTTCTCTTTCTGTCTCTCTTCTCTCCCCTCTTTCTCCCTCTCACCTCAGATCACCTACCAAAGTGGTGAGGCAGCAGCTTGGGTATGGGAATGAAAGTTCTTGCAAACAGACACAACTTCTCTACGAAGGCTTCCATGTTCACATGAGGGCACAGGGGTGAAATTGAATCTATTAACCCCCTCAGCAGTTGATAGGCAGAGAAATCCCTACTCTTGTGGTTCAATTAAGAAAGCTATAATTAACCAGAAGTTTCTCAACATGAGGAAACTAATGAAGCTTGATTTCCTCTGGATTAGAACCTTCTGGATGAATGGCTTGCTCATTGAATTGTTCCAAAGTTTCCACATGTTATAATATATAAATAATACCTTGAATTTATCCTACAATCATATGGTTTGTGGGTCTCTACAAAGAACTTCGCATTCTTTGTAAGAAAGAAGCTGGAGCTGAAATTGAAATCTGGTGGGGAAGAAGACTGAGAGCCCCGGTCATAGGAAGAAATGAAATAATAGTGGTAGTAGTAACAAATAACAATGGGCTGCCTTTCTATAGCACTTTATGCTTACAGGGCACTTCTGCATTATCTGATTTGATCCTGACAATGGCCCTGTGAGGAAAGTAGGGTGAGTATTATTATCCCTGTTTGAGAAATGAGGAAATGAAAGAAGTGAGCCTGAGTGCTATATATAAAGGACGGGACCAGCTGTTCATCTCCATCAAGCACAAAGCACCAGTTTTAACTGCAGCAGAAGAACCTTAAGTTAATTATATATTAGGCCTGTATATAGTACATTGAGATCTGCAAAGCACTTGACAAACTGTTTTTTATTTGCTCCTAAAAATCCTATGAGATTATGATTTTAGTACCATTGTCTCTATTTTACAGATGAGCAAACTGAGTAGTTATGACTTGTGAGAGGCAGCAGGTGATAGGAAAGGATTTTCCCTGAGTATCCTACCCTCCCTCCTTCTGTTCTTTAAGACACGTCCCCTTTGCACTGCATTTATATTGTAGGTGCATGATTATTTACAGGTCATCTCCCTTTTAGAATATGAGATCCTTGAGGGCAGAGACTATGTTTATTATTTTCTTTGTTTCCCTAGCACTTAACACAATGGTTGGTATACAGGAAGCACTTAATAAATGCATGTTGGTTGGAAAGTGGGGTGGGTTTGGAGTCAGATGGACTAGGTTTCAATCCTCACTATGCTACTTAATAACTGTGTGACCTTACACAAGTCACTTAACTTCTGGTATCAGTTTCCTCCTTTATAAATTAGAGGGTTGAACTATATGACCTCTCAGTTCCTTTCCAACTCTCCATGATTTTATAATTTACCCAAGACTCATACCTAGTGAATGTCTCAGGAGAGATTTGAACCCAGATCAACCTGACTCCACAGCCAGTACATTATCCGCCACACCCCTAACTCTTCTCTAGGCTAAAAATAAGTTTTTTTAAAAATCTTCCTGATGGCTGGGGTCACTGAGCATTGAAACTGGTTCTCACATAAAGGCTTCCATTTCCTTGCAAACAATAAAAGTATTTCTGGGGAAGCATACCAGTTAATTTTTAGACTCAAGGGAGAGAAATATCCCCTCTCACTCACTGGGAACTTAACTAGCAGGAAACAAAAGATATAATGATGACATGTAGCTATTCTGGTTCCCCTCTGTCTTGATTCTGGGGTTTGCCATGAGCTGGCCAGCAGCACTAGGACTGCAAATTGAGTCTAAGTAGCCTGCTATTCCCAGTGACATATCCTTCTGGATGCATTTCTTTTTACTTCCCTATGAACAGGTTGTTTAGGTATATGTTATAAATGTGCCAACCCAAGATAAGAAAACTCCGTGTTTCTGTGAATCTACCAACCAGAGTCAGTCAGATTATATATATTTCTTGGGTTGGTACAGTTTCTCTGGCACTCCATGGTGACACCTATGGATTCATCAGTTGCTTTGAACATTTATGTAAACATGTCTCTCACCATTATATGAACCACACTATGCCACCAAACAAGTCTGACTAGAATGTTTCACACTGTTTGGATGGAAATGCCACAGTGAGCTGCACACTTATTCAGTTTATAAAAGGGAAACCAGTCACCCTTCTGCCTGCCTTATGAGCCATGCATTCACCAGAAAAATAGCTGGCTGCACAAACTTAGCTATGGCTTCAGCTCAGAAAAGCTCCAAGAGGAACAAGCAACAGTATGGTGCTTAAATTCACTGCCAGGAGATAAAAGTCATGCTAAGATATCTTGGTATTTGAATGAAATACAAGACAGCAGATTGGTGAGAAGCCACTCATACCAGATAACAGAAAAACCAAGCAACCTGCTAGCTTATAATATAGATCAAGATCAGTCAGGGCCCTACAAAGACAATATAATCACAGCCACCTGTTGCCCATAGGAGAAGCTGTCAGATTCCCCAGAGACAAGAACAATAAAGTCATTCAAGTGACCTCCAAGAAGGGTTCAGGCACCAGTTTCAGGTAGATTGTATGAAGAGATTCCTATGTTGGACACTGAGCAGGAAATTACATGTTGGTGCTCTCAAGGTCAGAGAGGGCCATTAGACTTCCCTGACCCTAGGAGGATCTCTGCACAGATAAAGAGAGAAGATTTGAATCCAGAATCCACACATTTCAGCCTTGACGTTTGCTGTCAAGTCTGCAAGGAAATACAGGCTATCAATACAGGCAGGTTAATTTGTCACTAAATTAGACCACTGATTAACTCAGAATTAAATCTGTAAGGAAGTGTGTATCATAATACCCAAGGTGAGAAACCGACTGGACAGGTCATAGTAGAAAGGTCAGAATTTTCTTGTCCAGTGGCCAAACGTATATGATGCTTCATAAGTAGTGGGAGAGAAGAATTTATATGTACCAGATATGTCTATTGACGTATATTAAGGAACATCAATAGGTAATGCTATGTTTTTGTATAAAACCTTTGTAGATACGCTTTTGAGAGTGAATGTAAAAGCAATTATTTCTGTTCTGGCCAGAAACCCTGAGGGTGTTTCCCTCCCAGTTTGATTTTTTTTTTCCTTTTTTGAGTAGGCAAACTAGGCCATCTTTTGCCTCATTTCTTACCTAGCCTTAAATCACTGAATGGGTATTGCCATAGACAAACTGAGAACCAGGAAAGACTTTAGCTTAAAAAGGCCAAGGGCTGCCACTGTATCCAGGGGCACCTCCAGTCATTCTGAGCTGTCTTGCCACTAGACTCAGATGAGTCTCCTCCTGGAGGAGAGGGTGAGGCCCTGTTTCACTTAAATCCAATTCTCTTACAAGTCAAGATACTACCCTCCTGACATCTTTGATCCTGTTTGAGGACAAACACCAACAATTGGTTGTATACTTCCCTCAGTCTGTACTATGCATTGCATGAAACTTTTGTGTTAGTCTATGGTGTGCATCTTTTCCACACTACTTTATACAATATTTTAGCATGGATTCCAAGGCTACTGCAAAGTCTTGATGTATAAATTATATACTAGATCTGTGGCTCTCAAACTTTTTGGCCTCAGGACCCCTTAACATTTAAAATGTGTTGAGGAACACAAAGGACTTTTCAATGTGATACGTGTGTGTATGTATGTATATACATATATATTTACTGTATTCTATAACTAAAATATCTTGGCACTATCATAAAATAATTTGACCTTATATACCCTCAAGAGTCTCCGGATCTCATTTTGAGAATTTTAATAATAATAACTATTATTACTAATTATTATTATATATAATATATATTAATACTATTATATATTATTATTATTAATAACAACTAGCATTGATATCATGCTTCAAGGTTTGCAAAGTCCGTCATAAATATTATTTCATGAATTTTTTAAATTTTAAATTTAAAAAATTATTTTTAAGTATGATTTTATTTTATCCTCACAAAAACCCTGGAGATAGGTGTTATTATTATTGCCATTTTATGGGTGAGGACAGTAAGGCAGACAGAGGTAGAGTGACTTTTCCAGGGTCATACAGGTACTAAGTGTCTGTGTCTGAATTTGAACTCAGCTTTTCCTAACTCCATGTTCCAAGCTCGATCCACTGTACCACCTAATTGTCTATATGTGTCCTATGTCTCTGAGATAATTTTGCCTCTTACTATGCTTTGTGCCAACTGATAAATGTTTATGTGTGCTTTCAATTCCAACCAGTGGAACTGTCAAGGACTGCAAAATTTTTATTAAGGGTTTGTACTACAGGACAGGACGGAGAGTCTCTGCCTTTAAGCTGGATGGTGCCATTCTAGCAAGAGAAATGGAATTTAGGAAGTTTAGAAATACCAACAAGAATAGCATTCGTATAACACTTCAAATATTTCATTTCACCCTCATAACCACCCTGGGAGTAGGTACTAATATTATCCCCATTATCTAGATGAAGGAACTTAGGTTCTAAGAGAAACCAGTCTTCGAAGTTAAAGGCCCAAAGTTAGTGAGTGTCTGAGATTGGATGTGAACTCAAGTCTAGGTCCTGCATTCATAACCACTGTGCCACCCAGGTGTCTAAGTATCTTAGGAATAACCAAGCCAGAGTGGGAAGAGAAAATGGAAATGCCAAAGAACTCATACAGAGAAGGGAAAGGGCTGAGAAATGAGTATCTGAAAGAACCAAAAGGAGAAGTGACAGAGAAATGGATGCTGGGAATTAGAGATGCACCTGATCCAGCATCCCAAGCCACCAGATCTCAAGAAGTAGCTCTCTCCAGAGATGAAGTTTCTGCAACTTTTACTGGGCCTCACTGATGAAGATCAGAGTGGGACCAGTGTTTCCATGTTGCCATCCAAGGTTCAGTGATGATACTAAGAGCATAGCGTAAGATTCTTACAGTCTTCTAATCTCTGCTCCCAGAGACCCAGTGCGCCCAATAATGCTACTTTACCTGCTAACCTAATACCCTGCTTCCATGCTTATGAGCGAGGACAAGAATCAGGACTTTTATCCTCCGCTTCTCTCCATCCCCCCAAACTAAAGATGTAAGACTACTAAAGAAAGTCTGAGGAAATGGGTGGTGAGAATGTTCTCTGTCTTCTCTGGAATTTCTAGTTATGTGCCTTGAGTTTTATTTTAAGGAAATGCTTTATGCTTTCCTATGATGCACCATAATTAGTTCTGGCTAGTCAAGAGGAACAGTGGGGAAATGGTTACCCTTGAGGAGTGGTTGAATATGTGGTCAACCTGAATAGGTTCTAGGAACCAGAATACGACAGCCAAGTGTTATAAATTGCTACTGCCTAACTAGGCAGCAGGTGGCGCAGTAAAGGGCTGGACCTGCAGTCAAGAAAACTCATCTTCCTGAGTTCAAATCTGATCTCAGACATTTACTAAATCTTGTTTGCCTCAATTTCTCACCTGTAAGATGAACTGGTGAAGGAAATGGCAAACCACTCCAGCATCTTTGCCAAGAAAACCTCAAATGGGGCCACAGAGCATCAGACACAACTGAAACAACTCAAGAACAACAACACACGACCTATTTAAAATCCTGGGACATTTTGTCGCACGTTAACTGAAAGAATGCAGCAGTTAAATGGTACAGTGGATAGAGCGCCAGGCAGAGTCAGGAAAACTCTCTCTCCTGAAATCAGATATGCCCTCAGACACTTACTAGCTGTATGACCCTGGGCAAGTCACTTAACCTTGTTTGCCTCAGTTTCCTCTTCTATGAAATGAGCTGGAGAAGGAAATGGTGAACCACTTTAATATCTTTCCCAAGAAAACCCCAAGGAATTAGACACAAGTACAACTCTACCATGAAGAGTGGGAGCTAAATCACTTGTGCAACAATCAGTCATACCCATACTGCAGCAAAATCAGGAATCCCCCAACAAGTTGAAGCATAGTCAATAATATCACAGACAGGTGTAATAAAAGGCATAGAAGAAGGTCCACTCCAGTTCCCAGTACCTACAAACCTCAAGTAACTTTCATAGGTAGATTTTATTCAAGAATTATGACATAGATTCCCTTAGGAGTTCAGATAAATAAAGTTATTTTCAAAAGACTAGGAGAGAAAATTCAGGAAAAGTGGATGTAAAAATTTCCAGGACCAGCTATTCTTGCAAAGGACAGCTAGATGGCACAGTGGATAAAATGTTGGCCCTAAAGTCAGGAATTCAAATTATGTCTTAGACACTTACCAGCTGTGAGACCCTGGGCAAGTCACTTAATCCTGTTTGCCTCAGTTTCTCATCTGTAAAATGAACTAGAGAAGGAAACGGTGAACTGTTCCAGTATCTTGGCCAAGGAAACCCCAAGTCAGGTCATGAAGAGTTAGACAAGGCTGAAATGATTGAATATGATTCTTGCCAAAAGGAAAAGAATTGATTCAGTGTTTCACAGGATGGGACCAGTCAACTACCTCTAAAGATGGAGAAGCAGCTGTAGTGATTTAGAGAATGATCAGACTACTTATTCAGCAAAGGATAAAGAAGGAATCTTTCCTTGCTGTATTTGATTATGTTTACATGGATAAATTGTGTCTCCAAAGGAGGAGCAGGGGGAGAGATAGCTATGGGAATAAACATGTGCAAAGTTAAAATTATAATCCTAGAGAACATCCAATTGACTGTTGGAGCTGGACTTGAATTTCAGGTTTTGTTTTGTGATTTCCTGGGGCCTGCTAAACCTTCAATGATGCAGAAGATAGATCTATTCTTGTCCATCTCCAACTTCTAAGAGATGGTTGCAGATAATGCTGAGAAAGACACTTAATTATAGAATTACAATTGCCCTCAAATTCTCAGATTTCTAGTGAAGACATCCTGATCTCATGTGTACAAACCTCACTGACCACAGTGATTTAGGATTAAGCCAAAGCCCTAAGGAATGATGCTTAAAGAGATGTTATCTCCTTCCCTCCCGCAGAAAATCAAAGTGTACCACAGACAGAAATTGGCCAGCCTTACTTAACTTTTGTTTATTCTATAATATAAGGCTCCATACTTGTCTTTGCATCTTCATTCTGTCCTTCCTGTAGACCAAGGAATAGATTGTGAACTTTTCCAGGTCCTCTTCAAGAATTAATTGGTACCTAGCTCTTCGCATGAAGCAGCCCCCAAAAAAGTAAATTAAGCTAATGTCAAACACTGCCTGTTGCCAACTGCTTGAACAGTGAGCAAGGAATAGCAACAAACATTTTATTTCAGCTATGATCAGTTTTAGTACCATGTGATATTTTTCACCAATGCAAGAGGAACATTTGGATGCAAGTGATAATCAATTGTTTAAGCAGTTTTGCTGCTGAAAATGATCATTTCCAGAAGCCACTTTCCAAAACAAATAGCTTCTTGTTGAGACCCAACACAAAGAGCATGACTCATACAAGAGAAATGGGCAGAAGACCTAGTAATAAACTAGTAATAAAATAGAACCCAAATGCAGACTCTCTAAACCAAAAAGCACTCATGGATAACAGACTAATTCTTCTTAAGATCATACAAAGAAGATATATTGCCTCAGGAATTGGCTGTGTTTCAAAGTCTATACCCCACTACTTGGCAGAGAGGATTGTGGTTAATGCTGAGAAAGGCATGTACTGATAGAATTCTAGAAGTCCTCAAATTCCTGAATTCCTAGTGAAAACATCCTAACCTTACATGTGCAAGTTAAAGTTATCTAGGGGATAAAGTGTAGGCAGGTCCAGCTGTAGGAGATGATTATTTATATTACAAAAAGTTTTACCTTAGGTCACCTTTCACATCTGAGGATAAGTCATGAACACCCATGCAGAGTAGGTGCTTAAAAAAAGTTTATTGATTGATCAATATGACTCTAGTTGTACTATTGGCATTCATTGACTGAGAAAATGTTTAATGAAAGAAAGCTTCAGTGAATTCAGGAAATAGGAAGGTAGAGTCAAGATGGCAGCATAGAAGCAACAAAACTCCTCAACTCCCTCCATACCTTCCTCAAATACCTATAAAATATGACTCTAAACAAATTTTAGAGCTCCAGAACCCACTAAAATTACAGAAAAACACATCTCCCACTGAAGGCAACCCAGCAGGGAGACACAAAGGGGTTCAACACAACATGCTGGGAGCCCAGACCAGCACCACACGAACCTGCGCCTTGGCTCCAGGGCACGCAAAACAAGCTGCAGCTGGAGCTTTCAGGGCAGTGAATCACCAGCAGCTATGGTGTTTTCCAGAATTACCAACCCATAAGAAACAAGGACTAAGTGAAAGGTCAGTGGAACTTGGCTTAATTCAGAGGAGAAGGTCCAGCCCAACTGCCCCAGGGCTAGAAGGGGCTGAAGTGGTGGCCCTGCAGCCGAAGCTCTTGGCCTGCAGATTGCAGGGGGCCAAGCAATCATTCAGAGGCTAAGTGCTCTTGCCTTGAGCTACCTGGATCAGGATCTCAGTCTTGGGTAGTGGTCCTGAGGTGCGTAACCAGTGAGCCAAAGCTGGTGGGGGAGGCAGAGATGGTAGCCTCCTAATAGCTCCAGCAGCTGCAAAAACCCCAGCGATTTGGAACAGAGCTCTCCCCTCTGAAAGCAGAGTGCTACTGAACCCAAAAGTCAAGTAATTGACTGGCAATATGAGCAGGCAAAGGAATCAAAGCAAACCCAGCAATTCAACTTTAGATTCCTTTTTGGGGAACAAAATGGATCAAAGCATGAAATGGGAGGAAGACAACACAGTCAGGACTCCCACACCAAATGCTTCCAAGAAACACGTAGACTGCCTACAAACCATAAATCAGCTTAAGAAGGATTTTGAAAACCAAAGAAAAGTGGAGGAAAAATTGGGAAGAGAAATGAGAATGATGCAAGAAAATCATGAAAAGAGAATAAACAACCTGACTGAAGAAAATAACACCTTAAAAAATAGATTAACTCAAATGGCAAAAGAGGCCCAAAAAGCCAATGAGAAGAATGCCTTAAAAAGTTGAATTTGCCAGATGGAAAAAGAATCTCAAAAGCTTTCTGAAGAGAATAATTCCTTCAGAATTAGAGTGGAGCAAATGGAAGCAAATGACTTTATGAGAAATCAAGATACTATTAAACAGATTCAAACAAATGAAAAAATAGAAGGCAA
>CM053593.1:46986522-47042383 GCA_028646575.1 Pseudocheirus occidentalis
TGTGGAAACACAATCAGGATAACACAGGATCTAGCAGCTTCCACATTAAGGGATCAAAGGGCCTGGAATATGATATTCCAGAGATCAAGGGAGCTAGGATTAAAACCAAGAATCACCTACCCGGCAAAACTGAGTATAATGTTCCAGGGAAAATATGATCATTCAATGAAGTGGAAGACTTCCAAGCATTCTTGATGAAAAAAAACAGAACTGAATAGAATACTTGACATTCAAATACAAGAAGCATGAGAAGGTAAATATGGAAAAGAATTCATAAGGAACTTATGAGCTGAACTATTTACATGCCAACATGGAAAAACAATCATTATAACTTATGAAACTTTTCTCAGTATGAGGATAGTTTAAGGGAATATAAATATATACATATATATGTACGTATGTATGTATGTATGTATACATATACATATGTCTATATAGGAGGGTATATATGCATATGAATACATATGTGTGTGTATATATGTGTACATAGACAGAAGGCACAGGATCAATTGAATAGGCTGGGATAATATTTTAAAAGATGAAACTGAAAGGTAGGAGAGGAATAATATGAGAGGAGACAGGGAGGGACAGAATGGGGTTAATCATCTCATACAGAAGAAGCAAGGGATAATTGTTACAATGGAGGGGAAGAACAGGAAGGCAAAAGGGAATGGATCAACCTTACTCTAACTGAAGTTGGCTTAGGGAAGGAATGACATACACTCTAAATTGGGTATCTTGGTCTACAGGAGAGTAGGGGGGAAGGGGATAAGAGGGGAGAGGAGGGAGAGAAGGGCAGGTAGGTGGGGAGGGTTGTTAGAAGCACACACTTCTGTAAAGGGACAGGGACAAAGTAGAGAACAGAACAAGTGGGGGCAGTATAGGAAGGGAAATATATAGGTACTGGGGTAGGGAGATTCATTTTACCCTACTGGAAAGTCAGAGAGATGGTGGGGGAGGATATAGGAGAGAACAGACTCGGGGAGAGAGTATACAGTAGGAGCACTGTTTCGGGGTGGTGGATAGGGGAAAGATGGGGAGAAAATTTGTAAATCAAAATCTCATGGAAATGAATGATATAATCTAAAAATAACCAAAAGGTTTTTTTAATTGAATTCAGGAAATAAATTTGTATTCTACAATTCCAACAGTAGCCGCATACATTTGAAAACTGCTTCGTGACTTTGTTGAATCTTTGATCCTATAGATGCAGTTTCAATATCCAAAAGTGCCTCAGATACTCACTAGCTTTTATGACCCTAGACAAGTCACTTAGTCTCTGTTTACTTCATTTCCTTCATTTGCAAAATGAAAATAACAGTACCTACTAACTGGGATGCATAAAAAGTCCAAGAGAAGTCATTTCTGGGCAATTAATCATTTATTAATTATTGCTGGCAGATAATTATTAAAAGGATTGGTTATTGGGCCGCCTCTCATGAACCAGAGATGCATCATAGAGGCTTCTTGATGCTTATTAAATGCCCTTGGAAGAGTAGAAGTTCCCAACAAGCAGTTATCAACTCTGCTTGGTTAACAATTAATGAGAAGAATGAATATTATAATGAGAGGTGGACCTATTCTAATGAGGGGCTAGGGGAAATGACAGATAACTCCGATAGATCTGACTAGAACCCAATGGGCTGGATTTCACCCAGATTAGATTTTCTTTGTAAGGGTTTTCTAATTGGGTTGGGCAACAATTCCACATAGATAAAATGGCCTAAATGGGGTGAATTTTCAGGCAAGGTCAGAGATCTCCTTGAAAGACCAGACTTTGAAATGGAAAAAAAGAACAGATCTCTCCAATGATTGGCTATCTAATATGAGAGAGAAATAATCATTTCTTTCACTCCCAGGGATGTTGTGAGGGTATAATGAGATAATATTCCTAAGGCCCTGAGCACAGAGCCCAGCATAGTGTAAGCACCATAGAAATGCTGGTTGTGATTACGGTGTAATCACATTAGACGGCAACTCATCCACACCTCCCCAGCCTTTTCAAGGCTGTTCCAGACTCTCCCCAAAACCCTCCTCATGGGGTGCATCCCATATGCAGGGAAACTTCCATTATATTTCTTCATATGTGTGGAGACCAGTGGAACACAGAGGCCCTCTGGTCAGTTATTGCTGCTTGCTTCATGAACAGCCCATCTGGATTTCCAATCATTCATCTTTCTGCTGATGTCCTTTATGCAAGGATATGCTTTACCCTCTTGTGCAATTCTTCATTGTTAATGTGATTCAGCCTGCTCATGCTGCAATGCACCTCCTCAGTTCTCTTTTTGGCTGACCCTCAACTTTAATTTGGAAGGTAGTAATATGTCTATGGATGTGACACATTATTTATTAAGTTTATGAAAAATAAACTTTGGGGATTTGAGAGTATTGGCAAACATTGACTTTTCTACATACTCTCCAGCAGCTACAGGAGGAATTAATATAGTTTGCAAGGCCTGTGGACTTTCATTTTCAGTTCTTAGATTTTTTAATATACTGAGTCATGCTACATATTTTTGAGCTAAATAAAGATCAAAATGGCAGTGCTTGGTGCAAGTATAGATTTGTGGACCCTTTGCAATAATTCTGCAGCCACCAGGGGTCTTCCATCTATCTACCAGGGACCACTAGTCTACACAGTCCATTCATTAACTATCTGAAAGAGAGGCAGATATATAGACCTACTTGAAGACAGAATGTTGCCAACAATCCCTTTGTGTTCATGATCAATCAGAAAGCAAAGTAAAACAAGATTAATTTACAAATGAAAATGAAAGTCAACAAGGAAATAATATTGATTTTTCTTTAATGAGCTACATAACTTTTCAGAAACATGCTATACCAACAGAAGAAATTCTGTATTGACACGAACAACAAACAACCTAACAAGTAAGAGGTGGTGAGGGAACTTTTGAATCAATTTCATAATTCTAATTAATTTGGAAGAAGGTAGCCTCTTCTGCCTGTTGGTGAGTTCCTCACTATTCATACACGTATGTATATTTGATGGGATGCCTACTATGTTATGCCAAGGTAATATGAATAAGGATGATTCAGGAAAGAAATGGAGCTTCTGACTGGTAGGGGCTTAAGAGCTAAATCTGATTGGATAACTCCCCACTAACTACAAGATTTATGTTGTTGTTGTTCAATCATTTACAGTTGTATCCAACTCTTCATGACCCTATGAGGGGTTTTCTTGACAAAGATTCTAGAGTGGTGTGCATTTCCTTCTCCAGCTCATTTTACAGATGAGGAAACTGGGGCAAATTGGATTAAGTAACTTGCCCAGGGTCCCACAGCTAGTTAAGCATTTGAGGCCAGATTTGAACTCAAGAAGATGAGTCTTCCTGACTCCAGGCCTGGCTATCTACTGAGCCACCTAGCTGTTCACAACATTTATTACAGTAAGACAAATGCAACCCCCAAAATGAAACAGAAAAGGAAGACAGGAGGTCATCTACTTTTTGAAAACCATAGAGAATTTGGCCCCTCCCCCAATGGAGTAAAACACATGCAGCGTGTGTCCCCTGGAAGCATTGTGGGATGTCTCAGAGCCCAAGCCTTTTGGTGACTAGGGTCAAGTTAGGAGCAGAGCTGCTTGGTAGTTAAATGAGGAAGGTTCACAGTAACATCATTAATATGTATTATGATGTTGTGGGAAGAATTAGAGAGAGAGAGAAAGCTTGGGTTTGAATCCTGCCTCTGACACTTGCCATTTGTGTCACCTTAGCCAGGTCACTAGACCTTTCTGGGCCTTAGTCTTATCTATAAAATGAGGAAGGGGTGGGGGGAGGAAATACATGACTTCTAAGTTCCCTTTCAGCTCTCAATCTATAGTCCTATAATCAAACTCTCACTTCAGCACAGCAAAACTCCAGCATTCGGCAGCTCCTTGTTCCCAGTCACTGAGACATATCCCCTCATCCAGGTGTTATTTTTTAAATTTGCTATTGAAGCAGCTAGGTATCACATTGGACAGACTGGGATGTCTAGAGACAGGAAGAGTCTTCTTTAATTCAAATCTGGCCTCAGACACTTATCAGATGTGCAAACTGGGCAAGTCACTTAGCCCAATTTGCCTCAGTTTCCTCATCTGTCAAATGACCTGGAGAAGGAAATGGCAAACCACTTCATTATCTCGGCCAAAAAATCCCCAAATGGGGTGACACAGAGTCAGGCACGACTGAACAACTACAGCAGCAAATTAGTTGTGCAGACTCTGTGCCTTTCTCTACCCTTGCTCCATTCTAAGAGGATGAAGAAAAAGCCCTGCTTTCACTGTTGTTCAGCATCTTCATATTGCTATTTTGAGGCTTGCCATGTTGTTCTGTTCACATAAAACACATCGGAGAGCTTACAGCATTGATCACTAGAACAATCTTGAAAGTCAGTTGTAAATCAATCATTACCTTTTGATTCTAGTGTTCCCTGTCCTGGTTTGACTAAGATCCACTTAGACCTTCACTCTCCTGGGGATTCCCTTGTGCAGAGAGGTGCCCCAGAAGCCCTGGAGAACTTAGCTCTTCCTTGGGTCAGAGTAGTCTGGTTCCAATTCTTAGCCTGGGGTGAATCAATTTGTAGGGGTGGGGTTTCTTCAATATCTTGATACCTTTATTGCAACATAATCGATTTACTTTGCTTTGTGTGTTTTTATGCCTTTATGTGCTTTATATTATGCATTTTTGAAAACATTGTTCTGAGAAGGGTTTGTGCTTAGCACAGTGCCTGGAATGTAGTAGGTGCTTATTAAATGTTTACTGATTGATTGAGAATGGGTTCATAGGCTTTCTCAGCTTTGCAACAGAGTTAATGACATAGAAAGATTAAGAGCTCTGGTGACCAATATCCCTGAGACCTCCTGGGTTTTCCTCACAGTGTTCTCCACAGGTATTGATATGTTTATAACCCTTTCCTCATTAATGACATTGGTTTTTGTGAAAATGCAACTTTAGTCAAAACAACATTGCTGGGATAGCTAAGTTCAACAGAAACAATCAAGTATATTAACTAGGGTGTGCCTATGTTCCCTGTGGATGGGGCTGGACCTGGAGGCAGGAAGACTTGAGTCCAAAACCATCCATAGACACTATGTGACCCTGGGTAAATTTCTTAACCTCTGTCTACCTCAGTTTTCTCATCTTTAAATTGGGGGGAGGGGTAATAATAGCACCCATTTCCTAGAACAGTTGTGAGGAATAAGATAATATTGGGGATTTGGGGGGAGTTTTGTTTTTTGGAGGGGGAAGGGCAAGGCAATTAGGGTTAAGTGACTTACCCAAGGTCACATAGCTAGTAAGTGTTAAGTGTCCGAGGCTAGATTTGAACTCAGGTCCTCCTGACTCCAGGGCCAGTGCTCTATTCACTGTGCCACCTAGCCACCCCATAAGATAATATTTGTGAAGTACTTTGTAACCCTTAAATAAGTACTCAATATATATTATCAGTATTCTTTCTTCTCAATCAGTACTTTTCTCCTTCTAAGAGGATAGCCCGATCTAGTTTTTGTCTGTGAACCAGAGCAGTCATTATCAGAAATGGGAAAGGTGAACAAGAGTGTCCCTGACCTCTCCACTTAAGGATCCCTGAGTTACTTCAACTGAGTTATTTTGCCATTATCACCTCTTAAAATAGAAAGGTAATGACTAATTCCTCCTTAGCCTTCAGGAGTAGGCTATGGATCTAAAATGCATTTTCTCTGAAGGATTTTATGTGAGAAAAACACATATTGGACTGGAAACAACAAAATAAAATGTCAAACAAATATATATATTAAGAGCCAGGTTTTTGTGTGTGTGTGTGTGTGTGTGTGTGTATGTGAGAGAGAGAGAGAGAGAGACGGAGAGGGAGAGAGGGAGAGAGAGGGAAGGGGGAGAAGAAGAGGGAGAGGGAGAGGGAGAGGGAGAGGGAGGCTGGGAGGGAGAGATGGAAAGCCTGTCCTCATCTCACCTGTTTTTCCATGTTTGTCCTCTGGTGGGACAATAAGCTTGCTAAGTAAATTCATGTATAATGTAATATGTAATGTAATGTAATATGGATAGAAGAGCAACAAAAGGGCTCTTCAATCCAGAATCTTCTTGATTGGCTGAGAATAAGACTAGGATGAGAAGAATGAATGAATTAGCTCATCCAGGTAGACTAATTCTAAAACTGGGAAGGACAGGGGAAAGAATCACAGAATAAAAATTACATCCTCACCTTACCCCAGCACTATAACTAGTAATTCTGGTATGTATGTGGCGGCATGCCCCCCCCCCAAAGAAAAAGCACTTTGGCAAGTGGGACAAGCAGACAGAAATATTACTTCAAATCTACATTTTAGGACAAATTTATAGGACTTGGAATCCTCAATTAGTTCTCCATCTGTTCTCTGTTCATAACTGGTTTCTCCTTGGAAGTTTCTCCCAAGGTCAACAGAAGCTAGAAAGGTCTCCAACTTTTTCAGGGCATCCTGGGTACATCAGGCCTTACCAACTGGCTTTCCCAAAGTCCATTGGTATGGGCTCTCTCCTTGCATGAAGGGCAGGCCAAAGTTGGTGAAAGATGAGAGAGCTTCAGTTCTTGACCAGTTCGCTTTGGGACTTTCCAGAGGCAGACCCCCTTTGGTTCTCTTCATAACCAATCTCCCTTGGAGACACTTTAAATGAGAACCTCCTTCTCCCCAAAGGGGTCACGACCCACACGTTGAGAACCACTGGCCTAGACTAACAATATTTAAGGGAGTAGATAGATATAATTCTAGTCCAATGTCCCCTCTGAGGAGAGGAGAGTGGCCAGCAGCCCCCAGCTCCTCCTTCCTCTCTTGGCAAGAAGGAAAGTCTCCCTTCCTTGGAGAAGGATGGGGGTGGGGGGGAAGGGCAGAAGAGTCTACAGCAGTGGTTCTCAACCTTCCTAATGCCACAACCCTTTAATACAATTTCTCATGTTGTGGTGACCCCCCAACCATAAGATTATTTTCATTGCTACTTCATAAGTGTAATTTTGCTACTGTTACAATTCGTAATGTAAATATCAGATATGCAGGATATGTTGTCATTGTTACAAATTGAATATAACCCACAGGTTGAGAACTGCTGGCTAGAGATTCTACTTTCCTTCAAGCCACACATCAACCATCCTCACCACCAGCGGACATCTCTACACACAGGGTTCACTCTTTTCCCACAGCTGTTTGATGGATTTGAGAGAAAGCCTGAAAAGAAAAGCTTTGAGAAAAATGCACACAGAATTCTGGACACAAGTACACTAGGCCTTATGGCATAGGAGCTAATTTTTAAAATGTTGAGTGGGATAATGAACAATGTGCCATGATGGAGACTTCAAAGTTTCTTCAGTTTTTGTGATTATGAAAACTTGAACCCATGTTGGAATCACATGTTCCTTTTGTAAATTGCTCAGTTTAAAGGAATAAAACAGTATGTTGTGGATCTGAGACTTGTCAGCTTGATCTGTCACCTTCAGAGGGCTACTTCTCCTAAATGCTAATTAACTTCTGCCTTCTTCTCATTTTGCTGGTTGCTCCATTGTCACAAAAAAAAAATTTTAAAGAAAAATTGGTCACTATGGAGATGCTGATAAATTCATCCCATTTTTCATCTATTTGTTCTCTTCCTAACTGCATTTATAAATATTCTTAGAATGATCTAGCTTATTGATCTAGTTGATCTCACCTCAAGATTTCCGCACCTTTATTTCCTCTTTAACTCATCCATTCACTCCGACTCATAATCTTCTCCAATATTTCTCTCCATTAACATTTTGAAAATAATTTATATTCTAAAATTGGTGTTGCCCTCTTCTTGTCATGCCTCTTCTTTATAAAAGGTTGGACAGCTGAGGAGCAGTTTAGGGACTCTGTTAAAGGACATACTAGAGGTGTGTCCTAGAATGAAGTAGCCTTTTGTCCCTTCCTTCTATGGACAGAAGGGACTAGGACAGGGTGGGAAATAAGCACCCTCAAAGCTGACTGTGGCCCTCTAGGTCCTCAAGTGCAGCCCCCTGATTGAGTCCAAACTTCACAGAACAACAAATCTGACCTAGAGGGCGACAGCTGGCCTTGAGGTCAAAAGTTCCCCACCCCAGGGCTAGGAGGTCACTAAAGAACCGTTCCCCTTCCAAAGGTCCAAAAGACCTTCCTTCAAATCCACCCTCAAACACTTACCAGCTTTGTGACCCTGGGCAAGTCACTTGACCTGTTTGCCCCAGTTTCCTCATCTTTAACACAGCACCTACCTTCCAGGGCTCTTGTGACCATCGCAAGAGGTAATAATCCCATAGCGCTTATCACAGTGCCTGGTACATGGTAAGTTATAAAAATGTTACCTATTATTAAAAGATGGGGGGAAACAACAGAACCACCAGACAAGACTGAAACAACATAATCACCAAAAAGGAATTAAGTAAAACATCTCCAGCATGAATGCCGTTTCTCTACTCAACTCAGCTAAATCTTGTTTCAAATTCTTAGTGAAATACGGAATTTACCTTACTAACAGAAGGAGCGTAAAACTGAGGGTCAGAATCTTGAAGGAAACGTGCCTTCTTCCTTTCGGGAGAGGAGGCGGTTCTGAGCTAGTTGGATTTTTGCCCAAATTTGTCTTTGCTACCAAAAAGGATATTGGGACATTACTGATATTTTTTCTTAAAAAATAAAAAACATAAATAGAAGTCATTAACTAGGAGTACAGAGTCAGACTCTCCCCCAAATTAGGCATTTTTTAAAACAATGAACAATAACACATCCCAGATCCCCATACTTCTGCTAAAGGAGTTACTGGGGCAGAGGCACCGCCCGCCCTCCGGCCGGGTTTCCGCAAAGTGCTCCTGCCAGACAGAGGGAGGATGGGATCAAAAGCTCCAGTTGCTTACGCTCAATCTTAAAAAATAAAGATAGAACAGAACTACGGTGGCTCTGCGGTGGCGAAAGTAATAACGCGCTACTCCCCGCCTCCTGTTGAACTCGCTTCGAGAAAGCAAAAATTAGAGCGCTAGTGAAGCCATGGTTGGGAACAAAGGACCACCCTGATGGTTTAGCTTCTTGGAAAAGGGGTGTCGCAGTGCAGGGAAGCATCCGGCCGGGTTTGCCGAGACTCCAGCCGCATTCCTCCCCAAGAGCCTATTCCTGAACCCCAGGGCCCCGCCCAAGAGAAGGGAAGGGAGGGGAGGGAAAGGGCGTGGCCTACGGCTAGGGGTTCTTCCGAGGGCGTGGTCCACTCTGGGCACAGCCTCCTCCTCCTCCTCCTTTTTCTCCTCTCTGCCTGTTTGTCAGTAGAGAGCTCCACCACCTAGTCGGATCGCCTTGCGACTGTTGGGGAAAGGTAATTTAGGTAAGTGGATGGGGGCTTGGACTGCAAAGCTGAGTAGGGTCCCACCACTGGCCCTGGCTCTACCGCCTCCCCATCTCCGGCGCCGAAGTAGAAGCCCAGCAGCCTAGGAGCTCTGATTAGCTTTTAGGGACTCTTTCTCTCCCCTCGGAAAGCTGTCTCTCGGCGGCCCGTCTCATTCCCTTCTCCTGCCTGTCAGAGTCGCTGGGGTGCAGGGGTGAAGGGCGGAGAGGGTTAGAAAGCAGGGTCACAGGCTCAGTAACCCAGAGGGAGCTCCAAGGTCAAGGCTTGCTTGGTTGCTTCCCCTGTTCTCACCGACTCCCGCCCCTCGTTGGGTGCACAGCTGGCGAGCACCACCTGCCCGAGCGCTTTCCCTGGGCCTCTCTGAACTGAGAGTACGCGCGACTTGGGGGAGACCGAAGGTCACGGGGCTAGGGCTGCCGCGGGCCTCTGGCGATGACTTTGTGGTTTCCCATCTTGCCTTGTAGGCAAGCAGCCCCGGATGCAGCCAGCACGCCTCCCTTTGGGGAACGCAGGGGCAGGGGAGGCTGGCTTGTTGCTAGGAGCTAGTCACCGCCCAGAGAATTGGGACTCTCTCTTTCTCCTGCCTCGTGGGGACGTTTGTCTGTCTGTTCGTATCTGCACGTGTTTGTTGGTTTGCTCCGTCCTACAGTAGAGGCCCAGCGGCGGGGCAGGGACCCGGCGGGCAGTCTCGGGGATGGAGCTTTAAAATATGGCCTGGCATTGCGGAGGGATTTTCAGGAGCTCTCCCAGTCTCGTGGATGCAGAGAGACCCAGAAGAACCAGGGTGGGGCTGAGGGACGTAGGAGTGCTGGCAGGCAGCTGCCCTTGAGTCATTCTCTGAAGTTGTGACTTCCATGTCAAACTTCCATCTTTGATGTATTCCTGTTTGATCTCTAGAGTTTACAAGCTACGTATTAGCGCCGGGGGTGGGGAAAAGCGGAAAGCGAAAGGCTAAAAACTCTGAGGAGGAAGGCTGCTGAAGGCAGTCGTGATCCTCATCCTTTGGGGGAGAAACATGATCGTAGGAAGATTGCCTCCCTGGACTTATTTGTAGCTACAGCATTTCTTACTGGGGTGGATTTCCTTGAAGCAAGGGTGTAGGGTTGAATCTGGGGATTTAAAACCAAAAGAACCAGGTGTCATTTAGGCCAACCCCCTCGTTTTTAGGGAAACTGAGGCACAGAAAGGTTAGGTGACTTGCCTGTGGTAAGTAGTAGCAGAGCTAGGTCTAGGACCCAGATCCTCAATCTCCACATTCCTAACTTTTCCAGACAGTTAGCAGATGCTTTCTAAAGCCTGCCTAAGAGTTCTCTCCTGTAGGCAGGAGGCTTGTTCTTGGGGAAATTGCTGATCACATGCAACCTACAGCTAATGGAAGATACTCAAGGTTATTGGGCACACGCCACATTGCAGCATTTTTCGGGGCTTTCAAAGTCTTGATCGAGTTGGATAGTGTGAGTCCTTGGATGGGTTTAAATGGATTTTTAAAAAACAAAACCAGGTCAGCTGCACTGTTTTGGAAAGAAGGTATAAAACCTGGATTCACATTCCACTCCTCTCCCTTTTCTATCTGTGTGACCTTGGTAAAGCATTCCACTGTCGTGGGCATCAGGTCCCTCATCTATACTATGAAAAAGATGAATTAGGATCCTTTCACCCTTTTGGAAGAATGAAGTTGTTCATTTTCGTTCAGAGACACAATGATGTACCCAAATATAATGATATGTCATTGTAGATAATAGTGGCAGTTTTGGAGACCTATAGATCCTTTAAAGGTCCTCATCAAGGCCAGATTATTCGATACTGAGTAGTGCCTTAAACAAAATCAAAGGTTGTCTTTCAATTCACTCACTACTCACAGGACCACCGCCTTAGTTCAGGCCTTTACCATGTCACATGGATTATTGAAGTGGCATTTTAATTCATGTCTCTGCCCCAGGTCTTTCTGACCTCAATCCATTCTCCATACAGCTACAGTATGGGGGGGAGGGAAAGTCACCTATAAATGATGCCTCAACTACCTCTTTTCTAAACAAACAGCAGCCTCATCATTCAGCTGAGACTGCTCCTTCCAGAGTTTCGAATTGTCCTTTAACTACCAAATCTCATGGTCTTTTCTCAATCCTCAACCTTGCTCACCTCTCTGAAGCACCTGACACTGTTGGTCACAACCCCCAAAAGAGATTATGTCGGGGGTTTTATGAAGTTATTTTCCCTTAGTTCTTCTCTTATCCTGCTACTCCTCAGTCTGCTTTGCAAGTTTTCATCTTTGTAACAACCTTTAAGGGTATCCTCAAAGTCTCTCTCCTGGCCCCTCTTCTCTTTCTTTCTCTTTACCCTCTCCCTCAATGCTCTCATCAGCTCCCTTGGGTTTAATTATCTCTATGAAAGTACTATATACATATATATATATGTACCTATATATGTATGTACACACACACACATATCCAACTAGTAGACATTTAGAACTCTCTTTCATGCTCTGAAACACATTATGTCCGATGTCCAAAACAGAACTCATTATCTGTTTCTCAAAACTTTCTTCTCTTCCCCAACTTCCTGTAACTGTTTAAGGTGCCACATCCTCATAGTTTCCCAGGCATGTAGCTGCCAGAGCTTTTCTTTACTACATTTATTCTTGTCTGTGTCCCCATCTCCCTAGTTGTACAGCTACCCCTTTATTTCAAGCCCTTGTCACCTCTTGCCTGGATTATTGCAATAGCGTCTGAATTGGTCTCCTTCCCTGAACTCTCTCCTTTCCAATCCATTCTCCATACAGCCTTCCAAAGTGATTTTCCAAAATCAAAAGTCTGACCTTATCACTCCCCATTTGTTACAGTTTTGGGGGGTCAGGCTGTATAGGTTTCACCTATACCCTTCCTCAACGGGCTTCAGGCGTCCCAGCTCCCGGCTTCCCCTTTCTCCAGGAGAAACAGCTGCACAGAAAACTTAAGACACAGGGCTTGCTTCTTTCTACTTTCTCTTAGGCTTGGCGTGGCTGGAACTCCCTCTCGTTTCTCTAAGCTTGGAGTGGCTGGACTTTCTCTTCTTCAGAATTCTCTAAACTTGGCGTGGCTAGACTTCCTTCTGCCTCTGGGTAGCCTGTATTTAAGTCCTTTCTCCAGGGCCCCTTAGGGCCCCTCCCCTGGCCTTGCCCTGGCCACAGCAAGCCAATCCTGCATCACCCCAAAGGCAGAGAGATAATCCAGTTTAACGGAAACAGGTGCAACCTTCACATTCTGTCCCCAGGTGATCACGGGCCTCCTTTTAGCTGAGGACCAATTCAACCCATTACCAACAAGAGCCCCAACACCCATTCTCAGTAAACTCCAGTAGGTCTCACTTCCATGATCAAACATAAACTTCTCCATTTGTCTTTTAAGGTTTTTTACAACCTGGCCCCTTCTTACCTTCCCAGTCTTTTGTTTTGTTTTGGGAGCTTGGGAGGCATTTGGGGTTAAGTGACTTGCCCACTGCCACATTTGAACTCAGGACCAGAAGTCTTTTTAATTTCAGCCTTAGCACACTATCTAATGTGTCACCTAGAAGCATTTATTATGGCCATTTTTGAGTCTTCAAACATCCTTATAATCCATTGAATCCCTTTATAACCGGAAAGATCTTTATAACCGGAAAGATCTTTATAACATCCTTTACCATCAACTCATTATCTTCAGGTGAAATATCTTTTGCTAAGGTATTTGATTCTAGGCTACTTTTTGCTGATTTTCTATTACATTGTTAATTATTTGCTTTCCCCTCCCCATCCCACCCCCACCCACCCTTTCCCCCCTGCTGCCCAGCTTGTATGTTTTTTTTAATCAAGCTAACATAACTATTTGGCAAGGTGAAATATAATTAGGAAGGTAAACACTTTAGTGCACACACAAAAAAGATACATTTAAAAAGCAAATGTAAATTATTTTTTTAAAAATTCAGTGTTACATTATCTCTGCCATTGTTCCCACTCTTAATTTGTTTTTAATGAATTTGAGACAGTGTGGTTAGTGGAATGAGAGCTGGACTCCAGTCCAGGAAGGTTTGGGTCTTGTTCTGTCTCTGATAACCATTACTGCAATAGTGTCAAACTCAGATAGCAAGAGTATTCATAAGGATCCTTGCAAGCAGCATGTTGTATTTTTATTTATTTTGTTAAACATTTTCCAAATTTTAATCTGGTTCTGGCCACACTCAGGAATTTTACACATTGCATGTTCCCACAGCCAGGTGTTTGAAACCCCTAGTCTAGATAACTGTCTAAAGCTGTAGCTGAAGGGAAAGTGATGCTCTTCATTGGATGAGGGAATTTCCCATTAATGAAATCGGCTCCCATCTCTATCTTTATTTGAGCCAAAGTCTAAATCTCATCTAATCCAAGACCCAACTCTTTAGTAGTCATTATGAATCTGCCTCAATTCATCTATTCATAGAATTTCTTAAAGTAATATTTTATCTCTGCAGGTTGGGATGTGCCTGTGACTACATTTTAAATAAAGCTGTGCAGAGATTTATTCATGTTGGAGCTAAACACTTCTCATGTGCTGGAGCACAGCCGGTGATGCTGCAGACTCCTGAGAATCAGTTCTAGGCTGCCAGAATGTCTTTTGTTAGACTGGAGGTTGGGGGTGGGAGGAGGATTGAAAGCTTAAATTTTTTTCCAGCCTTGTAACTGTTTCTCTTCCATAGCCTCCTATGTCCTTCCTTAGTAGGACCAAAGACCTCCCACCTATGTCTTGGCCTTTAAGTTCATGAGCTATCATGAGGCGAAAAAATCGATTGGAAGGTTGCCATAGTTTTACATGTAGTATTAGTACTGTTGTCCACACAGCAAACACCACGAAGATAAACCAATACCCTCGAAAAACTGGAGAAATTGGGAATGGTACTCCTTCCTCTGCCTCCTGTCCTTGTGTTAGCTGTAGAGTGCAAGTACAGTATTAACTTGTTAAGGATGAAGACTTGCTTCAGTTTGGAACTCTTTCTGAACTTTGTTTTCCCCAGAGAAATTCCATATGGCCAGAAATTTCAGGCTGAAATCAATATCACTTATTTAGCTAGTTAACTACTTCCTGGACATCTGTGTGCTGCAGTGCACTCTAGTTTGGGAAGGTCTCCTAAAGATTACATTAATGATTAGACGCAAATCAGTCTAGTAGATAATACATGGGCAACAATGTAGGCTTATTCAACAGTTCTGTATGTGTGATGTATAGAATGAACGAGTTGAGTTATTCAAAGGATGGTCAGGGCTAAATAAAATCACTTCAGGAAGGCTTCCTGGAGGAGGCAGGTTTTAAGGTAGTTCTAGAAGAAGGTGATATACATGGTTTCAGACATTGAAAGGGAATTCCATTTGGGAGAAGTCGAATGTGCTTAGGCATTTTGATATGTCAAGTCAAGGATGATTTTCTTTGATTGTTGTTGCTAATGATAGCTAACCTTTAAATGCATTTCAGTATATTTCCAAAGCACTTAGCTCTCAGAGTTGTGAGGAAGGTAGAACAGGCCCCACTTCACTATGAGGAGACAATTTAAAGATTATGACTTGACCATCATCATGTAGCTAATAAGCCTCAACCTCAGTCTCCCATCTCCAAATTCAGCACTCTAATTATACTGTTGCGAAATTGTTGCAGGATTTGGAAAAATTAGCTCTGACCACAAATTTAAGTCTACTGCCTGTGAATTTTACTCTTTTCTCTTCCCTACTCATTCAGACTTTTTGCCTTTTGTAAAACAGACACAAGGAAACAATGTTTACTCAAAAGGTTACATTATCAGAGAGCTAAAGGAAGTAAGACTTTATTATTTACTCCAAATTAACATGGAGTAACAGAAAGGCTTGACCTGACCTTGCAAAGGCACATCTGAGAAAGCTAGTTTGGGATGTATGCATATATGGGGGTTTTATGTCTCTTTTTTAATCGTGATTCAAAGAAGGAGATTTGGAGTTTATATTCACTTGCCCCCAATCTAGTTTGTTGGGGTTTTTTTAAGATTCTTTTCGAAGAGAAGGAGAAACTCAGTTTCATTCGAGAGTGGTTTTAATGCCTCTTTACCCACCAAAGTGTGGATTCAGAGACAAGGTAATGTCCTTGTTTTGACCTTAACAGAGCTGACTTGTACCAGTTGAGCTTGTCTGATATAGCTAAGCACCAGACAATATCTGGACCAATGATAGATGCCTCCTTATCTCTCCAAGGGGAAGATAATGAATTAGGTGATTGTTTTCATTACTGGTAGTATTTATACAAAAAGTGTTGAAGTGAACTTAACACGCCTAGATTTAGAAAAGTTTCATATCTAAGTCATATTACTCATGGCCTGTCATTTAATTAGTATAGAGGAAACTTGGGTGAGAAAACTCCTTCCACCAATGTGGCATCTTCTTTGTAACTGACAGCCCTAGAGAGTTGCCTAGAACAGTGAGATGTGAAATGATTTGCCCAGGTCATATAGCAAATATCAAAAGTGAAACTTTAGCCTACGTCTTCAAAGATCTTAGGACAGCCTGTATCCATTATACCATGCTACCTCTCATAGCTATTTGCTTTTCTTTTTTAATTGTGTTAAAGAGCACTGCCCACTGACCTTTCATTTGGAGAGCTGGAATGCCAGCAATGCTTACTTAAATAAAGCGAAATTCCATTTTTTCCCCCAGACCTTTCACAAGGAGCACTTGCTGTGCTCCTCTTGCATTCGGGTAGAGTGCTGGAGAGCAGAGACCTGACTCCACTGCCTAGTCATCTGCTAGCCAGCTGGATTGAAGCCTAAAGGTGGGAAAAGAATGGGAAATAGCCCACTCCTGGAGAGGTGCCTTCTCTAGAACTCTACTGATATGGATAATCAAGCTTTGGGTTTAGGAAAATTTATTACTATTTTAGTCTTTTTGAAACCCACTATTTAGCCCTTAATGACATTGCAATTTCACTACCTTATAATTTACTCACATGTATATGCTGTATGTTCTCCTGCAATTCTTCTCCCAAACCCCCATGTAATGTAATTTCCCTAAGGGCAGAAGACTGGAATTTTTGGCACCAAGTCTTACCACAGTGCCTTGTCCAGCAGGTGTTTAATACACGTTTTGACTTGAATGCACTATATCTGCTATAGCTTAATAAAGGGGATTGCTTTATTAATTAAACACTAAATAGAGCCATATTTTTAAGCAAAATTAGTTGTAGTTTTATAACTTTAATATGCCATATGAACTTTGATATTCCATATGAGAAATAAAGCCTGGCTCAGGTTGTTGAGTAGGAAGGAGATCACTTTTTTTTTAAATCATTTTTAATGATTTTTTAAAAATCATTTAAAATCATTTCATAGTACAAGTTTTGGTCAAGGGGACTTTGTACTGGGAAACTACTTGAGTTCACTTAAGCATAATTCAGAAATACTGTTAGCTTAGCCCTGGTGCAGTAGAAGGAACTCCTGCCTGATTAAGATAAGAGCAGATCCAGAAGCATGAAATTAGAGAAAAGGTTAGGTCAAGTCCTACAGTTGGAAAACCTTCACCAGTGAGCAGCATTACTAAAGAAGAAAGAACCTTAGTCAAAACTCATTCTAAAACTCATCTCAAAGCAAACTGAGGAAGTGACCATTTCTTCTAAAACTCAGATATTCTCCTTTTCTACAGCAGATAGCCCTTACTCTTAAGCTTTTAAGAGTTTGTAAGAGTTACAATTTCAAATGAAAGCATATGGTCCCTTTGGGGCTTGCCTGAGATAAGGTTTCCAACCAATTGCTCCCAGCAGAAAATTTTTCCCAGGCAACTTTGACTCTTATTACCACAAACTCCTACTACTTAACCTTACAAGCTTAAATAATGCCCCTCAGCCTCAGCCATTGACAGTCGCTGTGACCAGTTTACATTTTATACAAGACAGCAACAATACAGTTTAGTTTGGAAAACCCTGCTCTGTTCAGACTTGACTTCATCCTGCCGATGTTTTCTCTTTTGGTCCAATACGACTTGAGCTGTGGGATTTTTTTTCCCCTTCTGTTGTATTAACCCAACAGTTCTCAACCTGTGGGTTATGTACAATTTGTAACAATGAAAATACACCCTGCATATCAGATATTTACATTACAATTCATAACAGTAGCAAAATTACAGTTATGAAGTAACAACAAAAATAATTTTATGGTTGGGGATCACCACAACATGAGGAACTGTGTTAAAGGGTCGTTGTATTAAGAAAGTTGAGAACCACTGCATTAACCTGAACAGTCATTCTACTTTTTGAGAATTCAATCTGGTTTCCTGGCTGAGGAAGAGGGAGTCATTTCCTTAGCTGAGCCCAAAAGATTCTTCCCCTGGTCTTCAGGTAGATTATCACTGTGAATTTGTAGTTAACATCTTTCCCATTTCTTAGAAGATTCCTGACCTTAGAAAACAATCCTTCCACTGTCTGGACTTGCTTTGGCCCTGGCTCATTTCCATAGAACTTTGCTCTCTAACCCATGTTTCTGGGTTCTCTTGTCCTACTTGGTCTTGGCATATTTATGAGCAGGTGAACCTGCTTATGCCTTCAATTTAAAAGCTGCATACTCATATTTTCTAGGTTCAGTTTCCTGAGGAAACATTTTCCCAAACCATGTTGCATTCTAGACAGTCCAGGTATCCAGGGCACCCCAGAGTAAGAATAGACAGTTGAAGGGGAGGAGGAGATAAGTTTTTACCCCAACCTCAAAACACAAGCATGTTTTTCTCCATATCCCTTAACTACCATGCTACTCTGCATCTTCTCATACTGACCTTGAATCTCAAGTATGATTCACTTTGGGAAAAGAATAAGCATTCTGTAATTATATACAAACTTTTATTCCAGTGGTTCTCAACCTTCCCAATAAATGCCAGGACTCTTTAATACTCCTATGCGGGTGTATGTGCATGTAGGCAGACTCGTCTAGAGACGGATAGAAGAGCTGTGTCTTGGTTCCTAAGACCATCAGAAATATGTGTTTTCCAATGGTCTTAGGCAACTCCTGTGAGAGGGTCATTCGACCCTCAAAGGAGTCATGACCCACAGGTTGAGAACTGCTGCTTATTCCGTGTATAAACCATTTAGGAAATTTTAGCCCCCACTAATCACACTTACATTGGGTGATTTTTTTTTAATTTTAGGTTTTGTTTTATTTTTATTTAAAGAACCACTAAATGAATTGAAGTACCACAACAAACAGAACCAGGAACTCTCTTTTAAAAGGGAAACATTTTGAGTTCATTCTAGAAGTGATCATCTACTTTTATGGGAATAGAGCTGGTAGCATGAAGTGTTAAGAATATAATTAAAAGGCATCCTCTAAGATTAAGAAAACAACTCTGACTCAGATCCCAGTTCCCGTTGCATAGGTAGTACATTGTCAGTTAGAACTGGTCAACCTCATCCATTTTGCTGGTTCTGATGGTTATGCCTAACTAAATCCAGCTTTGTACATCAAGGTTGGAGACTAAGACTTTCATTTTGGATTTCCAAATTGGATGTTTTAAGACTTTGCAGTAATAACCATTCAGTTTCTGAACTACTTCCTACTTGTATTATCTTAGAAAGTAGGATTAGGGAATGGACTTATTATATGATTATAGGAATGTAGGAAACGCCCTTTACCAGTGCAAGGCAACATCTTTGCAACTTACAAGTTTTTAAAAGTCACCTATGAGTATTAAAAATATTTTAATCAACTACAAAAGACCTATGATGGAAGATGCTGTCCATCTCCAGAGAGAGAACTGATCAATAGAAGTGTGCATACTATGGTTTTACAGATATAAATACACACACACATACATACATATACACCCCTCTGTGTCAAATGTTAGCCTTCACTATTCTGGGGTGGGGGAGACAGCTTGGAACTTAAAAGGTAACAAAAGAAAAAATAAACAATTAAATTTTTAAAAGCCAACTAGACCTCTGAAAAGTGGAATGATTTGCCAGGATCACAAATCCAATATGTGTCAGAAGCAAGATTTAAAGTTGAGTCTTCTGGACTCTGAGGCACAGGAAAATGGGGCATGGATGTTTTGTTTAAAAGTTTATTCTGGTTCATCACCATGATCATGAAACAGGATACAGATCAAAAACTAATCATTTTGTTTTCAAGAGACTATGGGCTATTTTTCCCTTTTCTTATGATAAGGTATGGAGGGCTTGTAATTTATATTAATGAAGGATAGATACCTTTGAAATTGCAAATCCGTTAGACCTCTGTACCTGGGTTCAAATCTCAGCTCTACCACCTATGGGTGACCTTGGGCAAGTACTTAACTTCCCTAGATTTCTGTCTCTCTTCTGTAAAATGAGAGGCTTGATTAATCTCCAAGGTCCCTTCCAGCACTAAATCTGTGAACTTATGACTAACAGTATAAAGTGCTTTTCTTGAGCATCCCCACCCCAATAGACATCACAAGAAGTAACCAGTAAGTGTGTTTTTGGAAGGGCTGGTCAACCCTAAATAAAATAACCTTTAGCAGATTTAGTCTGATTAGCTCCACCCTACTTGGCTCAGAAGTTTTTTCCTCTTGGGCAACTATTGGGGGTATGCCCAAAGTGGAAAGGGCAAAGTCTAGGCTTTACTCATCATATTTTAGACATGATAAAAGTCACTTTTCCTGAAGTTTAACTTCTGGATCTATAACTTCCTTGTGAATACAAAGCATTGAGTGGGGTACAAAGAAGTGTAAAGAACAGAGACCCTGCCCTTAAGGAATTTATTGTCTGATTACAGAGAAAACAGATCCACTCCCTTGCATTTATTGTTAGTTTACTTTCCTTGTAGCCTTGCAGTGCTTAAATAGGTGATGGGCAAATATGAAAGACAGTCAGAGGAGAGGGAGACCTACAAAAACTGGGTGATCCAGTTACAACAGATGGGGCTAAAGGTAGGCAAGAGAATGGGTGAGAAGAAGAGGATACTGCTGAAGCAGAAATTCAGGAAGCACATTAAGAGGACTGATTTGTGCCTCTTTTCTTTAACACCTTCACACTGCTTAATCCTCTTCAGCTTAATTGACTCTTCATTACTAAATCCAGTTCAAAGACATTATTCTCCTAAATATCTGATGGTATTTTAACAGTTGTGATTCAAAGATCACAATCAGTGATTCAGAAAAGATCTTCAAGGATGGAAAAGATACTACTCTTGATCAAGGAAAATTTATCTTTCCAAAAAGGAAAAAATAAAACCTGCAAATTATAGGCCAGTGAACTTTGAGTTTGGTTCCTAACAAAATTCTAAGACTATTATTAAAGGAGTGTTTAGTGAATATCATGGGGGGGGGGGCCATGAGGGACTGGGGGAGGAAGGAAAGTAATGTTCCCAAGGAAGCAGAATGCCTTTAATCTAACTAGATCTCCAGCCTGACT
Organism: Pseudocheirus occidentalis; assembly: GCA_028646575.1. Classification (NCBI taxonomy): domain Eukaryota; kingdom Metazoa; phylum Chordata; class Mammalia; order Diprotodontia; family Pseudocheiridae; genus Pseudocheirus; species Pseudocheirus occidentalis. The sequence continues at coordinate 47,007,245 of CM053593.1, forward strand.
TTTTTGACAAAACTACTAAATTGGAAAAGCACAGGTATGTTAGAGATATACTATAACTTACCTGGGTTTTAACAAGATGTTTAACAAAGTCTCATGCTGTTGTGGACTAGATGGAATAAGGTGAGTTAGATAATATTAGACATATTCAGAACTAGTTGAAGGGCCAGCTCCAAAGAAATCTTTAATTGTTGAGTGTCAGCTTTAGAAGGTCTCTAGTGGAATGTTACAGGGAACTTTTCCTGATCCTATGCTTTTAATACTTATCAATAATCTAGTTAGGGGTATTGATAGACTGCTTATCCAATGTGTAGATGATGGTAGGGATATCTAGATAAACTGGATGTTGATCTCCAAAAATATTTTGACACAACTGAAATAAAATAAATATAATAGGAATGTATATAAAGCTATACACTTAGGTTTTGAAAAATTCTCAAATACCAGGTAGGGAGTCATGGTTAGACAGGTTTTTGGGGGGGGGGAGAAGTATCAAAGGTATGGTTGACCAAAAACTTAAAGTGAATTAACAGTGTGCTAGGGGAACCAATGAAGCTAATACATTTTGGGGTTGCATTAGAAGAAACATAAGAGATAAGGGGGTGATAGTCTCATTGTACTATACCCTAGTCAGACCATATCTACAGACAGCATAGTGTTCAGTTTGGGGTGACACATTTTAAGAACATTGATAAGCTGGAAGGCCACCACAATGATAAATAATAGGCTCAGCTGAAAGAACTGAGGGTATTTGGCCTGAAGAAAAAGATGGGGTGGGGTGAGGGGCAACATTATAGTTGTATTCAAATATCTGAAAGCCTTTCATATAGAAGAGAGACTAGATGTGTGATATTTCTTGAGGGCAGAACCAGGAACATTAGGTAGAAGTTACAAAGAACCAAATCTTCATGCAAGGAAAAACTTTCTAACTAGGACTGTACCAAAATAAAATGGGTTGCCTTGGGGAATCAAGGTCCTGCCTTTGTCGGAGGCCTCCAAACTAAGTGGTTACTTATCAGTTATAGTATAAAAGAAATTCTTGGTGAATTATGGATTGCACTAGATGGCTACTGAGGTCTCTTCTAGCTCTGAAATTCTATAATTCTGCAACTACCTGAATCTTCTGACCTTGTGACACTGTCCTGGTCTTCCTTCTACCGATTCACTTCCTTCAGTAGCTCTTCTTCCTAATCCATTTCTTTCTTTACCTATCACAATTTCTTAGTGAAAATTCTAAAAGACTTGTAGGAGATTTCTATTATAACATTGTTCTCAAAGTTGATGTTATGAAACTCCCAACTCCCTTGGATGAGGTTTAAGTGGACATGCAGTTCATTGTTCCTACCAATGATGAAGATGTCAGTGGACCATTCCAGACCCACCTGTGTACCTTTCCTCAGATCTTCATAAGACCACTACAAAGGACCCACCTAAAGTACTGGAATCCTTGCTTAAGTCCTTGTTCTCACTGTTCATCTGTTGTCCCTTGCTCTCAACACATGACCAGCCCATAGTCTTATGGAATCATACTTTCTTTGATATCCTTTACACTCCTTGGTTGCTTATTACTTGTTTGTAAGTGTTGAAGCCTGCTCACTGCTACCATAGTCCTTTCCATTGCATTTTGGCTTATAATCAGATTGATTGCTTTAGAGATGATCCTGCAACACAACTCAGAACATAGAATCTAATAGTCGGAAGGGACTTAAGCAGCCATCTATCAGCCATATAAGAAAGGAATCCCCTCTGTAACAAACCTGGATTATCCAGTCTCTACTTGAAGACCTAAGAGCACTCAACTTGGGAGTCACTGAACTTGAAGTTTGAACCACAGCTCTACAACTTAGTACATGTGTGGCCCTTAGACCAATCAATTCATCTCTCTGTCTCAGTGTCCTCATTTGGGTTAAAGCTATGATCCTATAACCTCTCAAGTCATTCTACTTTTGTCTCTCAGCCATATAATTCTACAGTATTGCATAATATGGAATGACACTACTCCAACCAGAGGACTTAACTAATTCAGCAACCTCCCCTTTTAAACATTCAGGAGAAAAAATACCCGAGGAACAAAATCCTTGTCCTCAGAGAAGTCCTAATGCTATTGAAAGAATGAACTGGCTAACAGAAAACTACATAAGAGTGACAAAATGTATGGTATGTCTAGGAAAAGGAAAAAAAACAGTGTTCAGTTGCCCAAGGGGAGCAACTGTGTGCCTTTTGTTTTATCAGCTACTCAAACCCAGTCAGTTGAGTTTTTTTATCTATTAGCTGTATGACAAGTACTCTCTAGGGAGTAGTTGTGACTGCCAAGGAGCAAGAATTCAGCAAGTATCGATCAGGTTGTTTTAAATCCAGAGTGAATTGTGCTATGTGTGAGGGTTTGTTTTTTTGGGTTTTTTTTCTAGTTGTTTCCCATCTGCCCTTACCATTTCTCCATTCCCTATACATTGTTACAGTGCTGGGTATAGACATCACCAAAACTTGACTTGGTTTCCTCATGAAGGCAGAGAAATGACCCTGGGTTTACAAAGACAAAGTTAGCTGAGTAAATGAGCTCCAACGGTTCTTTGCACATAATAGGAGCATAATAAATGCTGATGGCCTTACAGTTGAGGAGTCTTTTCATATGCACCTGGTGATTGGTTCTAGGATGAACCTAGCTAAACTCAGAGAGCCTCATAATAGATAATAGGCCTTCTTCCTTCAGAAATAAAACATGACCACCCACTCAGACTCAGAGGACCTGCTTTCTCTATGAAGGGAATTATCCATACCAGCTCATTCAGAGATCCTTAAAATACTTTTAAGCAAGGTAGATTTGATGTCAGTTAGTACAGTATACCTTTGATATCTCTAATCTTTCAGATATTTAAAAATATTCTAAATGAGAATAATGTCTGAAGGTCACCTTCGGTGGTCTAGCTAAACCAGCATCTCCCTATATCCTATATATAATGCCACATATCTCACAGTCATGGCAAGGGGATTTTTCATTTTGATGAAGCACTGAGTGCAGCTGCCTCCACCAGCGGTGTGGGCAAAGTTTGTCTTTTGCCATTCCTCTTCTGTATTTGCACCTACTCTCCAAAGGTCTAATAGAATTTAAGTTCCTTGAGAACAGAGAAGACTTTGGTTTTTGTCTTTGTGTTTGTAGTGCCTAGCATGTAACCCTTCAAAGCCTGATAAGTTCTTTCATATTTTCCTCTGGCTGTCCAAACCCACCTCCTCCACCCAACTGGCAACACACACACACACACACACACACACACACACACACGTACGTTTTCTCTGCTTCAAAATTATTCCTGCCTCCTTTATTTTTTTCAAATCATAGTTTCTAGTCTCAATGTAATAAAATCCAGATTCCATTAAAAAAGACTGGTTAATTTATGCAGTTGTGACTTCTGTTCCTTCCAGAAACCATTAGGATTTTAAGAAAGGAACTTCTATGTTAAACCCATGTAAATATCAAACTTCTGGAATGTCATTTAGTGACATTTGTAGAAAGCTTTCCTGAGTATTCTTTGCCTGTTCTAAGGGTACTAGCTTCCCCAACTCCCACCATGTGCCCTTTAAAAAAAGGTAGGGGGAGGCCAACAAATTGATACTCTTCTACTTTTTAGACTACCTTTCTACAAGTTGTTCAGTGACTTCAAACCAGTCTGTGGATTAGTCTTGTATTTTTTCTCCCTAGCTCATCTTCTTTTCCCAATCCGTCCTATACACTTCCACCAAAATAATTTTCCAAAGGTAGGAATCTGACCACGTCCTTTCCCTTCTCAGAAACCTGTAGGGATTCCACATTTTCTTTTGGCTAAAATACAAATGCCTTAGCTAGGCATTTAAGGAGCCCGACAATTTAGTTTTTTTTTTTTTTTACCTAGACACAATGTAGTATAGTGGAAAGAGCCCCAAATTTGGACTCAGTAACTGAGGATACATCTAGCCTCTCTAATGCATACCACTTTGTGAGATCTTGGACAAATCACTTAACTTCATCAATTTCCTGTCTATAAAATCAAGAGGTTGGGCTAAAAGAACTCCAACATCCCTTTTAGCTCTAAATTTGTGATCTTACCTTCCCAGAACTTATTTCATATTGCTCCCTCAGTTTTTCTTGTATTATAATTGTCTACATATTGCATGCTGTCCCCCCCCCCAGAGTCTAAGCTCCTTGAAGGCAGATTCTTTTTCATTTTTTTTTATTTTACAGATGAAGAAATTGAGGCTTGCTGAGGGTCCCATAGCTAGTGAATAGAACAGGATATGAACTCAGTTCTTTCTAACTCTAAGTCTGACACTCTGTTCTCTACACCATGGGGCCTGTTTTGTATAGCATGTTGTACATAGTGACCACTTTAAAATTGTTAAAATTTGATAATACCATGTGAAATGGGATGCGATTGTCGAACTCATTTACAAACTTAAAAAAGATTGAAGCAAACTTGCTTACATCTAGGCAGAAGAATAACTCAAAGAACATATGTATAAAGGTTGGAACTATTTTCTCTATAAGGTGGCGTTGTATTGGAGGAAGGGGAACCTTCATTCCTGTCTATAAAATCGAGAGGTTGGGCTGAAAGAACTCCAACATCCCTTTCACCTCTAAATTTGTGATCTTACCTTCCCAGAACTTATTTCATACTGCTCCCCTTAATAAACTGTATTTTAGTCAAACCGGACTATGAGACTATGGGGGAACCTAGAGACCCTTCATTAAGGCCATTTGCAATGTGATTTTTGTTGCTAGCCAAACTTGAAATTAGAACTCAATTTGAATCCTAAATTAGAACTTACCAGTTGTGTGACCTTGGAAAATTACTCTAAACCAATCTTCATCTGTAAGATGGGAAGATAACATGTGGGGCTTTTCTGAGCATTTTTATACGTACATACATACATGCACCTTGCCTTTTCAATTGTAAAATGCTATGTAAATTTGAACTGATGATATTCTATTAATAATTGCTGCTCCAATTTTATCTTTTTACTCTCTAACTTATTTTCTGAATTCCAGAAATGACCAAAAAGCTTGCTGAGAAAGGGCCAAAGTCCTTGGGTGCTCATTTTCTGGGCCCTGCTAAGCAGGCCTTTCACAGTCATAGATGCCAGTTGCAGAGTCATGGAGGGGACAGGCACTGCCAGCCCTGGGTTCTGCTGGGATCTGACCATCACACAGGAGCAGGGCAGACAGAGCCGTTTGCATTTCTGTGTTTTGTTTATTGATTTTGAAGCTGAGTTGTTATGTCTGAGTTTCCACGTGAAACACAATTCATGTGAACCTCGGTCCAAACAACCCCACAAAACCCTTCTTTTCCTCATGAAAAATCAGGTTTTTGGGACTTTGATAATCTTTCCAATCCTGGAGTCAAGAAGACCTAAGTTCAAATTTGGCCTCAGACACTACCTGTGTGACCCTAGACAAGTCACTTAACCTCTTACCTGCCTCAGTTACCCCATGTGGGAAATGGGGACAATAATAGCACCTGCCTCCTAGGGTTATGGTGAGGAGCTAATGACGTAGTAATTGTAAAATAATTAGTTATCAGTGCCTGGCACATAGTAAGCCCTATATAAATGTTAGCTGTCATTATTATTATTGCTCATGTATGTTCCAACAATACTGAGCAGATAGTAGGTAATAAACAAATATTTATTGGGGCATTAGAAAATCTGTGTTGGGGCGACTAGGTGGCGCAGTGAATAGAGCACCAGCCCTGGAGTCAGGAGGACCTGAGTTCAAATCTGACCTTAGACACTTAACACTTACTAGCCGTGTGACCTTGGGCAAGTCACTTAACCCTAATTGCCCTGCCCTCCCCCCTCCAAAAGGCAAAAAAAAAAATCTGTTTTGTGCATCCTCTCCAAACATCAACTATATACCTTTTCTCCCTAACGGGGATATTTACCTAGTAAGAGCATTATAAAAACACAGATCTACTTTTTCTTGCTATGTTCCCACAACAAAGATTCATATTTAATTCCATAAAGACTTACATAGTACTTACTCTGTAAATAGCCCTTTGTTAGAGAAAATACACAATTTAGAGAACATTCAGTTCCTGCCTTCATGGAGCATCCAGTCCAGCAAGGATATAACATGTACCCAAATAACTAAAATACAACAAGATATAATGAATGTAAAACAAAGTATTATGTAATATTGTAGATAGGAGAGGTCATTGTCACCTAGAGAGCACTGAAGTGGGTCTGGGAAGATGTGAAATCTGAGCTGAGCTTTAAGGGCTAGATAAGAATTCACCAGGCAAAGAAGAGGGAAATGAGTCCCTCCGGGTACAGAGAAAAGAATGAAGAGCACAATGAAGATGAAGTACAGCATGTTTGAGGACGCAGTCCTGGATGACTGAAATGTAGAGAGGTAGAGGAAAGTAGTAAAATAAAAGTATGTACTATTTTGTGCTGATTTCATAGGTCAGTAACTGTGTATTACTTGGTCTTAGAATTGCCTGGAGTACTACAGGTTTGTGACCTGTCCATGGTCTCCATAGCTAGTATTTCTAAGAGACAGGACCTGAACCCAGGTCTTCTGGGTTGGTCTTTCCACTCGATCATATTGCTTCTCCTTCATATGTGTTACAGTGTGTTTATAGAAGCATGCACTCTCCTCAAACCCAGCACTCAGTAACATAACAAATGATAACTAACACAAAGGGGTTGTGTGACTTGCTCATAAATGCACAGCTAGGATGTAGAGTCAGTCTTCAAGCTCAGGTCCCTTGATCTCAAGTTCATGTTTGAAGATCTAAATAAGGAAGTTCTCACCACCAAACTCCTTGGCAGTGTCCAATCACCCATCAGAATTATATGTGGTTTTTATCAATGAAAATGACATTAAATATATCTGCTTTCGCATTGCACCCCAAATTCCCTAGCCCTTTTTAACTGAAACCTCCTACCTCTGTTGCCTCCCCCTATTAGAATGTCAGCTCATTGAGAGCAAGTACGACCTTGGTTTTATTTGTAGCCTCAGGGTTTAGCACAGTATGTTACACGCAGTCACTCCTTAAGAAATGCTTTTTATAAATAATAAGTTTTTTCAATAGTAAACTATATGTATCCATTTATTCTTCCATTATATGAGAATTGGGTCAAGCTTGAGATCTTTTATTCCTTCCTAATGCCTCTTCCAACTACACTGAGAACTGGACTGTTTTTCCCTCACGTCCTAATGGTGTGCTTTTTTTTCCAACAGTGTCAAGATGGCAGTCCTCTCAAAGGAATATGGTTTTGTGATTCTCACTGGTGCTGCCAGTTTCATATTGGTCACTCATCTTGCCATCAATGTAGGCAAGGCTCGGAAGAAGTACAAGGTGGAGGTAAGTGAAGGGTATGAGCTGCTCCTTTTTACAGGCTAGCCTCTAGCTCTCAAAGAGGGAGGGAGGCTAGCAGTCATGGCAAACTTTGCAAGGACATGTTACCATTGGATATTGTGACAGGGGAAAATAAGAAAGAGGGAAACACTTGGTTACCTAAAAATAGGATTGAATGTTTATCTGCCATGTGGAAGGCATCTGATATAGTACATATAACAGAGGACCTAGGTTCAAATCTCACCTCTGCCACTTAACCTGTGTGACCCTGGGCAAATAACTTAACCTCCCAGTGTTCTCATTTGTAAAAAGGAGACTGCTTCCAGCTCTAATTTTAAGGTACTGTGATTTTATTTCTGTGGATCTACAGTTAACAAGGCTCTAAGCCAAATGTATTTTGAAAGTGTGATTCATAATTCTGCAGTCAGCATGCATTTATTAAGTGCCTGCAGATGCTAAGCATAGTACTGATTGCCAGGCCTCCATACTCGACTCAGAAAATAGCTTCATTAAGTTGCTTTGGAATAATGGAGTATGAAATTTCAGCCTGAGTTTGGAAATGATGCCTGGCGTTGATCCTTTACCAGGATCACCATATAGCAAAGCTGCTATTTGAGAGTGCTGGACCTGGAGTTAGCAAAAACCCGTTCCAGGCCCAGCTCTGACACTTGCCAGCTGGATATCATCAGGTCAACCTCTGGGCTTGTTTTTCTGTCTCTGAAATGGGAGGGAAAAAAATAATGCTAGCATTAGCCACAAGGTTTGTTGTGAGGTAAGGGGGTTTTTTTAAAATAGATTTTTAATTGATATATTTTATTTTTGTAGAGTCCAGATTTTTCTGTCTCCTGTCCACTTCACTTACAGAGAATTACCCCATAAGCCAGAAAATAAATATTTTTTAAAAGGGGAAAGAAAATATTCAGCAAAGCCAAACAATTTTTGAGGAGAAATCTCTCATATGCAGTGTTTCACACCAGTAAATAAAGCAACTTCCTACCCCCGCCCCTTCTGCAAAGAAGCAGGGAGAAGTAACTTCTGATACCTCTCTTTTGGGGGAAAGCACTTTATAAACCATTAAGTATTAAATAAATATGAACCATTTTCAGTATTCGTTTCAAACTCCCTAGAAATATTTATGTGTTCCCTCGCTATCTGCCACAGTGCTCTGCACCGAGGGATCTCACAGATGGCTGAAGCCCAGCTAGCATTCCCCAGGCAGTTCGGAACAAAAGAGTCAAGACTGGGCAGGGTTCTGCCCACCCCTACTCTAAAACTCAGTGTGTTGACTTTGCTTCAAGAATTTAAAATAGGGAAATTTTGACTAACAGGGGAAGCTAGCTAGCCTCAATGAGTCAGCTATGTACTGGAGGGAATTGTGGGGAATTTAACTCTGATCACTGTATGGAAGCCAACTCCCCAAAGTGTCTGCCCTGGGAGAAGGGTGTGGTGAGGCTAGCTTGGAACCTCCCCTGCCAGCCTTACCCTGAAAAAGAATTTGTAGCCATAGGTTGAATGGTAATATCTTAAAACTGGTCTAGGAGTGGCATCAACTCTATCTTATGCACACACACACACACACACACACACACACACACACACACGTTGGGGGAGTGGTGAGGAGGATTCTGGTCTAGATTATGCTCAGGACAGCAATAGTATTGCTGTAACAGTTTTCCAGGCTTTACTAGTAATGTCTATTTTCTGAAATCACTGATGTATGTGTGATAATGTGGTGTTGCAAAAGTCTTAAGTTAAAGCTTAAAACTACATTAAAATACCTTCTGTTTGGAGTAAGGATGGAGACTCTTTTCCTTCAAAAGAATTATTTAGTCAAAGTTGCTTTCATTTATTTATTTTGGGAGGTAAAGAGGGATAATTGACTTGCCATTAGTCAGTCACGCAGCTAGTTAAGTGTCTGAGACCGGATTTGAATACAGGTCTTCCTGACTCCAGGACCAGTGCTCTTATCCATGGTGCCACCTAGCTGCCTTGGCAAAGTTTATTTTTGGAACTTTTTACATATCTAGGTTATTTTGTGAAAAATAAAACATATTAAAGTATACCAAACCTTAGTAAAGTAATTTGGAACATTATAACCAGTTTACTCAGGCAGCTACAAATTTACTACTTGACTTTACTTTTTAACGGTATTTCATTTGTCTACCATGGAGGTAATACCTGCTGAGTACTGGAGCACGTAGTATCTTTGATTTTTGTCAGCATATAGAAAAAGGAAAAAACTTCCAAACAGAAGTAACTCAACACCCTCCAATCTTCCCTTCCCTGGTTCCTCCCTCTGGTGGAGGACCTAGAAGGAAGGTGGCAAGTCACGGTTGAAGCTAGGAAATGTAAACCAAAGTTACCATGTTTCCTGGATTGAGTCTTCACAATAGGTTTGTGGGTACAGAAGACTCATTTTCAAAAGAAAAAAAAGGAACTGGGGAGAGAGGGAGATGAAAAACTTTGGCACAATTATGGAATGCAAATTCTGCCCGTGGAACTTGATCTAATCTAGCCCATGTTCTGACCTGTCATTGGCCCTTTCTGTTTGTTTATGATAACTTCTGAGGTGAGATAGCCTCCATGATCCCTTTCCTGGTCTGTATCTAAGACTTTATTTTTGAGTGGCTCTTTTTTTTTAACCATTTCCCCCACCATAATCCTGTGAGATGAATAATACAAGTATTATTTCCCCACTTTACAGGGAAAGAAACTGAGGTTCTGAAATTTTTATACAGCTAATTAATAGTGGAATTAGAGCTTGAACCAAGTCCTTCTGACTCCGTGTTCAGGGTTCTCGCTCCCTTTCCTCAACTATACAATGGTATCTATCATGATCATGAACTTCAAAAAACTGAAATGTCCTGGTAGAGACTACCGCTACCATCACAAAATCTAGCTGCTGAAATGATCTTAAGAATTCTGTTTCACTCTCCTCAATATACAGATGAGGGATTTTAGTACCTGAGATGTGAAGTAAATTCCTTACTCAACAACATAAGTAGCAAAATTGAATGTTTTCTATCTTTCTAAAGAAAGTCATGGTTTTTTTTAATATCTGTCAAAAGATATCTTAGAAAGTTTGCATTGAACCCATTTTGCAAGGGTTGTATATTTTTCACCTAAAGACAAATATTAAAGTACTCAAAACTATTTCTCTTTGTTCTTGTTTTTTCCCCCATACTTTCATACCTCTAGTTTTTACCTTTAACTTGTTTATTGACTGCCAATTAGCTTTTTAACTTTCCCTTATAAGAGACTTAACATTTTAAATTGCAATATAAATATTGGTTTTATTATACTTAAAGGAAAAGAAAGTCATATATAAGGGAGATTCATAGCTTCATGTATAGTCATCTCTTTCTGTTCTACTTTGCATATGGAAATGTTCATTTTATTGGATTTTAAATTCACAATTAAATGGAATAAAAATTCTTTTCCTCCTCCCCCCCCCCAAAAAAATGCAGCATAGGCTTGTGGTGAAGAAGCTCTTAAATGTTAGGGAAGATTCCCTCTGGTATAACACTTAACTGTCCAAGGAAGAGATTTCTGTTCTCGAGCCCTTTACTCCATGTTCTTCTCTACAAATGGTAGCACTTCCTACTTTAGTAAAATGAGCACCATTAGCCCTAAGTTCTTCCAGCTCCCTTCTTACTTGATTTTTTTTATCTGCATCTTTACCCATTCTCCTTTTCTTTCCTCCTCTCTTTCCAGGGCTAACTCCATCATTTATGTCCTTGACTTCATTACCTATAACTTCCCCTCAAGTTTTGTTCCATCCAGTTTTGACCCTCACTCCTAACTTGGCCCCCAGGCTTCAGTCTTAGTCTTCCCTCTTAGACTATTCTTAGACTATAAACTCCATAGAATCTGGGGCTTTTGCTTCCTGTATATCCCCATCAAAGCCTAGTACAATCCCTTGTACAATAAAGATTTGAAGAGTAGCTAGTCTTGGAACACAATCTGAAACCTACAGGCATATTATGACATTTTAAATTCCTTTTACCAACTTCACGCCCTTGTTTTGTTCTGAGGCTAGCACTGAGCCAAAGCTTTGTTTCTTTCTGGTTAGCATGGGACAGATTAGCTCTCAGTCAAAAATTAGTGAGTTCTCCATTATTAGAAATATCCAAGGAAAGGCTGAATCGATCAACATGCTGAAGATAGAAAGACAAAAATTAAAGTCTCTGCCCTCAACGAGTTTGCATTCTATCAGGAAACAACATGTATCTATCTAAATAAATACAGTGTGGGGGGGTGCCTCAGGAAAAGCCTCATGTCTGAGCTTTGAAGTAAGCAAACTGTTTGAAGAGCTGGGGGCAGAAGGGGGTGTTGAATAGCTGTCAAAAGATACCTTAGGAAGTTTGCATTAAATTATGTGAACCTGTGACATTAGGACTAACATGTTCTCTGTTTGTTTTAGTATCCCACCATGTACAGTACTGATCCTGAAAATGGACACCTTTTCAACTGCATTCAGAGAGCCCACCAGAATACGTGAGTCTGGGATTTGTGCGTGGGGCTCTGGTTTCTGTTCCCATCAGGCAATCAGAGAAATTTCTAAAGTCCTGAGCATTCTGCCTCTTGTTCCAAAACTTCTGTCTGAGATCCTGCTGGCAGGTCCTGTCAGGCTGGAAAGGCTTTGATAGTGACTCCAGCAAGAGACTGTGTGTCAGAAATATTGAAATTAGTGTGTGTGATAAGTGTGTTTGTGCCCTCTGATCTCTTTGCTAACAGGTAATTTCTCAGGGCTAAGTGAGAGGAGTATACTCTTTCTAGGCAGGCATAGGAACCCTGGTGAGAAGAGCTCCAGGTGATCAACTCCAGTGCTAGTTCCAGAGGACTGAGATTGGGGCATGATTTAGGGGGACTTTGGGTATATGTATCACAATTGCTTATGAGAAAGTTCTGCTTAATTTTTTGTTATGTGTGAAGGAGAGTACTATGGGTATATATTTATTGGAGAGTGCTGTAATGTATGTGGTGGGGAGGGGTACATTAATAAATATTTTCTTTAAAAAAAAAAAGGAATAGTTGCTAAGAAAGTAGGACACCAGGGATCAGAACTTCCTAAAAACTTTTGACCAGAAAAGATTCCAAATGTAAATTTGCAAAGCACCTTTCTTTAACATACTGTGAATAGACCTTGATTCCCTACAAAGCAGGAGGGAAAGAGTGACCTAAACCCCCTGGCTGGGTGCCAGTGGCTTAATCATCCTTTGTAATCTATTCTTTTGTGGGGGGAGGAGGGAAGGAAGGAGAGGGTGCTAGGTCAAGATGTTCTGCTGCTGAAAACTTGTTAAACAAGACTCTCATTTCTGAAGCAAAATTAATCTTAATGTATTTACATTTCAGATTGGAAGTGTATCCTTCCTTTTTATTCTTTCTAGCTGTTGGAGGTGTTTACCATCCTGTAAGTAGCATTCCCTTTTTATTTATTTTTGTTAATGTGTTATCTCTGTATCCTACTGCCCTCCCCTAAGTGAACAAAAAAAAAGGTAACAAATATGTGTAGTCCAGCAAAACAAGTTTCCACATTGGTCGTGTCCAAAAATATATGTCTCATTCTCTGTTTTAAGCCTGTCATCTCTGAGTCAAGTGCTTCATCTTCAGTCCTCTGGACTCCGGGTTTACCATTGCATTTGAGCAGAGTTCTGAAGTCTTTCAAAGCCACTTTATCATTTGTTGTCATTGTAAAAAATATTCTCTTCATTTTTTCCCATTTCGCTCTACAGTAGTTCTTGGAGGTCTGTCTAGTTTCCTCTGAGATTGTCCATTGTTTATGGTACAATAATATTCCAGTACCTAGTATACCATGGTTTGCCTAACTATTCCAAATATGTGGACTCTCCCTTAGTTTCTAGTTCTTTGCAATACTCCTCCCAACAAAAAAAAGGCTGCTATAAATATTTTTGTACATATAGGTCCATTTGGGTGATACAATAGGACTTTAGTGAAAGCATGAAGTCTTTTTTTAGTGCAATTACTTCTCGGGTTTTTTTGTTTGTTTTTTATTTTTGCTTTTTGGAGGGGGGAAGGTAGGGCAATTGGGGTTAAGTGACTTGCCCAAGGTCACACGGCTAGTTTTATGTTAAGTGTCTGAGGTCAGATTTGAATTCAGGTCCTCCTGACTCCAGGGCCAGTGCTCTATTCACTGTATCACCTGGCTGCCCCATGCAATTACTTTTCAGTGAACAGAAATCTATATTTCCCTCCTACCTCCCCCTTACATTGGAGAAAGGGGAAAAAAGACAGTTCTTTAAGAAATATGCATAGTCAAACAAAAGAAATTGCCACAATGGCATGTTCCAAAAATATGTTGTGTTCTGCATACCGAGTTTATCAGCTGTCAGGAACTAGGTAGCACACTTCACCAACCCTGTGAAATAAGAGTGGGTCATAGTTGCCTTGATAAGAGTTTTTAGTCTTTCGAAGTTGTTTTTACAAAATTAGGATTGTTTTTAGGAAATAGATTGATCTGTGGAACCAGTTAGATATACAATATACACCAGCAAACAAACACCGTAGTCTATTGTTTGAATACACCAAAGATGCCAGCTACAGGGATAAGAATTCACTATTAGAAAAAAAAAACCTGGGAAAACTGGGAAGCAGTATAACAAAAGCTGGATCTACTTAAACCAGCCCCTCAAACTGTATGCAAAGATAAACACCATATGGGTACATGACTTAGACCTAAAGAATGATATGATAAAGAAATTAGAGGAACAAGGAAACATGAAGGCTCACGCCTCGTTCTGCAGGCACAGACAAGCTGTGGTAACCCCAAATGGGGTCCAGGCTCAGGACTGTGGCCTCTGCTGTCTCTGGCCCATCTTCCCCATGAGCACCCCTTCTGACCCTGCCATCACCCCCACCTTCACCCAAGTTTTCCCAGATCCATAGGATAATAGCACATCTGAATTCTATGTGTGATGCAGCATTTCGGGGGCAAGAGAAGCTGAAATAACAACAGCAGCAGTTAATGTTTATATAAGTGCCCACGTGTGTGCCAAGCACTGTGCTAAGTACAATATAAAGTGTTAAGTACTTTACAAATGTTATCTCACTTAATCCTTGCGACTACCTTGGAAGGTAGGTACTATTATCCCCATTTTCCAGATGGGGAAACTGAGAAAAACAGAGGTTAAAGTGACCTCCCAGAGTCACACAGCTAGTTAAATGTCTGAGGCCACATTTGAATTCTCCCCTTCCTAACTCCAGCCCCATCTGCTGAACCCCTTAGCTGCCCGACTTCTCAGACATACCTGACTTTTGACCATATAACCAAAGTAAATAAATATGCCAAACTCTAAAAGGTCAAACTCTTGTAAAGACTCTGCCAAATGTAGATATTAAGTCTACTATTCTGTTTTTATGATGCTAAAATGAACCTACTTTTGTTTTAGCGCTTAGTTTCTGGTTTGGGGATTGCATGGATAATTGGACGTGCACTTTATGCTTATGGCTATTACACCGGAGGTGAGTATCTTTATATGAGTGTGCATCCATAGATAGTTTGTTCCCTTAATGGCTAACCTACTCAGTCTTCTTTCAGCTAAGCATGGCTTTAGGTGGGCGCAGGGGTTGGGGAGGGGGTGAAAACAGTGATAGGGGCTGGGAGGATATACCAGACCAAGATTTAGAGCAATAATCTAAAATATTTTCAAGTTCAAACTTGTTTTAGGTAAGTTTCCCCAAAGCAAAGAGTGTTTTTTTAAAAAGATGGAAAAGCAGTAACTCACAGGGGTAAGAATTCTGCTCCAAGACACAGGGCCATGGACTCACTCCATGTCTTATCAGGTACCTGAGTAGTGCTGTTTCATGATAATGTCTCTATCTAGTATGCCAAGTACTGATAACAGTTTTAGCCTGCAGTTATGGTGTTCTGTGTTAACCTCCTGAAGACCAAGTGCCTCATAATCCTAAGACACGTTTGTGGTATGTGTGCCAAGGATTGAACTTGGATTCTCCTGGGTAACACATTCTTCTTATTTCTTTTATAGAACCAAGCAAGCGGAATCGAGGCTTGGTAGGTTCCATTGCTCTCCTGGGACTGATGGGGACAACCGTGTGCTCTGCTTTCCAGCATCTTGGTTGGATGACCCGACGCTTGGGGAGTTGTCATTGAAGAAACAAAGGCTTAACTATCTCCTTCTTTTGGATGATAAACCTTTAACATTCAAGCGTGCTTTTTTCTTTTTCTAAATACAATAAACCTATTTGGCATTAGCCTCATACCTATACCCCAAGAAATACCAATTTGGTTTGTTTTGGGTTTTTTTAAGTATTTTAAGTAAGTATTTTTTAAATTCTCTGCCTTGAATAAATCAGCTACCTATACTGGTGAAAAGTAGTTACAGAGATAACTAAGTACCCAAGTAAACCCAGAAAATTATTAGCTGCTTCTAGAATTCAAAATTGCAAAAGATTATTCTTTCTGTCTTCTTATTGTAAATATAAAAGGTGACTTAATATTGCTTTGGCATCTGAAGAAATTATTAGGGAGAGGGGCAGAATTAATCAGATTTACCTGTCCATATTTCCATACATTTGGCTTCAATTTGCCTTCTAAGTGAATGAGTGTGTTTTGTGGCAAACTAGCCACTACAAAAGAATATCCTAGGTGATGCATTGGATAGAATGCTGGACCTGAGGTCAGGGAAGACTCATCTTTGTAACTTCAAATCTGGCCTTAGGCACTTATTAGCTGTGTGACTCTGGACAATTTACTTAACCCTGTTTGCCTCTGTTTCCTCATCTGTAAAAGGAGTTGGAGAAGGAAATGGCAAACCACTCCAGTATCCTTGCCAAGAAAACCCCAAATGGGGTCATGAAGAGTCAGACATGACTGAACAACAACAAAGCAATATTCTTTAGAGCCAGCAGAAGTCTCAAGAGGTAGAGAAGGAAGGGAGGAAACCAGCTATGCACTTTATAAATAGTGTGCCATTTGATCCTTACAACATCCCTGGGAAGTGCTGTTCTTCTCCCCATTTTACCATTGCCAAACTGAAACAAATTGAGGGTAAGTGACTTGCCTAAGGTCACACAACTTGTAAATACCTGAGACTGGATTTAAATTTAGGTCTCCCTAACTCCAAGTTCAGCAATTACCCACTACTGCATTAATTCCTTAGTTCTAAGCCTGAGGTTTGTCTTTCAGATGACTCATGGGGGTTGCAATATCAAAGGTGTTGCAAGTTTTCTTTATTTATTTAAAATAAATCCCGTCCCTGTTGGTTGTCAGACATATATGTTTTCTGATTCAGAGACTCTAAGACCATGATTTGCTAAGTGGGACATCAGGCATAGGCCTAGAATATCCGGGTCTGTTTGGGAGGACAAAATATTTCTAGTCAAAGAAGCTAGAGTGCTACAAAAAAAAAAAAAAAAAGTTTTATTTCGACCAAAATGAAGATTATGGGTAAAAGCATACTTTTTGGAAACAGGGAGAAATCTCAGAAGTTTGGGAACATGAAGCAAAAAAATAACAAAAAGCAATAAATTGCATATGCAAGTAAGGAAACACAAAATTGAAGGAACTTGAGTATCCTGATGGAGTTTATGTTTTTGACCCTCACCGCACACCCTAAAATCTAATGTATAAAGCAGCACCTTGTATCTTATTGTCTTGAGTAGAACTTTGGTTTGGATATGTTCTCACAAATGACACACTGCACAATTAGGAAACAATATCTATTTTAATTATATGCATGGAATAATACAAGAAGTCTTAGAAAAGCAAAGACAAAGTCCCAATACACACAGAAACAGGAAGAATATAACTATAGGGATAATTATAAGGTAAGCAGAGAATGAAAAAGAAAAACATCACCAATGCAGGCAATATATCTACATATTTACAGTCATCACCGATGCAGAGAAGCACCAACACCTGACCACACAAGCTGGGGAATCCCAGGTACAGACATTAGGGTCCCGCTCGGGAGGGTCCCAGGCAGGACATCTCCTCCATGGTGAGATTCCAAAGTGGGAAAGGGATGATATTATATAACGATGATATACTTTCTAAACAAAAGTGGCTCTGTGCCAAGAAGTTTGATGCCTGGCCCTTCGTGTTTTGCCCTATCAAGGAAGGGCTGCATACTTCTGCAATATATAGGTTGATTAATGGCAGGCTTGGAATAGCCAGTTCCTCCCAGCATGCCTCGACGCCAGGAATGGCTAGTTCCTGGGACATGATAAATAGCAGCCAAGTTACACAGCACATGTCCTTGATAGGTCATCTTAGGGGCAAAATAAACTTACTATAGGGGCATGAACTGTCCCTTCACTTGTGCAGATGACTTTTTGCTCCATGTTCTTGCTTAAAAGGAGTGCTCTTAAGAGCCACTGAGTCAAAGAAAGTTTAAAAACAACATGAGCCTCCATCAATCCCTTTTTAGCCTCAACAGCAATTTAGTCAGAGCCTTCCACTCCTTCAGTAATGAGAATTTCATCAGTTAGGGCCTCCAAGGTACAGAGTTGGAGAAATGGAAAATGGAGGGACTGAAGACGTAAGTCAGAGAAAACTAAAAAATGAAATTTGGGCCAGAGGGGGGAGGAGGAGCTGAAGAATTCAAGAATAAAATGTCAAAAGAAAATAATGATGCAGTAATCTCAGAAAAGATGGAATGCTATGAAGATTTTGTGAGAGGATGGAGGACCCAAAAAAGAGAGAAAGAAGAGAAGAGTGAAATAGCCTAAAATGAAAGGAAATTTAAACATAGAGGACACCCAGAAAAGAAGGAATAAAACAACAGCAAAATGTTTTTTTTTACCTGAAAGATCATGTGAGATATCTAGTAGAAAAAACAGTAGACTTGAGGACCAGGCAAAAAGAGAATCTAAGCATCATGACATGATAAGAACACAGTAAAGCAAAAAGTCCAAGTATCACACTTTAAGAAATCACAAAAGAAAATTTATCAGAAACTAAAAAGTTTCCCAGATGATCCAGAGGTCAATGTATAGCTTGATAAGAAATCACAGATTACCACCCCCCCCAAAAAAAAACCAAATATACAGCAGAAGCAGGTGCTGTGGAGCACCTAGAGACACATCGAAGATGCTAGCCAGGGTCATGTACTGTATCCTGGGTCATCACTAGTCATCTTGACTTTGGTCCTGCCACTGGACTCTAGTGACTCAGTAAGAGAGAGTGAGGCTGCCAGCTTTGCACAACTCTGCCTCCCTTAAATCCAACTGGCACACAAGTCAAGACATCACCCCATAATTTGTATTGGTCCTCTTTGAAAACAAAAGATAACATCGGTATGCCAAGATGCAGAATCCTCTGAGATAGGTATACATAACAAGGCATTCCAGAAGTCTTAATAAGGTTTTAAGTTATTAAAACACATACACATGTATACCTCTATGTATTGCATAAACAAAGGCATGCATATATATGATCTATCCCGTATATACTACATATATACATATATGTGTGTGTGTGTGTGTATATATATATTACTTGTAATATATATTACAAGGAAGATGTAGTTTATTGGTCAAGTGAACAAGTATTTGTTAAGCAACTGCTATGTGCCCAGCACTGTGCTAAGAACTGAAGATACAAAGAAAGGGGGGAGGGCACTCTCTGCTCTCAAGGAATTCACAGGCTAATGGACAGTCTGTCTATATGCAAACAGCTATGTACAAATACAATATATACAGAATAAATTTGAGATAATTGCAGAAAGAAGGCACTAGAGAAATCGGGAAGGCTTCTTGTAGAAAGTAGAATTTTAAGGAATCCAGGAAAGCCTGGAGTTGGAGATGAGAAGGGAGAAAATGACAGGGATGGAAGGTTGCCAATGAAAACAGAGTCAAGAGATAGAGTGTCCCAGGTGAAGTCAATGTCACTGCATCACAAAATACATGGAGAAGAGAAAGTTGTAAGAAGATTAGAGTGGCAGGAAAAGGCCAGATTTTGAAGGGCTTTAAAAGCCAAAAAGGGGGGGATGGCTAGGTTGCACAGTGAGTAGAGCACCAGCCCTGGAGTCAGGAGGACCTGAGTTCAAATCCAGCCTCAGACACTTAACACTTAACAACCGTGTGACCTTTGGCAAGTCACTTAACTCCAATTGCCCTCCCCCTTTCAAAAAGTAATAAATAAGTAAATAAATAAAAGCCAAACAGGATTTTATATTTGATCCTGGAGGTAATAAGGAGCCGTGGGAATGAAATAGAAGAGCTCATATGTACAAGCACTGGGGTTAGAAGTAGAAAAGCAGGCTGTCAATCCTGTTCTCAAAGATCTCACATTCTAATTGGGTGAAACATAACAGAAGATTCCAATTGACTGCGGATGGAAAGACTAGGTGGTGCTTAGGATTTGTCAGGTAAAGCAGAAGGCCAAGATGCTGAGGTCCCAAGGAAGTTGAGTGTAATGAATAGACACATGACTCAATGGACAGACCAATGACTGCTGGAAGACATTAATAGGGCCCAGGGTAAGGGCAAAGTGGGATTCAGGGTTACCTCTAAGAGAAACGGGATGAGAGAGAGATTTCGGCATCTAGCTCAGAGTGAACGTCCAAAACCTTTTGGAAACTAGGAAAGGGGATCGGTTTGAAGAAAGGTAAGTTACTGCTGTGCCTCCCCCTGCCCCCAGCATTGGCTGACTGGATCAAGAGGAGAAGAGGTCAGGATACCAACTCCTTCCCTTCTTGGCTGCTGGTGCAACCATGAAACGTCATTCAGAATTGTGCAGGACTACACATCAACTAGAAGAAAGGAAAGAAAATATTAACATGTGATTTATCAAAAACATAGAAAGTGGCTTGTGACCAAGAATAACATCCTGTGGAATCATAATTCTGTATGTGGAAAGGAGGACTTTTCATACAACAAGCTAGTGTTAATGAGAGAAAGAATGGCATAGTGAATAGAGAACTGGCCTTCAAGTCAAGATGATAACCTGTGTTCAAGTCCTATCTCTGGCAAACTATTTGTGTGACCCTGGGAAAGAGTACAACCTCTTAGTGACCAGCAGGCCCTCTAAGTCTATAAACTGCATAATAATTGCTTACTAGTATTAACAAAGGGTGTTTCTTCATTTTGTAATGAAGGGGTAGATTGGTGACACAGTGAATAGAGTGCCAGCCCTGGAGTCAGGAGGACCTGAGTTCAAATCTGACCTCAGACACTTGGCACACTTAGTAACTGTGTGACCTTGGGCAAGTCACTTAACCCCAATTGTCTTGCCTTCTCCCCTCAAAGGAAAAAAAAAAACATGGCTTCTTCATTTTGTAATGAAATTACAGATCTAAACAAAAACAAAATCTCAGAATCCTTGACTTCTAAACACTTCTATTGAAAAAACTAGAACTGAAGAGATTTTAAAAGGCAAATACAGAAAACGACATTAGAAACGTAAGGAAGCTTCTTCAGATTGTTTTGTGGTGTTTAACTCCATAAATCTTGAAAGTGGAAAAAGAGACTATCCCTAAGAGCTGATGGTGTATGTGACAGGAGTGGGGAGAGAGCGTGTGGGAGGCAAGCTATGTGCTTGAGCATTCAGAAGAAATGCCTTTAGGAAGAAACACCATGAGGAGTCTCTTTACCCTCACTCTTATCTAATCTGGGCAAAGAAAGGTCTCTTTTTTAAACCTTAAAAATGAAATGAAAAGAATATAGCAATAGTAATAGTGAAATAGGTGGGATACATGGAGGGAGAGGAGATAAGTTTTAAAGGGAAGGTAGAGTGGGAGAGGGAATGGCCTCAAACAAAAAGGGAAAGAAGGAGTGAGAGAAGGAGGGGAAAAGGAAGGAAAGAAGAAGGAAGGAAGGAGGGAAGCAAGGAAGGAAGCAAGGAAGAGATGGAAGGAAAGAAGGAAGCATTAAACTACTTACTATGTGCCAGGTACTATGCTAAGAAATGGGGGTTACAAATAAAAGCAAAAGTAAAGTCACTTTTTACCCTGAAGGAGCTTACATTTTAATGGAGGGGGCATGGGGGGGACGCACAAAAGGAAACTGAAAAGTAATGGGGTGCTAATGCAAAAATGTTTCCTTTTAACTCTGCAATCTTGAATCTGCCCCCCTTGTCCTTATTCTCAAGTTTGAGCACTTCAATAACTCTAGCTAAAGGTAATTAGGAAAGAAATCAAGTGGAATCTCCACAACAACCTAGAAAATGTTCCAGATAAATTCTGAACAGGAAAGCCAAGAAAATGTCAGGAAGCTCAGGAAGACAGAAAGAGAGGTCTGCTCATACTGGGACTGGAGCTGGTCAGGAAGCCACAGCAGTATTTGCAAAGGGGATGGGGTACACTTTAGCGTCCAAGAATTGAAAGGTAGCTGGGACTGAATACCAGAGCACCAGCACCACAGCAGAAAGAGGAGACTCGTGAACTAGTTCTGAGAACAAGAACAGTTGCCCCATAACCTATTACCCAATTTTTGGTGGTAGACCCAGGGTAAAAAGGAGCAGTGGCTGATGAGAAGGGCTGTAGCTGTGTACTAAGCACAGAAGAAATTCCAGAGACTCAGATGTGTGGCTCAGAGCCCAGGAACAGAGAGTAACTCAATTCTAATCTTTAGCCCAACACATTAGCCTATGGTGAAAAAACCAGGGCAGAAGACCAAGACCAAAGCATAGCCAGCAGTTCAGTCACTCTGAACCTGCAGAACCTCTTCTCAGTGTGCTAACAGTGACAGGGTTCAGGAGGAATCTGCTAAAACTTAACCATACAAAAGCCTATAACAGACTGAATTTGTGGACCTTAGACCAGGAGAGCAGTGAACAAATCTTTCTTTGGAACATACCATTTTAGAAACATTGAAAACTTGCAGGCCTCCAGACTGAGCTGTGAAAAGAGAAGGACATAAAGACAGAAAGAAGCTCAGAACACACACACACACACACACACACACACACACACACACAAAGAAAATAGAGTCGAATACTAACAAAGTCTAAAGTCAAGAACTAGGCTGGAAGAATAAGCAAACAAAAAGAGAACTCAATCATATGGTAACAGGGAAGCTCAAAACTTAAATGCAGAAAAAGACAATGACCTGAAACCATCTACAAGTAAACCCTCAAAATATGAATGCAAATTGGACACAAGTCCAACAAGAATTCCCAGAAAAGCTAAAGAAAGAGTTAATGGAACTAGAAAAATATTTTTAACACCAAATGAGAGATCTAGAATAAAGATACGAAAAGGGGTTGGTAAAAGAGGTATAAAATATTACTGAAGAAAACTCCTTGAAAATTAAAATAGGCCAAATGGAAGTTAGTGACTCCATAAGAAATCATAAAATAATAAAATAATAAAACAAAGTCAAAAGACTGAAAAAGAGAAGAAAATGTGAAATAACTCATAAGAAAAATAACTGACCTGGAACATAGATTGAGGAAAGATAATTTAAGAATCTTTAGACCAATGGCTCTCAACCTTCCTACAACCTTAATACAGTTCCTCGTGTTGTGGTGACCCCCAACCATAAGATTATTTTTGTTGCTACTTCATAACTGTAATTTTGCTACTGTTATTAATTGTGATGTAAATATCTGATACACAGGATGTATTTTCATTGTTACAAACTGAACATAACCCACAGGTTGAGAACCGCTGCTTTAGACAATATGAAAGTCATAAACAGCCAACAAAAGAGTCGAGACATCATATTTCAAGAAATTATGAAGGAAAACTGCCTATGTTTTTTAGACCCAGAAGGCAAAGTAGAAATTGAAAGATTCCAATGGCAACCTCCTAAAATAAATCCCAAAATGGAAACTCTCAGGAATATTATGCCAACATTTAGAGCTCCTAGGTCAAAGAAAACATTTTGCATCTAGCCAGAAAGATTTTGTCCATTAAAAAATCTTGCAAGATTTGGTTAAATTCTTTGTTAAAATTGAGTAAACTCTACATACAGAATTCCCTTTATCTACCCAGATACTAACACTGTTTTTACATTGATTGATCTATTCATGACAAAGCCACAGTGATTATTATTATTCCTTCCTTTTCTAGATATTCTCTTTAATAATATAAACAACCATTTGTCCAGTAATCAAAGCTAATCTCACTGGTCTGTAGGGTATATTTCCTTTTAGAAAATCAAGATATTTGCCCTTCCTGAGTTGAGAGATTCTTCTCCTGTTCTCTAGAATCTGTCATGGATCACCTAATCTGGATGTCATCTAGTTAGCAACGTGACTCATTTTCTTTCATTTTAATCTGCTTTGATAGGTTTTTTTTAAGCAAAAAAAAATACATTGGTATTTCTGCTTGTGATAACAAAACTTGCTATTGGTTTTTCAGATGAAGATAACTTAAGAATGGAAACCAACTGACTTCCATGAAGACTCAAAAAGGAAGAAAAGTCCTTGACACAGTTAGCATTAAGAAGTGTATAAAGTAGAGCTATTGTGCTCTAACCACTTCCTTAAGCTGGCTACACTTGATTATATAATGAGAAGACTTTTTACAAAAATTATCACTAAGCCAAAACATCACCATTCTGATTTCACTCTTCATTTCCCATCCAGCTGCACTCCCTTGAACTTCTCCATCATGTCCTCCAGGAACCCCATCATCATTTAGCCTAGTGCCTGACACATAATAGGCACTTAAGAAATGTTTGCTGACCAACTAAGACCTACTACAGGCAATTTGTGATAAACTCACCAGTGTTCCTTGGAAGAGACAGACCCTCTTATTTCCCCACAAATCATTAAGAGTTGGCATTGAAGGATCTTATAGAAATTCATGGGGAATCAGACCTCTCTTGATCAGTTACTAGAAGTTATAGGTGTAGATTTTTAACAGGAAATAGGACTGAAAAAAGAGTAGCCCTCAATTCCTTATCTTCTAAACAACAAAATCTCCAAAGAACAAATGGAACTATATTCAATGTAGTGCTCAACTGAGAATTATCACTTGGCCATTTTCCCTGCCAAATCCTACATGAAAGAAAGAGCAAGAGATCAGGTGTGAGGTCTCACTAATGTTAACACACAGACTCGTAGAGAATCCTCTAATTCCTTAGTAGACTCTGCTTGACAATTGCCTCTAAAGCTATTATCAATGTTGATAAAGATTTAGTCATGGTAGAAATGACTCTGTGCTCTTTGGGTGCTGTAAACACTATTTGGAGGGCCAGAGAAACAGAATATAGGATAGTCTGCTCTTCTGCTTATATTTACTCTATTTTTTGCTGATTAATGTTCTTTGCTGACTAATGTTCTTTGCTGTAAACATTTTTGAAGGACAAATTGACCCAGGTTGGGATCTGAGTGAACCACAGCCTCCCCAATAGTCAGCCTGGCTTCTTGGAAAGTTAGTGATAAAGATATTAGCTGAAATTAAATTTTAATTTATTAACTTCTTCTTCCATGATCAAGTTAAAGATGAAACCTCTATTAAACAATGTGTTGTCCACCTTTATGGCAGGAAGAATATATTTTTTCATTATTTAATATTTTATTTTCCCAATTACATGTAAAAACAATTTTAACACTCTTTTTTTAAATTTTGAGTTCCAAATTCTCTTCCTCCCTTCTCTCCTCCCTTCATTGAGAAGGCAAGAAATTTGATATAGGTTATACATGTGTAGACATGCAAAGCACATTTTCACTTAAGTCATTCTGTGAAAGAAAACATAGACAAAAAAATTCAAGACTTTCCCAAAAGAAAGTAAAGAAAAAGCATTTTTAATTGGCATTGAGGCTCTACTAGTTCTTTCTCTAGAGATGGACAGCACCATTCATAAATCCTACAGAGTTGTCTTGGATTATTGTATTGTTGAGAATAGCTAAGTTATTCATAGTAGATCATTGTACAATACTGTTGTTACTACATGCAATGCTCTCCTGGTTTAGCTCATGTTTTTCTGAGAGCATGCTGGTCATCATTTCTTAAAGCACAATAATATTTCATCACAATCATATACAACAATTTATTCAATCATTCTCCACTTAATGGGCATCCCCTGAATTTCCAATTCTTTGCCACCACTAAAAGAACTGCTATAAGCATTTTTGTACACATAGGTCCTTTTCCTTTTTGTTTTTTAACTCTTTGGGACACAGACCTAGTAATGGTATTATTTAGTCAAAGTCTTGGTTTTATAGCCCTTTGGTCATAATTCCAAATTGCTCTCCACAATGGTTGGATCAGTATACAACTTCATCAATAATAAATACATTAGTATTTTAATTTTCCCACATCCCCTCCAAGATTTGTCATTTTTCTTTTCTGTCATATTAGCCAATCTAATAGGTGTAAGATAGAAGTTCAGAGTTGTTTTAATTTGCATTTTTCTCATCAGTAGGGATTTAAAGCATTTTTTCATATGATTATAGATAGCTTTGATTACTTTGTCTGAAAATTACCTGTTCATATCCCTTGACCATTTATCAGTTGAGAAATGGCTCTTATTTCTATAAATTTGACTCAGTTTTCCATATGTTTGAGGAAATGAAGTTAGAGAAACTCGCTGTAAAAAAATTTTTTCACAGAAATGATTATCAACTATGTATTTCCCTCTGACTTATTTTCTCTGTCCTACTATCTCTATTTCTGTGTGTGTGTGCATGTGTGTCTCTCTCTCCTTTTATCCTGTCCATTATCATTTTTTGCTTCTGACTTTTACCTTCCCCAAAATGCCCTCCCTTCTCTTATTCCCTTCCCTTCCTACTTTCTTATAGGATGAGATAGATTTCTTTGCCAGTTGAGGGTGTATACCATTCCCTCTTTGAGCCAATTCCAATGAGAGTAAGGTTTGTGTGCTCCCCTCCTTGCTTCCCCCTTTTTCCTTCCACTGTAAAAACCCTTTTAGGTCTCTTTTATGTCAAATAATTTATCTCACTATACCTCTTCTTTTTCCGTTCTCTCAGTACATTCTTCTTTTTCAACCCTTAATTTTTTCAACTCACACTTCTGCTTTCCATCTATGTATACACCTTCTAACTGTCTTAATAAGGAGAAAGATTTTAAGAGTTATAAAATCACTTTCCCATGGGGAAATACAAATAGTTTAAGCTTTTTGAATCCCTTATGGTTTCTCTTTCCTAGTTGCCTTTCTATGCTTCTTTTGCATCTTATATTTGAAAGTCAGATTTTCTATTCAGCTCTAGTCTTTTCATCAGGAATGCTTGGAAGTTCTCTATTTCATTAGATATTCACTTTTTTCTCCTGAAGGATTATACTCAGTTTTGCTGTATAAGTGATCCTTGGTTGTGATCCTAGTTCGTTTGCCTCCAGAATATCATATCCCAAACTCTCCAGTCCTTCAATGTAGAAGCTGCTAAATCTTATGTTAACCTGACTGTGGCTCCATAATGTTGGAATTGTTTCTTTTTAGCTACTTGCAGTATTTTCTCCTTGATCTAAGGGGAATAGAATTTAGCTATAATATTTCTGGGAGTTTTCATTTTGGAATCTCTTTCAGGAGATGATTGAGTCTTTCAATTTCTATTTGACTCTCTGATTCTAGAATATTAGGGCAGTTTCCCTTGATAATATCTTGAAAGATGATATCTAGGCTTTTTTTATCATGACTTTCCGGTAGTCCATTAATTCTTAAATTATCTCTCCTGGATCTATTTTCCAAATCAGTTGTTTTTCCAAGAAGACATTTCACATTTTCTTCTATTTTTCATTTCATTTGGTTATTTCTTAATGTCTCATAAAGTTATTAGCTTCCACTTACCCAATTCTAACTTTTAAGGAATTATTTTCTTCAGTGAGCTTTTGTATCTCCTTTTCCATTTGGCCAGTTCTACTTTTTTTTTTAATTTTTGGAGGGCAGTTGGGGTTAAGTGACTTGCCCAAGGTCACACGACTAGCTTTTTGGGTTAAGTGTCTGAGGCCGGATTTGAACTCAGGTACTCCTGACTCCAGGGCCGGTGCTCTATTCACTGCGCCACCTAGCCGCCCCCCAGTTCTACTTTTTCAAGGTATCTTCTTCATTGGATTTTTGTGCCTCTTTTACCATTTGGTCTGAAAAGCATTATTGTATTCAGTATATTTTGTGCCTCCTTTGTAAGCTGTTGACTTCATTTTTTCATGATTTTCTTGCATCACGCATTTTTTCCCCAATTTTTCCTCTCCTCTCTTACTTGATTTTTTAAATCCCTTTTGATCCTTTAAATCCTTCCATGGCCTGAGACCAATCCATATTTTTCTTTGAAGCATTGGATGCAGAAATTTTGACTTTGTTGTCTTCTGAATATGTGTTTTGATTTTACTTGTCACCACAGTAACTTTCTATGGTCAGAATTTTTTTCTGATGTTTACTCATTTCCCAGCCTATTTCTTTCTTTTTTCTTTTTGGAGGGCAGTTGGGGGTTAAGTGACTTGCCCAAGGTCACGTGGCTAGTTTTTGTGTTAAGTGTCTGAGGCCAGATTTGAACTCAGGTCCTCCTGACTCCAGGGCTGGTGCTCTATTCACTGCGCCACCTAGCTGCCCCCCCAGCCTATTTCTTGATTTTAACTCTATGCTAAAGTGGATCTCTGCTTCCCAAGTGAAGGGGGAATGGTCCCAAGCTTCAAGTTTTTTGTGCAGCTATTTTCAGAGGTAATTCTGAGGACTTGCAAGTTTTTGGTTCTTTCAAGGTGGTATACTCTAGAGAGAGGTATGTTTACTACCTTCCTGCTCTGTGTTCTGGTTTTTGAGTGACCACAAGCACTCTTTTCAACCCTGGAACTGTGACCACAGTCCCTGTTCCCCTGCAACCACAAGCTCTGCTATGTTAGTACTCCTTTTTCCACTGGGACTAAGACCTACAACTGTGACCTAGATGCAAGTATAGGCAATGCAATAGAGTCCTGCCCCTGGTGCTAGCAAAAGGACCCCCATAAAATCTCCTTCTGACAGATTGTTCAATTCCTTTACTGTATGTGGACTGAGAGGTCTGAAGAACACAATTACTGCCACTGATTCAGGCTCCTAGAGGTGGACTCCTAGTTTTCTGAGGTCTGATATATACTGATATATAGCCTGTGATGAACTGTGCTCCTCTCTCACCCTGGTGCAACAGACCTTTCCAGACAACCTCCTAAGTTGTCTTTGGCTGGGAAATTGTTTCACTCCAACTTTTTGTAGGTTCTGCTGCTCTAGAATTTGTTTAGAGTCATTATTTCAAGGTATTTGTTGGAGTTTGGGTAAGAGCTCAGGTGAGTCTCTGCCTTTACTCCACCATGTTGGCTCCACCTTCCAGGAAGAATATGTTTTAAACAAGATAAGCACCATGTGGGTATGGGACTTTAAAAAAAGAACTATGACTCCTGAGATGAGTGATTCTTTAAGTTCTCGAAAGGATTTTGTGACCTATCCAAATTATGTTGAGTATGAAAGCACATGGGCCACTAGGGCATAAGGGTAAGAAGGAAGCATGGGAGGAGAAGCCAGAAAGGCCTACTGATATGTCAGCCTGGGGAGGGAAAATGGGTATGGAGATTCCCATAAAATAAAATATAGTAGTAACAATACTATTACATACAATACTAATAACACTATACTAATATTACTCGTATACTAGAAATAGGCTTGACATAGGGGGTTCTGAATAATAAAAATAAAACTAGGATTAGAACTGAGAAGATTAAGATTGATCTTGTGTCATTTTCCAATTGATCTTATTTACAATTCATTGATTTTGTCCTGTAACTGCTTTGATTTGTAACTGCTTGAGTCATGGTTCTTTGTCTCTAAACTTGGATTAGAGATTCAATTGACTTTAAATTTAAAAATCCAGCTCTCCTACTAATCACTGATCTATTCTTGCCTCAAGGAACTTAGCCAACCTTGGGGGATGTGTGTAAACACAAAGGAACCTGGGTGAGTCTAATATCTTTACACCACCAAGTTATACTTCAAGGATGTCTGGTTTGTCATCTAAAAGTCTGGGCTTCTATCTCACATTTGGACTCAAACAATGAGTATTTCTTAGTCTCATGAGAGAAAAAGGGGAGTGGAGGTGGAGGTTCGTTGCTAGACCCTATTAGCAAGCTTCCGACCAATCATGAAGTAAAATGTGCCCTCAGTGTTATCAAGGGATAGACTTAGATACTGGGGAAAGAGATCTTATTCTGAATGCTTTAATACAATAGAGAAAACTAACTCTATTAACAAATGAATGCCTTTTTACACACCACTCAGGAAACACTTATCTAAGTTCTGTCTAGGTTTATTATGTGCTAGTAAGTCATACAACTATAGCTTCAAAGACTTTCACTGCCTCACAGAAGTCACCATACCCCATATGGTGAGGTCAGCCTTTCATTCCTCTCCAAGCTGTCTGACTCTCTCAGACTTTCCCAGCAACACAATTTCCCACACTCTCTGTTTTTCAATTCCCTTTTATGTTTTGTCTCTCTTCAATTAGAATATATGCTCCTTAAGGGCAGGGACTGTTTATATCCCCAGTGCTCAGTATAGCCACCTGGCACAAAGTGAGAGTGTAATAAATGCATGTTGCCTTGACTTTTGAGATCCACAGGACAAGTTTTACAACAACTATTGAAAGCTCACTTTCAGTAATCCTCAGCTATCATTTTATATTATGTAAAGGCCAAGTCCACTAGGCTAATTTTATAGTAAATTCAGCTAACACCCTGTTGAATGTACTACAGGAAGCTAGGGGGAGGAGGGTAAAGTGTAATTTTTTTTTTGCTTTTTGGTTTTTTTTTTTGGAGGGGGGAAGGTAGAGCAATTGGGGTCAAGTGACTTGCCGAAGGTCACATGGCTAGTTTTTTGTGTTAAGTGTCTGAGGTCAGATTGGAACTCAGATCCTCCTGACTCCAGGGCTGTTGCTCTATTCGCTGCGCCACCTAGCCACCCCCAAATATAATTATTAATAGAGATCAAAGTCTATATCCCAAACCAAAATTCCACTCTTCATATCTGTTATCTTCCTTTATTAGTATATTGGCACTGAAATAATATTAGTTCCTTAGAACTTCCTGCTAAGCTGGCAGGGTGTCAGCAATAAGCAATGACTAAAAACTAGCATAAGTCCTGATCAAACTGGTGCCACAGTACTCACACCGGGACGCCTTGAGCCCAGGAGCTCTGAGATCCCTAATTCCCTGTTTTGACATGCCAGAAGAGTCCCTGAAAAGCTAGCATTCTGAACCTCAAAGATCTAAAGGGGCCTAATCCTGGGAGGTGGAGGTCAATATGAGAATCCAGGGAGAAGCCAGGGCAAGGTCAAGGAGGGTGATCATCTCATGCAAAAATGAAAGTGTGTCCCGCCCCCCAGCACAAAGCCTCAATTCAGGAACCAAAACTGGAGAAATGAATAAGGCAAATAAAATGTCAGCTGGTATGTAAAAAGTATCACAATTCTAACTCCATAATATCTGCAAGAAAAAACTCAAAGAAAAAAAAAAGGATTTTCCCTATGGACTATGTGACTAGAAGAAGAAATGAAACAAGAGATAAAAAAGATGAAATAAAAGTTGTGGAAAAAAGAATTGGAAAGATGGCTTAAAGGGGAAAGTGAAAAACCTTTCCTAGGAAATGAAATCCCTGAAAATTAAAGTAGCCCAAACTGAAAACAATGATTCCATGAGAAAACAAGAAAAATAAGAACAAAATCAAAATACTAAAGAAGAAAAAAGAAAATAAAAAATCTGATACTGAAAATGTTACCCAGAATATAGGAGGTATAATTTAAGAATTACTATGAAAGCCATGATTTTTTAAAAAAAAACTAAGACATCATATCTCAAGGAATTATAAATAAAAATTATCCAGATTTATTAGGACTAGAGGGCAACGCAAAGATAGAATCAATTTGCCCATCACCTCTGAAAAGAAAAGGGAAGATAAGAGAAAAGGAAAAGAGAAAGGAAATGTTAGGGAAAGGAAAGGAAAAAGAGAGGGGGAGGGCAGGAGAGAGGAGAGAAGATCTAGGAACATCACAGCCAAAATCCAGATCTTCCATGTCAGAGAAAAAAATGTTACAAGCATCCAAAATGAAACAGTTCTAGTACCAAAGAATTATAGTTCCTAATTTCTTCTCAAAATGGAAAGGAAGCATAATAACAACGCATTTAGAGGAAAAACAGCTATTTCAAAATAGCAGCTTCTTTTCCTAACACCATTTGTGGAAATGATGTTGCAAGTCCAAATTTTCACTTCAGAATCCATTAGAAGGAGTTTGTATCTATTTCAGCAAAAAATATCTTTTGAAATTCTTAAACATGGGATCCTCGATGCTCTAAAAAGTAAGTTAATAGTAGGGTCCTTACTATCTAAGATACAGGGCATTAGCATTTGAACTGAGAATGGAAATACATACATACATATATATATACATACACACATATACATGCATATACATATATTTTTGTATGTATGTACATATAAATACTTCCTCCGTTGCAACAGATTCAGGCATTCTACAATCAGGCATCTGCTGGACCAAGCTCCAACCTGTTTGTAAGAGCCAGTTGCAAAATTCCTAGTACGAGCACTTACACTGACATAAGAAACAAACACTACAAATCAGAGCTTAATTTTCTGTTTTAGTGATAGTCTAGACTTAAGAAAGTAATGGAAAAAATTGTGATAATGCTGATTAAACTTAAAAGTATGTCATAGGTACATTTTTTAGAGATCCAATTGTCAAACATTTACCAGCATACCAATAATAAGACCGGAAAAAGAAAGGCAGGGCATTGAAGGAAAGAAAAGTATAAACCAGGATTAAAAAAAATACACAACCTATATGAGTCACCATTAAACAAAGCTGAAGTTAACTAAGGACTAGAAAATTACAAAAATTATAAAATACTTTATGGTCCAATGTGATCTATTAATCTAGCCATACAACATTGACACTCCCACCCCCACTTGATTATAGCAATTCAAAATTATGGTCAAAGCCCAAGTGGAAGTCATCATAAAAGACCAACAGAACAGTTCAGAGGTAGCTTTCTACAAGAGATCAGCCCTTCCAACCTGGAGACGAAATCAACAATCCGTCATCATCTTGGCAGCCTCCAGAAGGCTTCAGCAGGGCTCCATGCCCACATTCATTAAAGACAATTTTTGCATCCTGAACAGCCAGGTCTGCTCCCTTTTCTCTAGAATTGAGGAAATTAGCTATTACTTGGTCTAAAATAAAAATTAAAGAGACAGATATTTCAGTTATCTGAGGAACATGTGCCTGGGCCTTTTACAGTAATGATAAGCCTTCTTTACAGGACCATTTGATTTCATGAGAGGAGCTCTGTATTGTTTTTAAAATAAAAGTGACTTAAAAGTTACATTATTTTGAGAATTTTGAAACATTCCCTGAGGTCACTGGAGTAAACCATATAAGACTCTTGCAAAATCAAGATTTGAAATTGAATCTATAGAGTTATAAATCATGAGGCAGCTAGAAGGTACAGTAAGTAACTAGAGCAACAGGTCTGGAGTCAGGATGAAGTGAATTCAAATCCAACCCTAGACATTACTAGCTGTGTGACCCTGAACAAGTCACTTAACTTCTGCCTCGATTTCCTCAACTGCAAAATGGGTGTAATAATAACACTTACCTTCCTGGGTTGTCTGAGGATCCAATGAGATCATATTTGTCACTGAGCAGGGTGCCTAGCAGACAGTAAGTGCTATATAAATGTTAGCTATTTTTAGATGTCACACTAATAGCTAAAAAGATCAGGAAAGCCTTTCCTTTAGGAAATGGCACATGAAGTGAGTCCTAAAGAAAGCTAGGGATTTTAACAGGCAGAAGTCAGAGAGGATCACATTCCAAACAGCATACTTAAATAAAAGTTTAGTGGTGAGAGATGGGGTGTTGAGTTTTCACAACAGCAAGGAGTTATATTTGCCTTACAAGAAGAGACTAATGGGGGGTAGCTAGGTGGCAAAGTGAATAGAGCAGCGGCCCTGGAGTCAGGAGGACCTGAGTTCAAATCCGGCCTCAGACACGTGACACACTTACTAGTTGTGTGACCTTGGGCAAGTCACTTAACCCCAATTGCCCTGCCTCCTCCCCTCTAAAAAGACGGAAAAAAAAAACCAAGAAGAGATTAATATGCAACAAGCCTAAAAAGGTAGTCTGGAGCCTAATTAATGAAGGACTGTCTTAAGTGCCAAACTGAGGAGCTTGTCATTTCTGATAGAGGTAAATAGGAAACTAGACGGATCAGTGGATAGAACACTGGGCCCAGAGTCAGGAAGAAATGAGTTCAAATCTAGCCTCAGACAATTATCAGCTGTGTGACCCTGGGCAAGTCACTTCACCCCATTTGCCTCAATTTCCTCATCTGCAAAATGAGCTGGAGAAGGAAATGGCAAATCACTCCGGTACTTTTGCCAAGAAAACCCCAAAGGCCATCTCAAAGAGTTGGACATGACTGAAACAACTGAACACCAACAAGCAGGAAGCTATTGAAGTTTCTCATTTGGAGAAATGGCGTGGTCACGCTAGTGATTTAAAAAGATTATATTAATGGGGTGGCTAGGTGGCACAGTGACTAGAGCACAGGTCCTGGTGTTAGGAGGACCTGAGTTCAAATCCAGCCTCAGACACTTAACACAAAAACTAGCCATGTGACTTTGGACAAGTCACTTAACCCCAATTGTCCTCCAAAAAAGAAAAAAATATTTTACTGCTTATATAGAGGATTAATTGAAGAGGAGAGAACCTGGAAGTTGGCAGCTCAATTAGGAAACTCTTTTTCTGGGTTTTTTTTTGGGGGGTGCTTGTTTTTAGGGTTTTTTTCCTTTTTGGAGGGGGGAAGGCAGGGCAATTGGGGTTAAGTGACTTGCCCAAGGTCACATGGCTAGTAAGTGTTAAGCGTCTGAGACCTGATTTGAGCTCAGGTCCTCCTGACTCCAGGGCTGGTGCGCTATTCGCTGTGCCACCCAGCCACCCCTATTAGGAGACTTAATATTACATAGACAAATGGTGAAGGCTTGAACTAAGGCAATGGCCACGGAAATGGAGAAATTGAATATGCCAGAAACCTCTGGAACAGAAGATCGCAAGAATCCTCAAGGTAATCTTAGGGAAGTCGTATTAGAGACAGAAATGCTGTTAGATAGAAACTTTGAAGGTGAAGAACAAAGAGACTTGATAGAGACAAAGCAGGAAGGAGGGCACGACTGGACCAGATCTTTTCCACTGGAGCAGAGAGAGTTTCAAATAAAACTTGCTGGATCTGAACCAGCCGTGGAGCAGTGAGGTGAGTGAGCAAATTCCTGTCTGCTAGTGAGGATGGATAAATAGTACAAAGGGCAGCAAAGACTTCTGTAGCCATTTGGGACAAGGGGAAGAATTCTAGCTCCCAACAAGGCAAGGCAAGGTCACAAGCATTAGATGCTCACTCTGTGCCAGAGAAATCCTTTGACAGTTCAGTATGGCACTGAATGACTCAATTAATTTAAATAGCACTATCATTTTATTATATTTGCTCTGCCTACCCATGAGCAGTTAACATTTTACTGGTTATTTCGATCTGTCTTTTTTCTCCAAGAAGTCATTTGTAGTTGTTTGTGTACTGTTCCTATTTGTATCTGGGTAGATTCCCAAGTATTTTATACATTCTCTAGATATTTTAAAAGTAATTTCTCTATCTCTTTCCGGTGGATGTTGTCAGTAATATGAAAAAATGTTAACGATTAACATGGTTTCATTTTATATCCTGCAACTCTGTTTATTACCTGAACTAATATTTTATATATTTTTTATTTTAATTTATTTTCTTGGTTACATCATTCATTTCCACAAGGTTTTGAGTTACAAATTTTCTCCCCTTTTTGCCCCTACCCCCCAGCCCAGAACACTGATCCCACTGTAAGGCCCCTCCCACAATCTGTTCCC
>CM053593.1:47049429-47090912 GCA_028646575.1 Pseudocheirus occidentalis
CAATTAATTGGTTGGTTTTTTTTTTTTTTAGCTCTGTGAAACTCTGCTTCCTGGGGGGAAAGCTCTCTTTCAAATCGCTGGGGTTTTCCCAGCTGCCAGAGCTATTAGGGAGGTGTTGCAAGTCCCCCCAGCTTTGGCTTGCTGAAAGCACACCCCAGGACCACCACCCAAGACCACGATCCAGATCCAGGCCGCTCAACGCAAGAGCACTTGGCCCTGATCAATCGATTCAGCCCCCCTGCTGAGTCCAGAGGCCAGGGGCTCTGAAGCAGCCTGGTGGGGGCTGCCGCAGGTTCCAGCAGTTCCCTTTCCCCACTGCTTCCTTGCCCCGGGGGCAGATTGGCCGAATTGCTTTTCTTCCTCCAAATTAATTTTCAAAGTTTCACTTTCACTAACCGTCTCTGACAATTTAAAGATCCCCTCAGGCAGGTCCTTTAGACCTTCTCTGAAGTAGATTCAAGCTGTGGCTTGGGAGGCTCAGCTCCTCCTGGCCGCCCTGGGGCCTGGCCTGGCCGCGGCTGTTGTTTTGGACTGGGCCTGTCTCTGCTCCGGTGGGAGCTGCCCCTCTCCCATCCCCATTCCTCACGCCTTGGCAGATGTGGAGGTGCTGGAGGCTATAGAACCTCTCCTCTGAAGACTGGCTGCTGCGTGGCTTGGCTCAGCTCAGCCCGGCTACTTCCCACCACCCCGGGCCGGCCCACGGTCTCAGCTTCTGGCTCGGCCGGCCTCCGCTCCCGGTGTCTGTGATGAGCCCCTGCTGCTGAGCTGCCTTCAGCGAGAGATGTATTTTCTCTGTTTTTGTGCGTCTGAGAGTCCTAGACTTTCCTAGACTTTGTCTGGGCTCATATTTTATGGGTTATTAGGGTGGCAGTGTGGGAGCTGCGGGACCTTGCTGCTTCTACACCGACATCTTGGCTCCGCCCCCTTGTCCACAGTAGTTTGTTTTATTACCCTTGCAAAATTGTTATATGAAAATTCTTATATTTAGGTAACCTCCACATTTAGTATATTAGTTAGTAAATTAAAATCTCTTAAGGATAAAGGATACAATAAAGATTGTATTGCTTTTCATCTCTGTGTCTATACCGCCTTCTTGGTGCTTTGTATACAGTGGAAACTTGATGGATATTTGCTCCCTTCAGTTGAGATGAATTTTAAGGTCAGTCAATCTGAACACCACTGACCACTATGCAACGTGGAAGTTCCTTTATCAGGTGAGAGATCGGAGAGAAGAATGGTAAATGTTTGAAGCCATTAATATTCATGGACAGGGTACCTTGGATGGTGATTTAGGGATGTGGTTGTGAGGTGAAATGGGTAGCCTGGGACAGCTTAGTCACTTCCTTTTATTTGACTTTTGAGTTTTCCTCACCCTGTATCTTCCTCTAGCTCTGAGCTTAGCAGTCTAATCAATAGCATTATCCTACCATTGTTTCTGGAAATTCTAGGTCAATTGACTGCCCTATTAATCAACTCACCATTTCCAGTGACCCTCTCCCCTGACTCCCTCTCCTACACGAGTGCTGTTTGCCCTTTATTAGAACATAAGGCTCTTGACGGCAGGACCTACCTGTTTTTTTTGTATTTATTTATCCCTTCCACATCCTTGGGGCTAGGGGCACAGTGCCCTTGAGATCTGGAAAATCTATGCCAAAATGTTTTGGCCTTCCCTTTGTACCAGAAAAGATGTCTCAATTTTTTCTTTTTCTTTTATGGAGTCTTTACAGCATTAAAATATAAAATATGTCAATATTATGGAATATTATACATACGTTTTAATGCATTTCTCAGTTTCTAAACTTTTTCTATGTCATTTGCTGGCCTTTGTGGGCCATCTGAGGCTTCTGCAAAACTCCCCCAAAATTCCCATTTAATTTCTTATGCTGACCCATGATATATGAAAACCACAATGGGGAAAGTGGTGATGCAGAAGGGATAACTGTATTATCTCTAACACATAGCCCTGTACCTAGGTTAGAGTAAGTGCTTAATAAAGATTTTTCCATTCATTCTTTCCTTGATTCTGTATTCCTATAGTGTCCTCTCCCGAAAGTAATTTTTGTGGGAAGAGAGGAAACTCCTGGTTAGTCAGTAAATGTAATAAATATTTATTAAGCGCTTTATGTCCTTCATTTAAGAAAGACAACTTATATAGGGACTAGCCACCTATAAAGGAGCACCTACAGCGCCCACAGTGACTATTGGCAGGGGAAACATTAGCACCAGCAAAAGACCACTAGAAAGAGGACTGGTCACCTCAGTCACTGAGCCAGCAGCTTGGTCCCAGGAGTTAAACAATGAGAAGGGAGGTGAACTGTGCAATGGCTAATTAGTAGTCTTTCACGCTGTTCTTTGTCTTGTTGAGGCTTGAATACCTAGCCTCCCAGGTGATCATATTTATAAGTTGTTGCTAAATTCTATTTAAATTGTTTTGTTTATGTACACTATGATTCTTTGAGATCTAACATTGCTTTCTGTGTGAGAACACAACGGTTTGTTCTAACTCAGTTCATACTGGGTTTTAGGGAGCTCTCTTTTTTTCTTAAGTTCCTCCCTTTTGGGCGGGAGAACCCTTGGACTTCTAAGTCATTACTTTTACTATTGCTGTTATTACTATAATAAACATTTTTTCCCAGAAGGGGTTGGTGGTGAGCCAATGACTGTGAGAATGGGGAGCCTGATCCTCCAAGGAAAGGTGAGGATTCCCCAGAACTGAACTTGGACAAACAACAACGGCTGGACACAGGCCAGGGAGAGTGCAGTTCACTAGCCCCTGTGGCCTCAGATAACCGACACTTCCAGGCTCTATGCTAAATATGTGAAGTGCTGTGTACACCTTAAAGAATTAAATAAATTACATAAATATCAGCTATTATTTTGATTCTCTCTTTCTGTCTCTCTCTGTCTCTCTGTCTCTGTCTCTGTCTCTGTCTCTCTCTCTCTCTCTCTCTCTCTCTCTCTCTCTATCCATTTCTCCCTTCTCTAATTTTATTGCTCTAAACTCTAGACTCTTCCTCTTTCAGCTCCAATAATTTTTCCTCCATAACCACCTGGTTATCTCTGTTTGCCACCTAGTGGTAGCAATCTGTCCTATTTTATTTCCCCAATTACATGTTAAAACAATTTTTTAACTTAAAAAAATTTTTTAGTCCTGCCTTCTTTTTAAAGCAGGTTCACGTGTGTGTGCATGTGCACACATACACACATGATCTTCAACAGGTCTTTTTTTTTAGTAAAAGAGGAACTGGATGGGAGAGGCAGGAAAGATTGAATATGGAATATATAATTAGTACAAAGATAATTGTTTTGCTATGGTGGGGTTGCCCTTTTTGTCTAACTATTTTTGGATATAGGGGGCTATGATCTTTTCTATGTTAATACTTCTCCAGGACCTGAGTAGAACATTCTTTGGAATTCTTCTGAATCTCCTTTGCCTTATCTGCAGCAGTGCCTCGAACCCAGGTGGTGGCACTTAATAAGCATTGATTGATTTTTCATTATGGCCTTGCAATCATGCATGATTACTCCAGGTGGGGGCACTGATGGTTGCCAAAGTTCAGTCTAGAGCGGGAGGTAGTAGGTCGGACACTCCAACTGAGCAGGTGCTCTCACTGTGAAAGCCGTTATTTATATATATTCCTGATTGCTGTCATTAATGGGAACACTATAGAGTCATAGGACAACAGAACTTAGGGCAGGATTTTAGAGGTTGTCTAATTCGGAGACTCCTCACTTTATAGATGAAGAAACGGAGTGATAGACAAATGAAGCAACTTGCTCAGATTCAAGAGCCAAGACTCAAACCCAGGACCTTTGACTCTCATTCCAGTGCCAACTGCCCTTTCTTCTTGCTGTATCTCAAGGCAGAAAAAAAATCAAGGTAGTGAGACCATGGGAAAGGGTTAGGACTTGTACCCTAAATTGGGAAGGAAAGTCTCCTAGGCTGAACACTTTTCATCATGCTTAGAAGGAAGCCTCACTTTCCCTAATGTTGTGGAACGATGACTGGCAATCTTTTTTATTCCAAGATTCCCTTTTTGCAACACATATCATCCTTCTATCAAAAACAAAAATAAAAACAAAAGTTCATTTGCTGCACATTGCAGTAAATTATACTGGAAAGGGATTACAAAAGCAGAACCCCAAATTGCCCAAGTCACAAAATGCTAGATCATCTAATCCAATACTCCTTTTAAAATTGAACAAACAGTTTCAGAAAGGGCAAATATATTTGTCTATGATGAGAAAGTTAGCAGCAGAACTGGGGCAAGAATCCCAATTTCCTGAGTCCCAATCAAATCTTCCTTCTACCATCATCACCATCATTATCAGTTTTCTCAAGTTATCAACAGAAAAATGAGAATATTCTTGGATTATTCAGTTGAGGTTAAGGAAAAGCAACTTCTTTAATGAGGCAGGGATTTTTTTTAAGCCACAATATTATTTCCAATTATTGGTACAATACTCTATCAGATAGATTTCATTTATAATTATGTGGTCATAGAATATTAGATCTGGAGAGGGCCTAGAATACCATCATTGCTCCATTTTGCAGATGAAAAAGCTAAGGCCCAGAGGTACAAAATGATTTGTCCATGGCCATACACCATGTAAGGTAAGAATTGGACCTTAGAGCCCAGGTTTTTTCATTCCGCATTCAATACTCTTTCTAACAAAGTACCCTGGGCAGAACTCATGTTGGCATTGTTGGGTAACCCTACCAGATTTTAGAGTCTAAAAATAAATAAGTTTAATATGAATTAACAAATACTATTTGTTATTTGTTCGAATTATTCATTATCATGAACTTTTTATTATATTTTTCACTTGATTGTTTCAATAAGTTCCAGACATTCAAATGCTATTAACATCTTATATATGACTACATATTCAAGCCTAGAAGGAGGAACACTTATCAATGAAATACTGTAGGTCCATGATCATGTTTTCTTGTACTATGTAATATTTGGATTTATATGATACTTCCATTAAAGATCTTTGAATATAGTGAACTATTTCAATGTAGCTTGTTAACTGTGGAGGAAACAGCAGATATTATATACATTTATCCTCTCAAAAACAACAGCAACAGCTGCACCTTTTCTAGTAAATATGAGAATCTTTTGCCATCAATTTATCTGTATCATTATTTTACCATTATCAATTTATTAAACATATGTATTATGGCACTTTATTTGGTGTGACTAAACTAAATATTTTAAAGTGCCTGCATATAATACATACATAAATACACACACATATAACTTCTACATTAGTGTCTTTTTTGGGCATTGGTAAATTTATTTCTATTTCCATGTTCTACTTCCACCCCAAACACAAAAGACCTTAACTCTTTCAGCACATTTGGCAGTATGGATCAGTGAGGACACACCAAAGAACAAATTGCAAAATCAGTTATCTAAACTTGCACTTTGAAATACGCAGAAAATTAGAACAATTTATGGAGACTGGTGCTACCCACTTTATGCTACCAGAGCCGTCCAGTTAACATATGACATCGAATTTAACTCTAACTGGTGCATTAGATTGCTTATGAGTAGAAACCAATAAAATTAAGTGCTGTTTGAATGAATTGTATTTTGTAGAAAATGTGTAATACTTATCAATCTATCCATCAACATTTATTAAGCACCTACCATTGGCCAGACATTGTACATACCCTCCTCATACCCGCCACAACCATGTGTATTCAGCTGACATTTTAATTTTCACTTCATAGTGAGGAAATGACTTACCCTGGATCATTGAGGGGGCAGAGCCAATAACACAGGCAGTAGTAGACAGATTTAAAATCCTGCTTCAGAT
The DNA here is from genome assembly GCA_028646575.1 of Pseudocheirus occidentalis. NCBI lineage: Eukaryota > Metazoa > Chordata > Mammalia > Diprotodontia > Pseudocheiridae > Pseudocheirus > Pseudocheirus occidentalis. Next base: position 47,055,256 of record CM053593.1, read on the forward strand.
TCTATGTGATCATAGACAAACTGCTTAGCTCTTTTGAGCTTCAGTTTTGTCATCTATAAAATGGGGATAATAATACTTTATTTACTGTGCAGTGTCATTGGGAGGAAATAACTTTGTAGGACTTTAAAGTGCTATACAGGGGTGGCTAGGTGGCACAGTTATAGAGCAACGGCCCTGGAGTCAGTAGGACCTGAGTTCAAATCCGGCCTCAGACACTTAACACAACAACTAGCTGCATGACCTTGGACAAGTCACTTAACCCCAGTTGCCCTCCAAAAAAAAAGGCAAAAAAAAGTACTATATAAATGTGAGTTACTTTGTAATTTGCTGATTCTTAGTTCAATATCCTTTCTACTATACCACAGGTGTTTTATCAAAGGTGTTTTATCAAACTGAAAAAATAAATTATTTTTCTTAGAAGATAATATCCAGGTCAACTTGGCATGTTGAAAATGAAGCCAACAATATACATTGATTTTTACATGGATAGGATAGCGAAGGGTCTGCTGAGCACAAAGAAACAAATTCAAATTGACAAATGTTTACTGAATGTTCACATGCAGAAAAATATAACATGTAGTCCGTTTTTGCCTGCAAGAAGTTTACAGCCTCATTGAGGGAAGGTGAAGACTTCATATTTTCCTGTGCTTAGCAAGGTTTGATTTTCCTTGCCAATGTTTGGAGCAATTAATCATTTCAGCCACTAGGGGGCAGAGCCGAGCACACTTGAACTTCAAACAAGGACTTATATAATTTGACCACTAGATGACACCATTTTCACTGCTCAAGTAGTTTTCAGGACTTCTTTTTGATAAATCTGTCATCCTTTTGGAGCGAAGAGGGAGTGATAGACTCTTAAGCTTAGATGTTATTGATTCTCACCTCCTACGGAATGCAGAAAGCCTTCCCGTCATATCTCGGCTGGGAGGTCCAGCAACCTCTACTTCAGCACTTGCTGTAACTGATCGAAAGTTCTCTACCGAGTCCAAATCTTTTCTCCTATAACTTCTACTGATTTATCTTAGTTCTGACTTCTCGAGATTCATAGCATAGATCCATTCCTTTTCTCTTGGTCCCTGCATTGGTAACGATTGTCCCTCTGAGAACTCATGTATAACTTTTACCATGTAATATTGTATATTATAGCCATTGAGAGCCCAGAAGGGATGATTAACTCCACGGTCCCACATCATAATAGTCACCTGTGTATATGTCTTGTCCCCTTAATTAAATTATAATCTCAAAGAAAGCAAGCTGTATGTCATTTTAAATTTTGTTAGTCCTCAAGAGCGTGATGAACCATATGCAATAGGTACTTTGTAAATGCATTTTTAATTTTATTCCATTCCACATGATAGATATCTGAAGACAGCCATTATGTTAACATTAAATATTCTCTTCTACAAGCTAAACACCCTCCAGTTTCCTCAACTACTATTTATTTGATATGGTTTTAAGACCTTTCATCTTTTTATCTCTTGTCAAAATTAGAATTCTTATCAAATTAAAATTTGTCGATCTTCCTTTTAAAGTACTGTGCCCACTGCTTTACACCCTACTTCAGACGAGGTTTGACTAGGACAAAGTACCGTGAGTCATTTTTCTGTTGTTTGTGGGTATTATACTTTCAATTATTTATTATACTTTTATAATTATTATAATTTATTATACTTTTAATTATTTTATTTATGAATTTATTAATGCAGCTTTTGTTGAGGTGGTGTGTGTGTGTGTGTGTATGTGTGTGTGTGTGTGTGTAAGGGGAATAAGTCATCTGGTAGGGACATAAGAAGCTTGTGAATTATGGATTTTGAACCATTGGGGACTAAGCATTAGGCCTCATTGACCTCTGCTCAGCTTCCTAGGGCATCATTTCTTTCACTTAGAATAGGTCAAAGGACCTTTTCTTCAAAACTTTTTTTTTTTTTTACTATTTTATATCATTTTTCCTGCTTGAGGTACTGTTCCTTTTGGAGATTCTTAACCTCTGAGCCTGTTTGGGTTCAGAGACCTGTGGTCCATTTGCTTTACCTTTCTATCCCATTCCTATACATTCCAGACACCAAGAACATGCTCCACAAAAGCACTCTTCTCGTGAAATTTGTTTGATTCTTTTTTCTTCCCCCAAAAGGAGAAGAGATTCCATTCAGGCCTCCTCCAGAATATTGGAATTCCAAATTCTATCATGGGCTATGGAGCCTCTTAACTCTAATTAACTTCTGTTATTTAAGTTCTGTTGCTGGAACATACCACACCAAATCTAATTTTTGTACTACTAGATTTTCCAATCCAACTCATCTGTTTTTGTTTTTGTTTTTTTGTTTTTTGGAGGGCAATTGGGGTTAAGTGACTTGCCCAAAGTCACACGGCTAGTTTTTTGTGTCAAGTGTCTGAGGCCGGATTTGAACTCATGTCCTCCTGACTTCAGGGTCGGTGCTCTATTCACTGCGCCACCTAGCTGCCCCCAACTCATCCATTTTTGATCACAGAATCACAGAATTGTGGAATCAAAAAACTAAAAAAAAAAGATGTCATTGGGCGGCTAGGTGGCACAGTGAATAGAGCACCAGCCCTGGAGTCAGGAAGATGTGAGTTCAAATTCGGCTTCACATGCTTAACACACACACACACACACACACACACACACACACACAAACTAGCTGTGTGACCTTGGGCAAGTCACTTAGCCCCAATTGCCCTCCAAAAAGCCAAAAAAAAAAAGATGTCAGTGTTTATCTTGTCAAACCCATATTAGAAAATGAATCCACCCTTTGCAACATACACAACAAGTGGTTTTCTGACCTTTGCTTGGAGAACCACGATGAGGGAGAAATCACAATACCGTGAAGCAGGCCATTCAACTTTTGTATAACTCTGCTTGTTAGGAATATTTTCCGCATTATATTTAACTTTCCTCTTTGTAACTTCTACCTACTATTTCTAGTTTAACCTTGTGGTGCCAAATGGAGCAAATCAAATTTCTCTTGTCATGAAAGTCATCAAATACTTAAATAATTATCATATCAGTTGTGTCTGATTCTTCATGACCCCATTGAGGGTTTTCTTGGCAAAGATACTGGAGTGATTTGCCATTTCCTTCTCCAGCCCTTTTTACAGATGAGGAACTGAGGCCAACAGGGTTAAGTGACTTGTCCAGGGTCACACAGCTAGTAAGTGTCTGAGGATAGATTTGAGCTCATGAAGAGGAGTCTCTCTTTCCAGGCCTGGAACTCCTATTACCTATTACCTTAAATGGTTTCTAGTTGTTTTAAGGACAGTGGCTATTGAATTTTGTCAAAAGTTTTATCTATATCTCTTGGTATAATTATGTGATATTGTTATTGTTATTTCTATGAACTATTATGCTTATGGTTTTCCTAATTTGGAACCAACTCTGGATTTCGGGCATAAATCTCACCTATCATAGCACATAAACTTTTACTTGTAGGGTTAGGTTGGGTCAGATAGAAAATTTAATCTCATTATCAGTAATGTCCTTCAAGAGACTGACCTTTTTCCTTTTTAAAATCAAGACTTTAAAAGAAGGGGAGAACTCTGGATCTCCCCAAATTATTGGTTATTAATAATCATTTCTTTCACCAGTCTTTGTTATTTTTTAGTATTTTAAAGTATATTTATTTAAGTATAATAATTAAGTATAATAATCATTTATTTAAGTATAATAATTTATTATTTAAGTATATTTAAGTATTTAGTATTTGGTATTTAGGTCAATTTGAAAGGAAAAATCTAGGCAGCCCCTAATAGCCACGAGCACTCTTACCTAGACCAACTTGGTCGCTGGGAACAAACTGACAAGAATCTTTGCAAAGCACTCCCTCAACAAATGTGGCAAAGGATGTGGCAAAGCTGAGCCCCTGTTGCTCCTTTCGGGCTGCCTTCACTCCATTGCTATTTTGGGTCAAGCGTTTTGCATCTCCTGGGTTTGGCTGTCCACAAAATCTGGCATAGCTCCCCAAACTCTGGCAACTCGCTCCTCTGACCATTCCAATTTCACAATGCTGTAGCCTAGTCCAATCCTCTTTCCTTAAGAGAACAAACACAGGGACAAAGAACAAAGGCCCATATTCATAGAATGGATACATGTCAACCTGGACAGGAGGATCCTGAGGCTCCCCTCTGGCCCCTGCCAGAGGCTTACAGCATGGTTTCCTTTCTCAATCTATCAGGGTAGGAAAGAGAGAAGAGGAGACACCCCCAGGAGTCTTTTTTTCTGTGTCTCAGTTATGATGCAGCAAATCAACCAAAAAGGTCCAGAGTGTAAAAGTCAAACTATAAATATGTTAAAATACAAACTTGTTCCTTGGCAGTCTTTCTTTTGTTGATATCTAGGAGGGTGAAGCAAGGGCAGTGCTTCTCTTTAATTATAGCTGGACATTGTGCAGGATCCCAAACCTGATGTTTTTAGGCATTAGAACAGCCAGGTTTTTGTGTTTATCCATTACCATGTCCGACTCTTTGCAACCCCATTTGGGGTTTTCTTGGTAAAGATACTGGAGTGGTTTGCCACTTCCTTCTCCAGCTCATTTTACAGATGAGGAAAGTGAGGCAAATAGGGTTAAGTGATTTGTCCAGGGGTTACGCAGCTAGTAAGTGGCTGAAGTCAAATTTGAACTCAGGACCTCCTAACTCCAGGGTGGATACTCTGTCCACTGCACCACCTAGCTGTTCTGAGTAGCCAGGCTTCAGAATAATAAAGGAAGAAACACATTTCAGGAGAATGAGGCACAGAAACAGCAGAGTTTAGTCCCAAACTGAGGATCTGCTCCTAGTCCATCTTGACTAGAATAAAGATGGCTTGACTGTACATAAATAGGTGCTTAAAAATGTCTATTGAATAGAATTGAAAGCAAAGAAAAGAGCAGTATATGATAAGACTGGGGAAAGTAGGTTGGAGCCAGATTATGCAAGGCTTTAGGAAGGGAAATGAGTATTTATTAAATCCTGCTATGTACCAGGCACTGTGCTAATGATGTGGTTTGGTATGTTTTTGTCTGTAACCCCAATTTGTAAAAATCTCCCTTATGTTTGGGTACCTATGTATGTAACATCAGTTTGTAATAAGCCTGTGTAACTAAGTTGTAAAAGTCACACTCTTCCATAAAGGCACAAACCCTGCTTCTACCCTTCCCCCAGTTGAAAGTTTCCCATAGCTAGAAATTTGCCTACATGCCCAGCTGCACCCAAAAGCCTTGAAGATAACTTTGTTTCAGTATACCTCATGTCCTAGCTCCTTCAATATTCTGTTTCAATATGGTACCTCATGTCCTAGCTCATCCTCCCAACAGCCATCCTTGAACATTATCTGCCATGTGAATCCCTAATCTCATCCTCCCAACAGCCATACTGAAAGCCTTGACAACATAACTCTGTTTCAATATGATAACTCTGGGAATCCCCAATCAGCCTAGTTCCCAGACTTGGAAACTATCCTCCCAATTGCCATATTGAACATAGGGTTATAAATACTGTTCCTGAAGCCCATGCTCTTTGCAGGTCTTTGCAGGTTCCCTTAACCTCTTCCTGCCCGCTGCAGAGAGTAAAACTTTATAACTCTACCCTAGATCCCTGCACTTTGCAGGCCCCCCCCTTTCTCCTGCCAGCTACTAAGCCAGCTACTTTATAAAAGCCAGCTTGGGGCCTATTGAAATTCTTTCCAGACAAGAACCCTGTCTGAGGGATTATATGAGATCTCTTGGACACCCGGCATTTACTTACAAACCTCTTCATCCTTTCTTACCTACTAAAACTCTGGGAGGCAGTTGCTATTATTATCCCCTTTTTACAGCTGAGGAAACTAAGGCAGATGCAAGTGAAGGGACTTGCCCAGGGTCAGATAGCTAGGGAATGTCTGAGGCTGTATTTGAATTTGGGTCTTCCTGATGCCAGGTACAGCCATCTATCCGCCGCCCAACCTAGCTGCCTCTAAATATCAGGATAATGGTTTGCATTTCATCCCAAAGGTGACAGGGATCTACTGATTTTTTTTTTTTTTTGCTTTTTTTTGGAGGGCAACTAGGGTTAAGTGACTTGCCCAAAGTTACATGGCTACTAAGTGTGTCAGGTGTCTGAGGTCACATTTGAACTCAGGTCCTCCTGACCCCAGGGCCAGAGCTCTATTCACTGTGCCACCTAGCTGCCCCTACTGAATGTTTTTAATCTGGAGTTTAATGTGACCAGCTCTCTGTAAGAAAGATTAATCTGGAGACTCTGTGAAGTGTAGATGGAAGAGTGGAAGAGAGTGACAGAGATACTGAATTAGGAAAATATCACAGTATTCCAGGTGAGAGGTAATAAGTGAAGGAAGGGGAGAAAACAGATATTAGGTGTGCAACAGAGGTGGAGTCTGTAGGACTGTGCAGCTGGTTAGCTGCATGGGAAGAACCTTTAGTCTGGGTGACCGGGAAGGTCATGTTGTAATTTTTTAAAAAAGAAATAGGAACATGTCAGAGGATCAGCATGTTTTACAGGGAAGAGGATAAGTGGGAGCATGTTGAGTTGGAGGTGCCTCTAGAGATAGATCTTGGACATGCACCTGTTCTTTCCCTCCATTTTTGGGAGTCTTTTTTTTGGAGGGGGGAAGGCAGGGCAATTAGGGTTAAATGACTTGCCCAAGGTCACACAGCTAAGTATCTGAGGCCTGATTTGAACTCAGGTCCTTCTGGCTCCAGGGCTGGTGCTGTATTCACTGCCCCCTTTTCCTCCATTTTCAAGGAAGGAAAGAAGAAGAAAAGAAAGAACAAGGGCATGAGGGTAAAGGAGAGCAAAGGAAAGGTGAAATAGATTAACACCATATATGAAGATAAATTAACGCGAATCAATCCAGGAACCTGAAGGTAGAAGCATGGCAAACACTGGATGACACACAATGGAGGGAGAAAAGACACAATATTGTTATGAGAATATGCACAGAATGTGTAGACAGAAGGAGGCATCACTAGATGAGTAGTTTCAACAAGAGATCTGGAATCTCTTCAGTGTCCAGAGACTCCAACCATTAGGGCATCAAACGATTGCATTTGATCAAAAGTAGAGTAGTTGCTACATTGTTTTAATGATAATTTTATTATTCTGAAAACAGATGAAGAGGAGGAATCGTTCATCTGGAGCAGATTCTAGCCAATCAGAAGAAACTAATTACTCAAGTAGGTTTGACAGGAATCTTAGTGTGAATTGACAGCTCTATCTTAGAATTTGAAATAGAGGAGAAGAAAGAAGAAAATAGTCTAGCATGCACTTTGGATTCTGGGGGTGCAGACTGAAAAAATTCAGGTAGGAATGTTCTAGAATAGTAGGCCTAGTAGGATGGGAAGCTGTTAGGAATGAAATTCCTCAGGGCAGCTAGATGGTGCTGTGGATAGAGAACTAACCCCTGAAGTCAGGAAGGACCTGTGTTCAAATTTTGCCAACTGTGTGACCCTGGGCAAGTCACTTAACCTGTCTCAAAAAAAAAAGAATGAAATTCTTAGGACATAAAAAGAAACAATCCTAATGAAGAGGAAAAGAGAGAATTGTCTAAAGAGACTGGTGTGACCTTTTCTCAAGCCTCCCTAATATTCTTTACAGGTTTTTGTGGCACTGCTTTTTCTTGTTTCTCTTCTCTGACCAAACCTTCTCAGTCGTTGTTGTTGTTGTTGTTGTTGTGTCTTAACCCATGTTAAGCCTGGTAATAGCAGAGGTCCCCAACAATGGACTCTGAGATTCAATGTCATTGGCTTCCTTCCTGTTCCTCCTGGCACAGGACATCCATCTTTCAATTGATGGCTTTATCACTGGTTGTCCCTCATGGCTAGAACTTTCTCCCTCCTCATCTCTGCCTCCTAGATACCTTCAAGTATCAGCTGAAGGTCCACCTTCTGCAAAAAATCTTTCCCCATCATCCTTACTTTTACTACTTTCACTTTGATATTATCCCTAGTCTATCCAATATATATCTTGTTTGTACATAATTGTTTACATGTTGTCTTCCCCACTGGACTGGCTATGAGTTCCTAGAGAGAAAGGACTGGTTTTTTCCACTACTTTCTTTGAATCTCCGATGCTTACCACAGCGCCTGACTCATTGCAGGTGCTTAATAAATAAATGCATATTGACTTTAAATGGTTGTTGATATGGATGATGGACAGGGAACTCAACAACCAACTTAGATTTTAAAGACACCCACAAAATCGAAGCAAGGACATGTAACAGAAGATGACCACAAATGCATGGCATTATCATGCAAGAAGAGTATCAGTAAAGCTAAACGAGCCGAACTTGGTGGTGGATGCTGAGATCAACAAAAAAGGCTTTTTTTTCCTTAAAGAATGTTGGGATCAAGGAAGATTTAAAAAGGGATAGGTCTATTGCTTGGGATGAAATGGCATAATGGAAATGATCAGAGAAAAGACAGAATTGTTCAACTTATTTTGCTTCTGCTTCTTCTATCAAGTAGTACTATTTTTAGGAGGAAAGAACCAAAATGTTTAAGGAAAAGTGGAAACTAATGCTAAGGGATGAGATTCACTGAAAAGGCTTTGCCTCATTCTGAGTACCTGAAAAGGTCTTACACTAAAAGGGCCAATGTCTCCCACTGCATCGGGACTCATCTCCAGTTATCCTGATGAATATCTAGTCACTGGATCCAGATGGCTCTGGAGGAGAAAGTGAGGCTGGTGACCCTGCACAGCCCTCCCTCACTCAAAGTCAACTGCAAATCATGTCATTATTTCCCTGATGCCATGGTCCTCTTTGAAAACAAAGGACAAACACAACAACAACCTGTTAAGTGCTGGGGATTCAAAGGAAAATGAAAGTCCCAGACTTCAATATCTGTTCTAAAGGAAGCAACTTGCCCAGAGTCTCAGCTATAAGCCCCCAAGGCAAGATTCAAACGGAGGTCTTCTAGACTCCAAATCCAGCACTATTCCCTCCACCCCTTAATTGCCTTGTATATTAGGCTCTTCCTATTCTTATGCTCATAGATGTAGGGCTAACTGGGACCACAGAGTTATGTAACTTTGATAGTACATAAGCCAAAGGAGGCAGCTAGGTGGCTCAGTGGAAAGGGCCCCAGAGTCAGGACCTGAGTTCAAATACGACCTCAGATACGTAGTGTGTGACCTTGGGCAAGTCACTTAACCTCTGTTTACCTTAATCTGCTGGAGAAGGAAATGGTAAACTGCTTCAGTATCTTAGTTAAGAAAAGCTCATGGATAGTATGATCCACACGGATGGACAAGACTGAATAAGTCACTCTCATTTTACGGGAAGGAAACTGAGTCTCGAGGGGGATTCCAGGTCATACAGGAAGTGCCAGAGGTGAGGACAGAACTTGAAACATGCACCTTTAAAAACAGCAGTGCCAGGGCAGCTAGGTGGTTCAGTGAATGGAGCGTTGGTCCTGGAGTCAGGAGGACCTGAGTTCAAATCAGACACTTTAACACTTACTAGCTGTGTGACCTTGGGCAAGTCATTTAACCCCAATTGCCCTGCCTTCCCCCCTCCAAAAAGAAAAAAAACCCCACGAATAAAAACAAAAAACCCCCTCAAAACATCATGCTTTTGCCCTTCTGGGGATTACAAATTAACTGAAGCAAGCTAGGGCACTTGCCGGCAAAGATGGGGAGGCAGCATGTGCCACGCCAGTCAAATCATCACCTTGACCACCATATTTCCTCGGACCCCGATGGAGTCAGCCCTTGACCATCATCCCTAGAGCCTAGGGGACTATGCCATGCTTCTAGCCCAGCCCCTGCAGCCATCATCCTAGGAAAGCAGCCTGGTCATGTAATCTGGCCCCGTGTTCTGGAGGGGGTTACAGTCACAGAGATTGCAGACCCGGAAGAGAGAGTTGTCTCCAAAATCCTGTCATTGTCAAATGGTTCAATACCAGAAATGGATGCGATTTTATTAATGAAAATGACGAAAAACTGCATGCTAGAGATCATGGGACTGTTCCATCTGACTTCCAACTGAAGTTTTCTGTGGGAGTAGGGTATATTTGTATCCCCAGAGCTTTGCACAGAATAAGCATCTCATAAATCCTTCCTTCCGTCTTTCCTTCCCTCCTTTTCTTCTTTCCTTCCCGCTTTCCTGCCTTCCTTGCCAGGACCCGGCTGGTAAATGTTTGGCTCTCTGGCCAAAAACAAACAAAAAAGGGCGGCACTTTTAAGGTTCACCGCCTGGGCGTTTCCTGCCTCCTTTTCTTCAGTCTACACCAGCCGCAGAGCGGTAACTCGAGTCCAGTGCTTCCGCAGCGTTTGTACCTTTCCAGAGCTGGTGAGTTTCTTGGGCTTAAACTCTCGAACTGAAATTGAACGTCTCGCTCCTGGCCACCCCCCCCCGTGGGCGGAGCCTCGAGGCAGTTTAGTCAGCCGTAACGGGGCGTGGCGAAGACAAGCCCCGCCCCTCTCCCCACCTCCCAGGCGTGATCCGCCCCTCGGCCTTCGCCGTCGCCACCGCCCCCTCATGTGGTTCCTCCGAGCTGGGCCCGCGGCCGCAGCTGCGCTTGTCCGAACGTTCCTGCCTCCTGGTTGCGCCGCCATGAACACGGGCAGCTTCACGGTCTCGCAGCCCCTCAATTACCGCGGCGGGAAAAGAGTGCAGCCCGCCGACGACTCCGGCACGGAGAAGGCGTACGAGCCGGCCACAGGTGACGAGGGAGGGGCGGGGGAAAAGGAGTAGGTGCCGGAGGGGACGGGGTGGGGGGAGCCGCGAGAGGGAGCGGGGAGGGGGGAGGAGGGGAGGAGAAGACAAGGGGGAGGGGAAAGAAGAAGGTACCAGTGGAGAAGGGAGCGGGGAGAGAGGAAGGAAAAGAGGGAGAGGGGAGGGGGCGGTGCATGAAGTAGAGGATGCAGTTTGACAAACTTTAGGTTTAGGTCAGTCTCTAGACTTCTGGCCTCAGTTTCCCCATCTCCAAGAAGAAGGCGTGGTCCTGCGTGACCTCCTGGGGTCCTCTGGCCCCCTATTGAGCCACAGCAGCCCCCGCCTGTGCATTGTGTGCTCTGCTCTGGCCCTGCAGAACGGTCAGTAAGATCTGCGATCCTCCCGACCACCGTGGGAGGGTGATGATGACAGCCAGCACGTTCCAGTATAGATTGAAGGGTTATAACGCCCTCCGCACTTTAGTCTATCGGCTCCTTTGATCTCCACCACCCGGGGTGGTAGACACCTTAAATATTAATTACTCCCCTTTTCAGATGAAGACAGACGGTGGTTAAGCGATTTGCCCAGGGTCGTAGTAAGTGTCTGAGGCTGCATTTGAACTCAGGTCCTGTTGATAACAGGTTCCATTCCTCTTCAGGGCCAACTTCCAAGGTGCTGTTCCAGGGTCCCAAGTCCAGCCTAGCCTTTGTTGGAGGCAGGTGGGGCGAGGGTTGGGGGGAATGAGCTGGAAGCCTGAGGCTGGGGACCGGATTTTTGGACTCAACAGTGTATAGACAGTGTCAGGGACAGAAATAGTTCCTCCGTCCAGGTTAGGAAGAGAGGATCCCAAGTGTTGTTTTGGCCAAAGTAAATTTTGCCGTAGCTGTCATTTCACGTAGAACTTTTAAGGTTTACAAGACACTCGACACTTGTAATCTTATGTGGAGGGCAGAAGAATACGTTAGAAGTGATACTAAGCATAATGATCTGTGATTCTCTCACCTACCCTGTGAAGTCCCACCCTTTGTGCTGACTAGGAGGATTTCTTTGCCACAGGGACTGTGCAGTATTTGTTGGAAATCAATTTAAAAAAATCTTTTTAAAGTTACTATTTGCTGAACTTGGAGCTTCAGTGGCCAGGGAGATGCAAAATTTAGATGAGACTGGTAGCCTAATTAACCTAATCAAAGAACAACATTAATACCAAATTGGTAGAGTAAGTGGCTTATTGGGAAGTATAAATGGCAGAGTGGGTTCTGAGAGGGTAAGAAGGACTTAGGAAACCTTTGATAGGATCAGAATAATCTAACAGGTGGGGTTTCTGCTGATGAAGTCATGGAATGAACTCAGTGCTGTAAAGCATAGGTGTCAGACTGACTTGTGGAGGACCAAATGTAATTGGAAATGTTTAAAATAATTACAAATTGGAAATAATTAAGACATAATTGGGAAATAGAAATAAATATATTTTAAATATTTTATATTATAATAAATAAAAATATAAAATATATTTATATTATATTAAATATGTTATATGTTTATATACATCATATATAATTTATATGTATAATTTATATATTACATATAACTTATATATAATATATAAACATTATAATAAATAAATATATAAAATAAAAAATATATTATTTTAAATATAAATATATAAACATAAAAAATAAAGAAATAAAATACACTGGAACATATAATGTTAATATATAGTTCTCCAAGTCAGTATGTTATATACTGGCCCCGTTTCTATTTGAGTTTTATGCCCCTGCTGCAAAGGATGGGATTAATTATTGCATATTGCAGTTATGTCATTCTCTATCTTGATGGTGTTGAAGCATTAGTGAGGGAAGAAAAATGAAGGTATCATTAAGCACCTACTGTGTGCCAGGCACTGTGCTAAGCACTTTGTCAATACCCCATTTGCCTTGATAACAACTCTGGGAGGTAGATGCTGTTATTATTGTCATTTTGCAGTTGAGGAAACTGAGGTAGAGGTGAAGTGACTTGCCTAGGGTCGCACAGGGAGTATCTGAGGCTGGATTTGAACTCAGCAGGTTCCCTGCTTCAGACCCAGCATTGCATCATCTCCTGCATGCACCTAACTAACTACATTGCTTAAATAACTGTCTTCCTTGGAAATCTTTTTATTCCCATCATAGGCCGAGTAATAGCTACTTTCCATTGTTCTGGAGAGAAGGAAGTAGATTTGGCTGTTCAGAGTGCAAAAGCTGCTTTTAAAATATGGAGGAAGAAATCAGGCATGGAGCGTTCCCGGATACTTCTGGAAGCTGCCAGGATAATTCAAGTGTGTTGGTTTTATTCCTTTTTTGAGGGCTGTCCTCTTTACCAAGTTATCTTGAACGGTTCAGTTGGTTCTTTATAATGCCTTGGCCTTAAAATAAAGTTACACGACATGTAATAAAGTTTGAAAGGAAGTACCCTCGGCCCAGCTCAGCTAATCATGTAGGACTATACATGGGCTGTTATTTAATAATTTCTGTCAGAAGTTGGTTTGTCTTTGTTTTATAGTAGTTCATCCTTGTAGTATCTTGCTTTTTGCTCTTCTCTCCTTCCCTCTTAATTTCACCAAACCCTCAATGGACCTTCTAACTTTTTTTTTTGCCCTATTGTCTCCATGAATCTGTTGTAGCTCGTGAGATTTATGTACTTTCTAATTCTTCACATCCTTGTGCCCTGTTTTCTAGATAATAAGAACTCTTGGCTTAATTTGCTTTATATAGCATTCAAAATGATGAGCAATCCCTGATTTCTGTAGGAACTTGCTATTAATGTAAGTTGAAAGCCCTTGATGGATTTGTGAATGATTTCATAGCTTTTCATGGTTGAAAAATAGTCATCACCTTGGTGGCCGATTCATTGATAAACCTCTCTACACTCAGCTGGGCTGGTCCTTTGGGATGTAGGACTGAAATTCTTTTTGCGATGCTAAGACTCATCAGAGGTTATGATCTACTGGTAAACCTTTAACAACTCTGGCTCTTCTTCACACATACCATGAAGAGAAATCTGAGTAGCACTTTGATCGGGGTCATCATAGACTAGTGAGCACTTGATACTTAACAAATTTACCTTTCTAAATACTTTAAAATTAATTTTGATGCATGACTGAGACTCCTGTTTTGTTGGTTATAGTCGACAATTATTCTTTGGTCTGTTAGAATGCAGAAGAGTCCCTTTTTATCAACTGAGTAAATAATAGTGTTAAGAGAAACTCACTTGTTATTCTCAGTGTTAATAATTCACAGCATGACTGAGTTGATAACCCTGTTGATTCATGCTCATTTTTTGCTGACCAGGATTGCTAGATGCCTTTTGTAGATATTTGAAGGGAAAGATAAAGGGTAACCTTGGTGCCCGTTAGCTAAAGGACTTCTCCAGGTTTAGTAAGAAGGCAGAAATGAATGGTCACAAAGTGAAGGCTGAAAGAGGAAGTGTGTGTGGGAGAAATCATAACAATTGATGTGCTGAAAGCAAGGACGAGGAAATTGAAATTTCTCTAAGGAAAGGAAAGAGTCTGTGAGAACAGCCATTAGAGATTTCTCTGTATAGCAGGCTACAAGGAAGATCTTCAAAATTAGACTAATAGCATTAAAAACAAACAAACAAACTCCAAAACCAAACAGATCTCAGCAGCACTTTTGGAGATAAGAGAATCATAGTTGAAAACAGAAGTAACGCTAGTGTTCATTGTAATATGGATCAAAGGGAAATGATTAGTTCTTTTTTTCCAAGAACTCTCCAAATCCACCAGGATTGGGCTTTTGTTGATCTGTGAGTTAAGCTAGTGTCAGGGAGTGTGCCATTCTGACATACCTTTCAAATGAACTGTGTTTTCATTATTCCTTTCCAAGAGTTTTTTGGGCCTGCCCTGAGGGGAGGGAGAAGGGCAAGAAATGAAAAATGAACATCAGACTCTCCACTGTTGTTCAGAGAATACAGGGGAGAGTATTAGAACTGGTCGATTGGATCTGGTAATTGGGGTTCTTTCAATGAGGCTATCTGCTTGTGAGTCAGAGTAATACTACTATCTTCTAACACCCGAAGGGCACCAGAGAGCCTGATTTGTGTTTCATTTTGTCCATCTTATTTTCCATTGTACTGTTATCTGTCTACATTTCAGAGTACCAAAGTAAGGTTTTCTTTTTAGACAAAGCACTTTCTTCTTAGCATTTTCTTGAAGGGCCTGTTTTTCAAAAAGTGATCATTTTTGTTGTTTTCCTTTTTATATTTCTTTATGTCCCTGGGGAGTTGTGGAATGTGAACTGAACATGCATAGGACTCCAAATGAGTATTATGTGCCAAGTGTGTTTGGAAGAATTACTTTGTAATTCCTACCTGCTAAACTCCTTTGGATGGAATTCAAGGGATTAATATTTATGAATATTCAGTGCCACTTGTGCCCCAGGCTATTTTATTTTTTTAATTCTCTAATAGTTTTTATGAATACGTATGTGTGTATACATACATACATAACACACACACACATATACATATATTATATTAATAGATTTCTTCCTCCTAACCTCCTAACACTTCTTTTCCGGCAGACCTTGAAAGGAAATTTTGGATTTGATGTCAGTCCCACAAATCTTTGGAGGGGGATCTACTATTGGATAATAGTTATTTCTGTTTTTTCCCTTACTCGTTGTCATCACTTTTTTCATTCTCTTCCAGGGACAATTTTTTAATTGCAAAAGCTAGATATCTTATTTATTTTGCATAATTTGACAGTGAGTGCGTTCAGAAGGTGTTGTGCTCTTAATCTGTTTTTTCTTCATTACCTGAAGGAACGGAAGGATGAAATAGCTGCTGTGGAGACCATCAACAATGGGAAATCTGTCTTTGAGGCTCAGTTAGATGTTGATACTTCTTGGCAGTGCTTAGAGTATTTCGCAGGCTTGGCTGGTTCCATGGCAGGTAAGATCATGCTGTTGACTAGGTGTTGGGTCTCAAGCCAAAGTTCTGGGATAAATTTAGACAAATGACAGTTAAGGTTTCAACCTTCATTGGAGAAACCAGAAAAGCTGGTTTAATGATTTCATATTGGTGTCTCCTGTGCTCTGGTCCACCACATTAACACTCTGAAAGTGTCTTAGGTGTTACTGTCTAGTGTAGTGGGCTGTGAACACTTTTTGACTGATTCACCAGGTCCACCTGACCAGGAAAGTGCTCATTGTTTTTTGCTAATTATTATTGTGAGAATCCTCAGACTCAGTATCCGCACTGTCCTTTAGATAAATTTGGATAAATCAGCTTCCTTACTTCATATTCCTGTGACCCCTTCTGTTTAATAAAAGATAGGGTCAGCTGGATTTGGGAATGAGCATTAAGTTGAAGTTAGCCATTGTCACCATTGAGATTCAGTATTTTGGGAAGTATTTATTGATTACTCACTATGTGGCTAGAACTTTGTAAGATACAAAAGTAGTGTGTATCACAAGTTCCTGCCGTCAAGAAGTTTGCAGTCTTGTTGGAAAGACAGGTTTTACATATCTGAAATAAAGGAAAAGGCAGACTTTTTTTAGTTCCAGAATGTGCATATTTCTCTCACCTTCCTTTTTTTTTTCTGTCTCTCATGTATGTGTGTATATGTATGTATATGTGTTTTTGTGTGTGTATATATATGTATATACACACATGTACCTAGGTTTGTATATTCACATATATGTGCATCTTCTCACATAAAATATCACGTTTAGTCAGGAAGGAAAGAGATAGGTGTAGACTGGAGTTATCAGGGAATGATTCATGGGTGATGCGAGATTTGAGTTAGGTTTTGAAGGATGGGTGAGATTTGATGAAGTGGAGAGTTAGGGCTGGACCAGCATTTTCATTTAGGGCTGGACCAATACAAGAAGAAAGACCATGGGGTGGGGGGAATGAGCACGTTATTATGCCTGGGGAACATCAAGGAGCCAGTCTGACCGAGGAGCTGTGTGCTGGGGAGAACACAGTTGTATTCCTTGGGACAGAATAGAGTTCTGTCTTTCCTTCCATGCTTCTCCTTAGGTGAGCATGTCCAGCTACCTGGTGGATCATTCGGATACACCAGACGGGAACCTCTTGGGGTATGTGTTGGAATTGGAGCATGGAACTACCCTTTCCAGATTGCTACTTGGAAGTCCGCCCCAGCTTTGGCTTGCGGTAAGGTTGGAGCCACTACAACATGTTCAAGTCAAATCAATAAATTGTTATTGAATGTATGCCTACGATATATAACTCAGGAAATGGGGAAACTGGTACATGTACTGAGAGCTTACTCTCCCGTCCTTGTATGCTGTGAGAGGGAAAAGTAGGATAGTTCTCCAGGGATGTGGACTGGAAGGATGGTGGAGCTGCCCTCAACATGAATAGGAGAGTTAGGAAGGTGATAGTTTGGGGGAAAAGATGAGTTCTGTTTTAGAATTTGAAGTTTGATACACTGATGGGACCAGCAGTTGATGGTGTAGGACTAGAGTTCAGGAGAGGGTCTGATGCTGGTTTTACATATTGAGAAGTCTTGCATAGAGGTTAAAGTTGAATCCATGGGAGCTGATGAGGTCACCAGAAGAGATCATAGTGAAATAAGAGAAGAGGGCCCAGGACAGAGTTCTAGGGTACACTTATCCATAGTGGGTGGGACAGGGAAGAAGATTTGCAAAGAAGATGGAGGAGATAAGAGTCTTGAATACTTGAGAAGAAGGTATTCGGAAAGGGGTGAGAACCAGTATCAAATGCTACAGAGTGATCAAAAAGAATAAGGACTGAGAAAGGGCTGTTGGATTTGGCAGTTGAGAATTTGTTGGCAATTCCAGAGAGCCGTTTCCATTGATCAATGAGGTCACAAGCCAAACATATTGTCTAGGGGTAAGGCAAATGATTAAGTTGAGTAAGCAAGAGGCACTGAGTGTGGCAGATGGTTTTAAAACAGGGATGGGGAACCCCTGTTTTAAAGTAATCATCTAGAAGGAAGGAAGCTAGAAAAGATAAATCTGAAGTGTTATAGTTGGGTTGGGGAGGTCTATTGAAATCTTATTCCTTTGATTTATTCATGCCACTTTTTTGAGCCATGTCCTCAAGCTGATATTCATTAATGAAGGGAGTTGATAGGGAGAGTGTTGAGCTTTTTTGGGGGAAGTGAACTAAATGGAAAGTACCAATGTGGAAGAAAAGTGAAATGTATTCTTTAGCACAAAGATAGGTGGAAGGGAAATTAGTGTGTGAATCATTTATAGCATTTTCTACTATGCTTCCCAACCAGAGCTATCTCTCTGTTTGACCTGCAGGTAACGCCATGATCTTTAAACCTTCTCCGTTCACTCCTGTGTCAGCGTTGCTGTTGGCCGAAATCTATACTGAGGCTGGGGCTCCTCCAGGCCTTTTCAATGTGGTGCAAGGTGGAGCTGTCACAGGCCAGTTTCTATGCCAGCATCACGATGTGGCCAAAGTTTCTTTCACTGGGAGTGTGCCCACTGGCAAGAAGGTGCTTGAAGAGGGTATTTGGGCAGCAGGGACTTGGTTCACATGTTAATTGGTATAATTAGATGCTGTGGTCTCTCCAACTTAGCGTATTTTCTAAGGCTCTTACCCACTGACACTAATTTTTTTTTTTTCAGTTTGCATTGGGGAGGTGTTTTTGGCTGAAAGTCTAGGCTTATCTAAATGGTCCAAGGGTAGACAGTCAGCAAACTCTGGGTGGTGTTGGAATGCTATGTTTACGTAGGACTGAATTGAGGTGGAAATCTTACCTCCTTCTGCTTGCATGTGTCAGAGTTCAATATTTCAGAGTGTAAACTGTTACCTTATATTGTTTAGTGGCTGGGACCTGGGAAGAAAGAGTTTTAAAAATGCATTTTTAGATAAACCTCCTTCCCACCTTAATACATGCTCTGCTCTTCAGCCTAGAAATCATTCATCATTCATACATATTCATGTAGCCTTTTTTTTCTGTCCTAAGTTAGAAGTTTAATAAATATTTGGCATTAAGTATCAGTAGAAAAGGATGTATTTTTAAGTAACCTTGGATCCCCAAAGCAGTCATTCAGCGAACATTTGTTCAGTGTTTACCATATGCCAGGCACTGTGCTTAGTGCTAGGGATTTATAGAGAGGGAAGAACAATCTCTGCTCTCCAGGAGCTCCTGTTCCAATGGGGGACGTAGAAGGAGGGGAGACAAACCGTAGATAACTAGGGAGAAGATCTCTGAGGTGTAAAAGGAAGGGATCTCCGAGGGCGGGGGGCCTTGGAAAGTCCTCCTGCAGAAGGCGATCTTGGGCTAGATCTGTAAGGACACCACAGATTGTAGGAGGCTGAGGCGGGGCTCCAGAGAGCATCATGGGCTTAGAGAACTGACTGCCAGTACACCTGGGAGATGTGCCTGACAGGAGGCCAGCAAAGGGAGGGAAGAGCAAGACAGTCCCCTTCTGAATTGTTTATGTTTGTTGTGTTAGATCATGGAGTTGTCCTCTCAAGGCATCAAACCTGTCACCCTAGAGCTCGGAGGCAAATCTCCCCTCATCATCTTCTCAGACTGTGATATGGAGAATGCTGTGAAAGGAGCAATGATGGCCAACTTCCTCACCCAGGGCGAGGTACGCATCTTCCCCCATGAAAAGGAGCTCTGATAGAATTTAGAGGCACTTTTTTACCCAGAGCAGTCGGGCAGTAGCTGGGCTCCTTTCTGGGGAGTGGAGCAGGAAAGCCAGATGTTTACTTGCTCTAACTGTACAGACAAATAGCTGTGAAGATTTAATACTTAATAGGATTAAGACACAGAATCATAGTATCTCATAAATATAAAGGAACTGAGAGGTCACATCACCCGAGCTGTGGGGGAATTAGAACTTTCTGTACATCGTCCAGCTTTGGATGGAAGGTCTCTAGTGAGGGGAAATCCACTGCCTTCCAAGGCTTCCCATTCTGCTTCTGGCTAGCTAAAATTGTCAGGAAGTCTTTCCTGACGTCTCACCCCAGCTCTCTTCTGACCCTTTGACTTTTCCTTATTGCTCCTCATTCTGCCCTTTGGAGCCACGAAGGACAAATCTAATCTTCCTTCAACATTCCAGACCTTCACATACCTTGCATCTAGTGTATCAAGATTTTTTTGAGTCCCGGCTGTTTCTTTCTTAGTGATCTCTCCCAGTTTTGTGTCACCTGAAAATTTGATAAATGTACCATCTATGTTTTTTTTTTTTTAACAGAGTCCCTAATGCAAATGTCAAATAGAAAAGTGCCAAAGACACTCCACCAGAGAACTCCTTCCAAGTTGACATGGAACCATTAAGTTCAACTAGTCATTTTTTTTTTCCATCTTGTCCATACCGGCAGCATGAGAAGATTTTCTAAAAATCAATTCTTTTATTAACATCTTGCTCAGCTCTACAGCATTACCTTCATTGCTCAGTTTTGTAGCCTGGTCAGAAAAGGGACATGAACCGAATCTGGCCTGGAGCTAGGGTGACTCAGTGATCACTAACTACATCCTTTCTTAGACATTAAAGATGTTTGTTTAACCATCCCTATGATCATATGCCCAGGAATTTTTCCAGGAATCAGTCAGGCTCACCGGCTTATACTTCACAGATCCTGTTGTGAAAATTGAGATGTTTGCTCATCTCTTGTCCTGTAGCACTTGTCTCATTTACCACGAGGTTTCAAAGATTACTTAAAATAGCTCAGAATCTGCCAGGTTTGCCGCTATCCTGGGTTAAGAGTCTATTTGGTGCTTTTTTCTCTCCCTGTTTATGTTGGATTTTTATTCCCTATTACCTCTTTTTTTGGCCCCTTCAATTAAAAAAACAATTCTCCCTAGAACAGAAACAGAAACAAGATTTGAACCAAGTGACTTTACCTTCTCTTGGGGGAAGAGATACCAGTGATTCTTAATCTTTTTATTTATGAACTTCTCCCTGGTGCCCACCCTCCTCATACCCCATCTTACTACTATAAAATATTTAAAAAACCAGCCCAAAATAGCTACTATGAGGTGGTAGGACAGGAGTAATATGGATCTGACGATGGTTTTAAAACAAAAATCTCAGCTCAGACTAATGATAATATACCCAGTAGAATGGATTTATATCTGAAAAGGACCATGTATTAGGTATATAATTGGAAAATGCTCAGGGATAGGAAGAACCCTTATTTTTCATTTTAGGATTTTTATTAAAGGATTTTAAAAAAATATTCTGTGCTTTGTTCTCCACCCACGCTCTCCCCCCAGGTTTGCTGTAATGGCACAAGAGTATTTGTGCAAAGAGAAATTTTGGATAAATTCACAGAGGAAGTAGTAAAACAAACCCAAAAGATAAAGATTGGGGACCCGCTTCTGGAAGACACAAGAATGGGCCCCCTCATCAACCGGCCACACCTGCAGCGTGTTCTTGGGTTTGTTGAACAGGCAAAGAACCAGGTAAGATGCAAGAAGGGTGTGGATCTCATTTTTCTTGTCAGGTATTACAATATTTGATTCTTTTATATCATTATTTATGCCTGGCTACTAATCTAAGCCCATAAAGCATTCTTCCCCATACACTGTTTATTTATCTTTTCATATTAAGTTTTCTTCTTTCTTAGATCTTTGATTATTTCTTTTTTCTTTCATCTTATTTTCCCCCATTGCTCGCTTTCTGACTTGCTTCTCTTGGATGGTGGTTCCCTTGGGGGCCGGATCTCAACATGTCTCAGCCTCTTCCCAGCCTGAGCAGCTCACTTACGTGGGACTCTACCAGACATGACTTTTGGGAGGATCAAACTGGCCTTGGTTGGATGCTGGGCCCTTTTCACCCAGATGTACACAGGGTCCTGTCCCAGTTACTTTTCCTTGTTCTGAGCTAGCACTTTGGAGAGCTGCCACTAGGGGGCGGTGCCTCCAAATGAGATGCCCTGAACACTAATGAGAGCAAGACTTCCCTAGTGCCCTCGGTCAGTGCCTGTTTTATTCTGTGCAGCTTTCAGAGTGCGACGCTGCTTAGGGGTTTCTGAGTCTTATGACCCTCCTTACAGAGTAAACTTGTTAAACAGGACAGAAGGGACTTTCTGCATCCTCAGTGCTTAGCACACCCTGCAGTGCCTGACCCCTGGTCAGTGCTTAATGAAGGTTATCCATTGGTTGATTTTTTTTTTTTAAATTTATGAGACATATTTTTTTTCTTTTTGATTTTTTAGAGGGGGAGGGCAGGGCAATTGGGGTTAAGTGACTTGCCCAAGGTCACACGTCTAGTAAGCGTTAAGTGTCTGAGGCCGATCATTGCGCCACCTCACTACCCCGATTGGTTGATTCTTAGGGATGACAGAAACTGGGAGGAGCAGATAATTCAAATGAAAACTGAAAATGAAAAAAAGAAAACTGCTAAATAAGAGAATTAGAATTAAACAATTCTGGACTTTATTTTGGGGAAACTTTTGGACAACATACATAAAGCAAGATTCTCCTCTTTTGTCCTTGGCCATCTCACAACCTAGAAATGCTGGAAGGGTCCCTGGTGTTCAGAAGCAGAGTGAGTCCAAGAGTGTGAGGGGGGCTGCTCTTCTCCGGGACATCTGGGTCCAGGGCAGGAATCCTTGGGGTTGTGGCCATTTGCAGCCCCCACGGGTGAAGCGCCAGCTCTGTTTAGGGTGGAGAGATGAATGCACTCTTGTCCTGATGTCCTCGGGAGGACCAGGGAGGGCATATGTGAGGGCATATGTGCCCTTTGCAGGCAAGGACAAGAGGTTTTCCTTGTTTGGGGTATTTTCCCTGTGCTGCCCATGTTAAATTCACCTCTAGTAATGTGATTTCCTGACTTGGGTGTTGTTGGAAGGAGTCCTGTTCATTAATTACCCTTTATAATTTGAAAGCTTTCCATGGAGGCCTCCAGACTCAGTTTGCTTTCTCATTTCTGGTTTTGTTTGTAGAAGATCTCTTGCTTCCTTCAGAATTCATTTAGTTGAAAGACTGAAATTTTACCCATGTGATTTCTTTCTGATAGGAAATTATGGAGCAGATGGTAGAAGGATTTTAATATATTAACTTTTTGGAGGCAACGTGCTGTAAAAACCCAAGTCATCCTTTCCTCTAACAATGCTCTCTGTGATAATTTTTTTTTCTTTTTGGAGGGGGGAATGCAGGGCAATTGGGGTTAAGTGACTTGCCCAAGGTTACATGGCCAGTAAGTGTTAAGTGTCTGGGTTGGATTTGAACTCAGGTCCTCCTGAGTCCAGGGCCAGTGCTCTGTTCACTGTGCCACCTAGCTGCCCCCCTCTCTGTGCTAATTTTGCTAGAAATAGGTCCTTGCCATTTATTTGATCCTTCTCGTCCTGTGGATCAACAGACTCAGAACGCAGTACAGGTCGGTGGTGCAGTGGAGAGAGCCACACCTGGAGTCAGGAAAACCTGAGTTCAAATCTGCCTCAGACACTGGTTTGCTGACTGAGCAAGTTCCTCCATTTCTCTCTGCCTCAGTTTCCTCATCTCTGAAATGGGGATGATAAAAGTGAGTGTCTGTAGGTGTATTTTTTTAAACATTTTTTTGCCATCTCAGTAAGGTGTACACTTTATCTCCGATATGCCCAAACGTATCTATCCTCTAGTCTCTGCCTCGGGCCCCTTCACCTTTCCTTTTGATATTCACTCACTCACTTTCTGTTCTCATCTATTTTCATGGGTTCAGTTATCTCTTTCCACAGATGACTCCTAGATCTGTATACCCAACCCTAATTTCTTTCTTGAGCATCCACAGCTGAATGTTGGATATCTCTACCTGTACATGCATCCAGTTGTCATCTTAAATTCTAGTTGTTCCAAACTCAAGTCAGCATCTTCCCCATTCCAGTTCAACAAGCATTTTTTAAATACGTGCCACGTATGTGGATGTACAAAGACAAACCTGAGTTCAAATCCAGCCTCAGGCACAGTGTCTTCTATAAGGAGATTATGTGCTGAGAAAGCCTCCCTTCCTCTAGACTTCCTGTTTATCTTGGCATTGCCAAAGCAAGAGAGAAGACAGGGACAGGCCTGAGACAGATACCCATCTCAGTGCGTATGGAGGAGGATAAGGAGCCGTTGAGGCAGTGGTTAGAGGAGTGAAGCAAAGCAGGAGAAGGTGGTATCTAAGAAGCAGAAGAAGGGGAAGTGTCCAGAAGGAGGCTGGTCTGCATTAGCCAGGGGAGGCAGGATGATGCATTCATTAGAAATAGCACTGGCTATGGAGGGCAGAGGACTGCGGTTCAAATCCCTCCTTTGATGCATGCTGTTTGTATGACCTTGGGTAAGTTATTGAACTTCTAGGCCCAGGATTCCTCATTTGTAAATTGCGGGGGGGGGGGGTTGGATGAGATCGTCTCTGAGGTACTTTCCAACTCTGGGTCTTTGACCCTGAGTGCCACAGTTGGATTAAAGAGGATGGTTTTGGTGCCTAAGGCTTTGAGTAAACTCTGCTTGTGGCTTCAGTAGATAAAGGTGTGGGAGCCACATTGCAAAGGGTTAGGGAGTGGAGGTGTCAAATCCAGAAAACTTCTTCCTGAAGTTTGGCTGTAAAGGGAAGATGAGACATGATCTGCCAGCTGGAGACAGTGTGTGGAGCAGTGGAACACCTTAGCATGGTGATAGGCATATGGCAAGAAATCCATGGAGTGGGGGATGGAAGGTGGGTGGCAAAGGGAGCAAGAGGGGTACAGAGAGTGAGGTCAATCTTATAAAGGAATAGGGATGCTTCTTTCCCTCAGCTATGGTGGAGATGATGAGGGATGATCCTGCTCAATGCTGAGGAAAGGGAAGTTAAGTTGATGTTGCCCCTCAGTCTTAGTAAAAATCGTAATCTGAAACCATCTTCTGTTGTATGTGTTTGGGGGTGGGAGGTGGGCTTGCAATTGAGTCCTTGAAGATAAGCGAGGAAAGGATTTGGACAAGTCATTGTGAAGACTGAGGGTCATTTAAGTCCACTGGTATCTTTGGAAACTTTCCTTTTATATTTGCTGTGGAATAGGACTAGTATCTCCTTAGCTTCATGTTTTAGCCCTCCCTTGCTAAGCATAGGCAGCACGGTTTAGAAACGCCTGGGAAGAATTTCACATTGTGGTCTTGTGTTTACATACAGTAAACCTTGGTTTTATTTGTAGGGGGCTAAAGTATTGTGTGGTGGAGACTTGTTTGTTCCAGAGGATTCCAAGCTAAAGGATGGATACTACATGAAACCTTGTGTGCTAGGTATGTCTTTTTATCCTTGTCATCTAGCATCATATGGAAGCTTATTCTGTTTAAAAAAAATTATAAACTAGACAATCATCAACAAACATGAGCATTGCCATAAACAATGAGAACCATAACAAAGAATATTCAATATGAAGCCATTAATCTATTATGTATGACTCGGTTTTAAAAATATAACATTTAACACATTAATCCCAGCACTACTTAACTTTCTTCTCCTTTCTAGTTTCTTTCTAAAAATGTCTTGGTGGTGGTCTTTTTTTCTTGTCTCCTTATCACTAGTCCCTCTATTTTCCCAACTATTCCCTCAAAATAAGTTCTTGTAATGTTCTACAGCATGCTGTGCTAGAACCGGGTATATGCCTGAAGGTCCCAGTATTATTTTCTGTTGTATTGGTCTTGCTGAAAGTATGTTTCCTGCTTCTCCTACAGCCTGCGCCTCATCTGGACCACGAGCAGGGCCGGGCCCAAGGATCCTGGTCAATGTAACACATGTTGAAATCAGCGTTGGTTGCCAGGTTCTCCATCCTTAATTAAGAGCACTTTAAATACATTGAACAGTAATAATAATAAAAATAATAATTGTAATAGCTAATACTTATCTAGCACTTGTCATGTTCTAGACACCGTGCTAATAAAAGCTTTTCAGTTTTGTCTCATTTGACTTAACAACAACCAGGAGAAGGAGGGTTGAGGAGAATAACATGAGAGAAACTTTGAATAATGTGTCCAGAATAAGATGTGCTGGTGGTATGTTATAGAAATACTGTTTCACTGAATCAGCTTTAGTTATTTTCAAGCTCAGAAAAGAAGAACTTGGATTTTGTGCTTTTGGAAGATTAGAACTTAAGTTAAATATAGGATAATTCAGGCCCCATCTTGTCCACTTCCTCTACTCAGCTATCTTGTCTTAGGCAAGACAAACTGGCCTTGTACCCTCACACAGCATTAAACAGACATAAGCAATGGCCTCTTATGTATTTCTAGACCTGATACAAAATATGATGGGTTAATATTCTTTGTCCCTAAGATAAGAGCAAGTTGATTTTTAACAAATTCTGGGGTGGCTGTTTATTTTGTATTTGGAAGAAGGACTGAAAGAAACCAGACATAAAGACCAGGACACAGGTGTCTTACAGGTCCAATTTAACCTTGAAAGTAGCCGCGTTGTAATGAAATTCCCAACTTATGGTTAACTGTGAACTAAGGACTAAGAAGAGTCCTTATCATAGAAGCAGCCTAGCCTTGCCTCTATTCCCTTGGGATTCATAGGTAACTAAAGGTCATTTTTGCTTCTGATCAAAGGTCTACTCTCTTTGATGAGTTAAATATCAGGCAAGAATTGGCCCAGTTTTTCCTCCTCGTTTTCTGAGTGTTTCATTCCTGTTTTATCCTCTAATTCCTTTTTTTAAACATTAGGTTAATTTTATTTCCAGGTCCAAATTCTCTGCCTTGTCTTTAGTTTTTCCCCTATTGAGAAAGCAAGAAAAATAAAATCCATTACGTATATAATCATCTAAAACAAATTTGCACATTAGCCACATCTTTAAAAGAAATTGCCTCCATCTGTACTCTTGAGTCCATAACACCATATCTGGAAGTGGGCAGCATGTTTCATTCCCCCCCTCCCCCCAATTTCCTTTTTATCATATTACAGTTCTGGTCTACAGGGCTCTCTGTTGGCAGGACAGTCTGGTGATGCAGGATGCATTACTATCTGCCAGGAGTGCGGGGTAATGAAATGTTTTGGCTAATTAAATATTCTGGTTAATAGTTGTCATATGGATTATGAGTTTTCAGGGTATTAGAAAACAGTAAAAATCCTTTAGACCTAAACTAATTATAACTTAATTATTTCTCCTGGATAGCAGAGTCTCTTAATTCAGTGCTTATCTTGCAGCATCCTCATTATGGACAGTAGCAATTATTGTGCTGTAGGTTGTATTAAGGGACCTTAAGTTTGAAAATCTGGTGGACATTGCTGTCTAAATCAGGAGTCGGCAGTCTTCATTTTGGGCTAAGTCTTGGTTTTGTATGGCAGTTGAGATAGGAATTTTATTTCATTTTATTTTTTTACAAAAGCAAGAGATGGACCAAGTTTGTCCCTCGGGTCATAGTTTGCCAAGCCCTGATCTAAATCACTATTCATGTTTCTGCCAGTGTAAGTTTGGTAATGCTATTAGGTTAGCCTAACTGTAAAGGAACTCTATTGAATTTCATTGTAAAATGAATAATTAGTTCTTTGTTTATCTGTTTTATAAGTTTATAAAACTTATTACAGATTTTCATATTAGATAAAGAAGTATTTAGCTATAAATAAAGGCTTCTTTCAGCAATATAAAAAAGAAAAATTATTTCAGGTATCAAGAACAGTTACCACTACAGTAAAGTGTGTTTTTGTGACATTTTGCTTGTTTGCAGGGAATTGCAAAGATGACATGACCTGTGTGAAGGAAGAGATCTTTGGACCAGTTATGTCCATTTTGTCCTTTGACACAGAGGCTGAGGTCCTGGAGAGAGCTAATGACACCACCTTTGGACTTGCAGCTGGTGTCTTCACAAGGTATGCCTGGTTTTTCAGGCAACAGGTCAGAAGCCATCCCCTGAAAGAGGGGCCGGGAAATCTGCCCAGGTGCCACTCTTCTCATTCGTCCAGGGGTGTTTCTTTTTAGCTTCCACGCCCCACACTTATCAGTAGGAGACAAGAGCTTAGTACTCATGCCAGAACTTTACCATGTGAAAAATAATTTTCTTCGTAAACTTGAGATCAAGGATAGGCTGTTTGAACATGTATCACTAGATCAGCAGGCATTTCTTAAGTACCTACTATGTGCTGGGCACTGTGCTAAATGCTGTGGATACAAAGAAAGGCAAAAAGCCAGCCCCTGCTCTCCAGGAGCTCACGGTTTGCTTGGGGAGACAGCACACAAACCCTGTGTACAAACAATATACATATATACACATATGTATATAGGATAGATTGGAGATAATCCACAGAGGGAGGGCGCTAGGATTAAGGGGAGGGAGGCCCAAGAAAGATTCTTTAAAGTACAAGTTGGGATTTAAGCTGGGACTTGAGGGAAGCCAAGAAAGGCAAGAGACAGGGAAGGGGTGAGAGTACATTCCCACGGTCAGGAGGCGGAACAGTCAGGAGGCCAGTGGACTGTGGTGTTTGGTGGGGAGGAGGGTGTAAGGAGACTGGAAAGGGGGAGTGGGTTACAAGGATTTGAATGCCAAATAAAGAATTTTATAATTGATCCTAGAGGTAACAGGGAGCCCAGGAGTTAATTGAATAAAGGGGTAGCCTGGTCAGATCTTCTCTTTGGCAGCTCATAGGCTGGAGTGGGGAAAGATGAGGCAGGGAGGCCAGCTAGAGGGGCCACTGAAATAGTCCCTGCGGTGTTAAAAGAGAGAAGGGGTGTGTGCAAGAGATGTTAGGAAGGTAGAATTAGCAGGACTTGACACCAGACGGAATGTGGGGAGTGAGAGTGAGGAGGACAAGATGGCGCCTGCGTGGTGAGCCTGCGTGCCTGGATGGTTCTTGGTGAGGGCTTGGCAGTTTGCCACAGTCCTCTCATGCTTGGCATTATGCTCTGTATTCAATGATCTGGAGATCTGCAGCCTTCTGCCTGTTGAGTTGGTGTGGTAGAATCCACATTTTTATTGTGTTTCTGAGATGTGTGGAGAGGGGTTGTGATATCAGGAAGCCCTGTTTTGGATTTGTGATTTGAGCAGGATAAGTTTATAGATCTCGGGTTTTACTTTGCTGTAGTGACATTGAGCTTATCTCACGAAGGAAGATGTGCTTCCCACGAATGGATTGGCCAGCATTGGTTTTTATGATGTGAGCCTGTAAACCCTAACACGTTGGTTACTCTGCACAAATGCTAAAGGTCTTAGAACCATTTTGGAGATGATGGGTTTTCTTACTCAGTCATTCTCCTAGCTAAATGACCTTTGAAATCCATTGATTGCTTGAAAATTTCCACCTCTGAAAGTAATAGATCATTATTTCTTTCCCCTGCAGGGACATCCAGAGGGCTCACCGAGTGGCTGCTGAGCTTCAGGCTGGAGTGTGCTACATTAACAATTACAATGTTAGCCCAGTGGAATTGCCCTTTGGTGGCTATAAGATGTCAGGTGAGGATCACAGGACAAGAACGGTAAAATGAATGGTGTCCTGGGAATGCTGAAGGGCTTTTGGCAGCCCAGTACTGTAGAGCTCAGAGCGTGCGTCCATGCATGCACACGTGCACACACAGACAACACAGACACAGACACACACACACACTTTCACCTCCTCCATCCACATGATGATAGTGCACAAAGGAGCACTTCCACCATGATCAAATCTCTACCAATCTTGGCAAAGAGTCCTAGTGATATCCACAAAGCTCTGCTATTTTGCACAGTAGTGTCAGTCAGAAAACATGTATTAAGTGATATATCACCCCCAATCACTTAGCCTTTCTTTCTTTCATTCAGGATTTGGCAGAGAGAACGGTCGTGTGACAATTGAGTATTATTCACAGCTGAAGACAGTTTGTGTCGAGATGGGTGATGTGGAGTCTGTGTTCTGATGAGCCGAGGCAAAGATCTGTGAAAACAGTACCACATGGTGGGGTCACAAGATGAACATCTTGACACCGAGCATAACTGAATACTAATTGGGACCTGGTCCTGTGTAGCCTTTGGAATTCTGGTCCTTCAGGGGTACAGAATTGAGTGACACTCTTTTCTCAGCCTGCGGTTCCCTGTTAAAAATACGTAATATCATTTCCTACAGATTAACCTAAAGAGCCATGATTTTTTTCCAGTGTTAATCTGTACAAGACCCTAAAGTGCCAACTCTTTGTCCTCTCTAGGAGAGTAGGAATGCCTAGGACTTCAGGGGATTAGATCCATCAGTGGTATTTGTTGCTTCTGTCTAACCTGTTTTAAAATTACTAAGGTGATAGTTTTGCTTAGTAATTATTTTTATTAAGAATCCTAGTTCAGGGGTGGGGAATCTGTAGGCTCGAGGTCCCATGTGGCCTTCTAGGTCCCTGGGTGCGGCCTTTTGACTGAATCCAGGTATTATAGAACAAATCCTTTTATTAAGAGGATTTGTTATTTGAAGTTTGGATTCAGTCAAAGAGTCACACTTGAGGTCCAAGAGGGCCACATGTGGTTTTGAGGCCAGAAGTTCTCCACCCCTGTAATTAGTCTCACCCTGTTGTTGGAGACAGTTTGGTAAAAAGTAGATAGTCATCTCTGCTGCTTAATACAATGATTTAACTATAGTATTGAACAAAACTTTTAACGTTAGTCATATTAAAAACTTTGCTTATTTTTAGAACCATTATGGAAGTCTCTGACTTCCTTCTTGAGATATACTCTTCTGGGAAACCCTTACCAGAAAGTTTTTGTATGTTAATGTAGGAGTGAACCATTCAGATTAAGCTGAAGCAAATAAATCACAGTGGAATCCCATTATATGAACATCTGACTTATCTTAATTTAAATATATATGATGAGCAAAAATAAAAAGTGAAAAATAACAACTTTACTAGTTCAGGACCTCAGTGGACCTGTTCCTTGGAAGAGAGCATGTGATGGGACCCGCAAATTTGCTGTTCTGTTTCAGTTCCACATTCCTCCCTCTCAGTTTGATTCTACAATTACATCTTCCCCAGCCCCACTGTGATTCCAGAAGCTCCTCTTCACTAGACATGCAGACAGTTTATTCCTTTGCTTTGGCTGGTTGAGCTGATGGGACAGATGACCCTACTTGACTTTCCTGATATTCTTGGCCTCTGTTGAGTTTTCTTTGTTTTCATTTTGTAGTGGTGATGTGGATGGTGGAGTGATCACTGCCTAATAGAATCCCACTTCCAGGTGAAGCCTGTTCAAGAATATTTTTTCCTGATCATCCATTTTCTTGTTTTTGTTTTTCTTCTATTTGCGTAAAAGTCCCAGTTCAGCTTCTGTCTTGATCAGTAGTCTGATTGATCATGAAAAATAAAATTTGCAAGCAGATTTGAGATCCGTGTGCAGACTACTTTCTTTTGCCCAATTTTAACATTTTGAAAATGTAAGGAGAAAGCTCCTTCTGACTTTTCTCTAGACTCCCAGGTCCCTGAGTCCCTGGTTTCTGCACACCTTGGAGACACAATAGGTTGGGAAGGTGGGGATGAGTCTAGAGTTAAACCTCAGAGTTTAAGAGGGGAGTGCAAGGGTAGTGTCATTCACTGCACTTGGGCTCATCCTGGGACCAGACTTCATGGTAACTGACAGTTACCAGCTTCTGGGGAACTTGGCTCACTCAGCTTCCTGCTCTCTTCCTCATCTGGTTGTTTCTTGTTTCAACAAAGGTCTGGTCACCACAGGCAGACACTAAGGCCACAGCTTATGCCATTCTCAGTCTGGTGTTACAGCTCTCCCATGGTCTGTCCAGTCACCACACAGAAAGATTCAGACTGTGCAGCCACCAGAGTTGTTTGCCATTTGCCCATGTGGTGGGCAGGGGACCTCCATCTCACTTGCACTGTCTCCCTCATTAGGATGTCAGTTGTCTGAGGGAAGGGATGGTCCCTGCACATAGGAAATGCTTATTAACTGCACTTCATTAATTAAAAGGGATATCTCTCTGGGAAGGGTAGATTTGGAAATAAAGAACAAAAGATAGAACAGATGCTAGACCTGGGTTATCTTTGGTCTGGGGAACTCATGGTGTAAAAACTCCCTCTAGATGCAATGAATTCTCTGCAATTTATAGTCTTGGCAAATTCCCCAGAGCACTGATAAGTTGTGATTTGGCCAGGGTGACCTGGCTAGTCTGTGTTAGAGGTGGCACTTGAATTTAGGTCTAACTGGCTTTGAGGCCAGCTCCTTGTCCACTATTTACACTGCTCATAAAAAAAATTGAAGAATGTTTGTACTAATTTTAAGAAGGAAATATAATTATGTGTGCATTCATTAGGACAGGGACTTAGAAGCTGATTTCTACATCTTAGTTTCAAACTTATTTTTACATCTCCAAGATATACATATATTCCTAAATTATACATGTTTTACTGCGCTGCATATACTACCATTCTCTTTCCCTACTGTGATTGTTTTCTCTGTTGATTTTTACCAGTAATGGGCTGCCTAGGAACTGCTGTTCACACTTGGTTCAAGGGTAGTGGAGGGGGTGGGGATTAGTTGGGAAGAGGGAGGGAAACCAGGATAGCTTTTTGCTAAAGTGTTTCCAGAACTCTGGGTTTTCATCTGAAAAGTAGACTCTTTAACTTTATACATTCTTAGAATCAGATTGCAGATTTGAAAAGGATAACTAAGTGGTCTCGTTCAACCCCAGTTCCACATCTTGACCTCTGGTGCCTGCATGTGTGGATACTTTCAAGCTTCTGTCCTTCAGCCCTTCTGTCCCTCTATAATCACATCATGGATGATCTTCTCCTTTGTATATGGATGGCTCCCAGAAGCACACCTCCCATTAAATATCTTATTGACACATCAAACCCAACATGTTTCAAACTGAATTCATCACTTTCCAAACCTGGCCCTCTTCATAACTTCTATTTCAGTAGATGGCACCCACTAGTGTTCCTTTGTCCAAGGTGAAAACTTCAGTCATCATCTCTCTCCGTCTTAGCCCCCTTCCAAGCGCCAAGTCCACTTTTTCACTCCATTTTTTGTCCCTACATAATGTATTATGTTTCCGTTTCAGATTCTTATTACTCACCACCTGGGCTGTTGCATTTAAAGTCACAATCCGGCTCTAACCTACTTTTCCAGCCTTATGTAACTATCACGTGTTCTCTGGTTTAGTCAGAATGGCCTGGCTGTTACTGATATATGATATTCCTGCCTTCATGCCATGCACTGCCCCCATGCCATGCACTGCCCCCCCCCGCCCTTGCCCATCCCATGCCAGGAAGGCATCCACTCCTCACAACCTCTTAGATTAAGTTTTAACAGATGGAAAAAAGCCAAAAACAACTATTGATGTGGGAGACACCCCTGAATGAGCTGTGTGCGGACAATTGATGTGTTAGAGCCAAGAGAGAATAGAAAATATAATGTGAAAATGATGCACCGTGCAATTAAATGCCTTAATCCTGATCTTTTAAAACAATTTATTAGCAAACAAATGGATAGTAATCTAAATTTCATTGACATTATGATTTTTAATAAAACTTTAACAGATGAAATTCAGTTGCCATAATGTGACCAAAAGAAACTAAAGGATACCATAGTAAACACTTGGCAAGGAGAAAGACAGGGTGGCCAAAGGTAGCACTGGTCAAATGTTAAAAAAAAATAACTTGTAAGGAAGAATGATGGAAATTTAGGAGTGGTTTGTTCAGAATGACTTTGCTGTTTAGTCTCACCAACCTTTCTTTGTTTTCACTCTGTATTTCTTCACTTTGCTTTAAAATGCTCGGCGAAGTCATCCTGAGACCATAATAAGTTAAAGAAAAATGGAAATGGTCTTCAAGGGTTTTCACAAATTGTTTTCGCTATTAAGGATAGGGTCGCCATCTCATTGTGATACTTGTAGTTTTCCATTTGTTTTGGGGTTTTTTTGCTTTTTTTTTTGAAGGGCAATTGGGGTTAAGTGACTTGCCAAGGTCACACAGCTAGTTTTTGTGTTGAGGCCGGATTTGAGCTCAGGTCCTCCTGACTCCAGGGCCAGTGCTCTATTCACTGTACCACCTAGTTGCCCCTCCATGTGTTTATAGAGGATGTAGAAGTGCCAATAAAAAGATAAAGTGGAAAAAGCAGCTGTTTTATACCAAGTATACATAGGGAAGATCCATCCCATAAATGTCAGTTGTGAAGACATTCAAGGATTAATCCGTAAGATAAATGAAGGAGAAAGGGGTAAGATACCCAAGAAATTGAGAAAATCCTGATGTTATTGATATACCGCCCTCCTCCCCCCCAAAAAGGTGATAGGCATTATTACTACTGAGTGAGAAGCCTACTTTCCAGGGTGTACACAATGATCTTGCTGAGGGCCTATGTGAGGCTATTAATAGGGAACATGCTGGCTTTTACAAGCAATATTTCACAATGTGCCACATCTTTACCATTGTGCTATTAGCAGAACGATGAGACTCTCACCATATTTGCTATTTCTTGGTTGTGAGAATGTGTTTGATTTGGACAAGCAAAATGCTGTCTTGGAGTTTTTCTTCCACAAAAGGTGTCTCTCCATACAGCAAAAACCATTCAAGATTCCTTGACCGATGGAACAAGAGATCATTAACATTAGGCAAGGCAAGGCATAAGGCAGGAAGATGTATGCTTCTCACAGATTTTGTTGTTGTGATAAAAGAGACCCAGCACAAAGTCCAAGCTGAAGAGGGGTTCTCTCTGGTTGGTCAGGTGCTCTAGGTGTTCTTGTGTGCGGGTGACAGAAGGTTGATTTTCATCAAGTCTTGGGATAGTGCAGTGCCTGAAGGAAGATACTTTATTAACATTGTTTTTGTTTTCAGTTCCAGCCTCTCTCCCTTTTGCCTCCCTCTCTCCTACCCATTGTGAAGACAAAACAAACAAATCCATTACAAATATGTATAGTCGAGCAAAACAAATTTCTGTATTATCCATGTTCCTAAAAAAAAAGAAAAGAAAAAGGGGGGCGGAGCCAAGATGGCCATGCACTGCATAGAAGCAGCAAGGTTTCACAGCTCCCACATAGCCACCTTAAATACCCGTAAAATACAACTCTAAACAAATTTTAGGGCTCTAAAACTCACAAAAATACAGAAAACACATCTTTTGCTGAAGGCAGCTTGGCAGGTGGGGCTCATCACAGCAGGAGCCCAGCCTGAAACTATGGCCTGCCCCCAGGGTGGTCAGGAGGAGCCACAGCTGGAGTCTTCAGGAGAGTGGATCAGCAGCACCTGTGGCAGTTGCCGGATTTATCAACACAGGAGAAATAAGGACCAAGAGAAAGGTCAGTGGAATTCAGCTAAATATGGGGGAGAAAAGTGGTCTGGCCAAACTGCCCCCAGGGCAAGGAAGCAGCAGTAGCGGCAGCCACCTCAACCTGGCTGCTTCACAGCTCCAGGCCTGCAGACTGCAGGGGGGCCAAGCCATTGATCAGGTCCAAGGGCTCTTGCGTTGAGCAGTCTGGATTCAGATCGGGGTCTTGGGTGGTGGTCCTGGGGAGTGTTTTCAGCGAGCCAAAGCTGGTGGGGGCTGCAGCACCCCCCTAATAACCCTGGCAGCTGTGAAAACCCCAGCAATTTGGGACAGAGCTTTCTGCCCTGGAAGCAGAGTTTCACAGAGCTAAAAAATCAAGCAATTAATTGACTGGCCAATATGAGTAGGAAAAGGAAGCAAAGTAAGAACAATAACCTAACTCTAGAATCTTTTTTGGGGGACAAAAAGGATCAAAGCATGCAACAGGAGGAAGACAACACAGTTAGAACTCCCACACCAAATGCTTCCAAGAAACACAAAGATTGCCTACAAGCCATAGATCAGCTTAAAAAGGACTTTGAAAATCAAAAAAGAGAAGTGGAGGAAAAATTAGGAAGAGAAATGAGAATGATGCAAGAAAATCATGAAAAGAGAGTCAACAACCTGACTGAAGAAAATAACATCTTAAAGAACAAATTAATTCAAATGGCAAAAGAGGCCCAAAAAGCCAATGAGGAGAAGAATGCCTTAAAAAGTTGAATTTGCCAGATGGGAAAACAATCTCAAAAGCTCACTGAGGAGAATAATTCCTTCAGAATTAGAGTGGAGCAAATGGAAGCAAATGACTTTATGAGAAATCAAGATACTATTAAACAGATCCAAATAAATGAAAAAAAT
>CM053593.1:47091012-47109509 GCA_028646575.1 Pseudocheirus occidentalis
TGCAGACAGTCTATTCCTTTGCTTTGGCTGGTTGAGCTGATGGGACAGATGACCCTACTTGACTTTCCTGATATTCTTGGCCTCTGTTGAGTTTTCTTTGTTTTCATTTTGTAGTGGTGATGTGGGTGGTGGAGTGATCACTGCCTAATAGAATCCCACTTCCAGGTGAAGCCTTTTCAAGAATATTTTTTCCTGATCATCCATTTTCTTGTTTTTGTTTTTCTTCTATTTGCGTAAAAGTCCCAGTTCAGCTTCTGTCTTGATCAGTAGTCTGACTGATCATGAAAAATAAAATTTGCAAGCAGAAAAAAAAGAAGCTATTGCTACATAGACATCATGACAACCTTATTCAATGGTAGAGTAGTAAGTTGGAATTCTCTGAACAAATATATATATACATATATATATTTTATAGGCTATTAACACATTTTTCTACTTTGTATTATAAGGTAAATTAATTAAATTAAATCTGTCACACTTATCTTTGGTTTCTTGGATTAGTAAGTTACAAATCTCTTGATAATATTTTTTATAATATGCTTCAAAAGTGTAAGATAAGGACTCTATGTATAAATTTTCACTACATAAGTATCTCTCATTTATAGAATTTCAGAGTGGGAAGGGGCCTTAGAAGTCACCTAGACCAACTATTACGTGAACAGTGTTTCCTTTTTCTTTTCTCTAGAAACCTCAGGGATGCTGAAGTTGCAGCCCTTGAGCAACCAATTTAACTTTTAGAGAGCCATTAAAAAGCCCATCAAGGTGAAATTTGTCTTCTGTTATTTTGTATTGCTGCTTTTCCTGCTTTCTGTAGCATTTCAGAACAAATTTAATCCGTTTTCCAGAGAAACCTCCTTTATGATCACTTAAGGTCAGAGTATCTGTACTCCCTAAATTTTCTCTTCTCTTGGCTAAATATACGAAATCATCTCCTATCTATTCACTACCCTGATCAATGTTTCTGAGTGTTCTCTACTTTGTTAATATCCTATAAAAATATAATTGCCCCAAATATACAAAATTGTAAAATTGTCCAGATTCAGTCTGACATGACTTCCACATGCTTTTTGTCACTAAAAATACAAAGGCTCTAGTAATCAATTACTCTTTAGACACACAGGACATTAGGATTATTTCAAGCATGACAAGTTATTTTGCACCAGGGCATTTGTCTTACTTCCACAACTCCCCCATCCCTATTTATTAAATGCCAAGCTATTATGTAAACTCTTCTTCCCTAGACACTGCTTTCAAGCTACTACATTTGGAATCTCAACATTTTCTGCTTCATTTTGGCAACATTAATATTTCTGAAGTATCTGAAAAGATCCTTAGGGAAAAAAACAAACACTCATAAAGAGAGGAAAAGAGAGAGTGTTTGTATATACACACCATCTCACGCACCTACATGGGCACAAATTCCATCGTTTTCTCTTATGGTAGTAATGAGCCACTTATTATCATTTAACTTTGTTTTTATTCCTCCATTTCTAATGAATAGTCGATGTAGTGGGAACAAAAAATAAAGTATATTCAACACAGATCCACAATATAGTTCAGAGAGTCAAGTTTTGTCCTAGATTTGAGCGTTTTGAACTGTTTCAACTATGCTCTAAACTGCATCTCATTTAACATTTTGGAATGCCTCAAAAAAGATGCTCCTTGAAAAATTGCCTTCTATTCCCATATATCTGCATTATTTTAAATATAAACAAGTTCAAAGTTAAAGTAGCTACCAAGTTAGAAAAAAAACATTTTAACTATTTCTTGTCTCTTTTCTTTGACTTGGATGTCTTTCAGGCTATCATGTTAAAAAGTTAGTAGAATCCTGTTGTAACTGCATCTATCTATCTATCTATGATGTATTGATAATAATTAGATATAATTATATAATAATAATAATCTCTCCCTTTCATATAGCAGCACTTTATGGTTTACAGAGCACTTTAAATACATTATATAATTTGATCTTCACAATAACACTGTAAAGTAAATGTTATTATTCTCATTTTAGAGGAAGCTTCTGTGATCTAGTGAATTTTCTCTGAATCAGGCAACTAGTAAGTGTCTAAATAAGGATTTGAACTCATCATCCCAACATCTTTCAACATACAATCTACTTTGCGACTCTGCTTCTCAGCAGTTTAGATTTTTCCCCCCCTGCATTAAATTTTGTTTTTCTAGCAGTACAAGAAGGACTTTTGATATCACTATGCTGTTACTGTTATCTTCTTGTGTTTTCAGAATCAGAAACAGACACAGAGATTGGTTTGTTCAACCTATTCAGTTTCAAACTGGGGATCAGATCAATTATGTGATTAGCCTAAAGCTGCTGAGACAACAAGGTGGCACAATGAAAAGAGCATCAGGAAAATATATGTTCAAATCTGCTCTCAGATAGTTTAAAGCTATGTAATATTAATTACAGTTACTTAACTGCTGTTTACCTCAGTTTCCTGATCTGTGGAATGGAGATAATAATAGCACCTACCTCCTAAATAATCATCAACAGAGATAATAATTATAAGACACTTAACACAGTGCCTAGTACATTGCAAGTGCTATGAAAAATATTTGTTATTGAATTACCATTAAATTAACCTGAGATCACACAGGTATTAGCAGAATCTAGGTAATAAAAATTTGAACTTGATGATTCCTCAATGGCCAAACAACTGAAACCAATAATTAACAGAATAGTCCAAACATACGCTGTCTAAAACATAACTGAAAATAATACCCACTGTGCCATACCCAATAAGTGATCATAACCCTTTGCTTGAAATTATCTAAAGAATGAGAACTTACTATTTCCCCATGACTTTTCAATCTATTTTTATTGGATAGATCTAATATTGAAAAGTTTTATTTTCTTAAAATGAACTCTTATTTGCCTCTTTGCCATCTCCATCCACTATTACTTTTTTCTACTCTCTGTAGGAAAGAATAGAATAAGCCAAACAGAGTAAGTCTAACGCCTCTTCCAAATGATTTGTGGTTGTTAAGCAATTAATTGTGTCCATCTCTTTATGACCCAGTTTGGAGTTTTCTTGGCAAAGATACTAGAGTGTTGCTTTTTCCTTCTCCAGCTTGTTTTATACATTAGGAACTGAGTCAATAGGGTTAAGCGACTTGCCCAGGGTCACACACATAGTATGAGAGGCCACATTTATTTTTGTTTTTTTTGCTTTCAATAGTATTTTATTTTTCCCACCACTACATATGAAGATACTTTTTAGCATTCATTGTCACAAGATTTGGAGGTCCACAATTTTCTCTTTCCCTTTCTCCTCCCCTTCTTCTGAAAATGGTTGACAATTTGATATAGTTTATACATATGCCATCTATTTTTTAATGAAATTATTTATTTTTAGTTTTGAACAATCACTTCTGTAAGTTTTAAATTTCCCTTACCCTTCTCCACTCTGTTGCCAAGATGGTGTCCAATCTGATATGGGCTCTACACACACATTCCTATTAAACACATTTTCACATTAGTCATGTTGCATAGAACAATTATAACAAAAGAGGGAAAACCATGAGAAAGAAAAAAAAGAACAAAACAAAATAAAACAAAACAAAAAAGAAAACAGTCTGCTTCATTCTGCATTTCAACTCCACAGTTATTTCTTTGAATGTGACTGGCATTTTGCATCATGTGCTTTTTAAAATTGTTTTAGGTCCTATATATATGCTATCATGTAGAACATATTTCCATATTCATCAGCAGTGTGCAAGAAGAAACAGATCAAAAGGAAAAAAAGAGAAAGAATAAAATAAAAAAAATACTTCAATCTGCATTTGGAATCCATCAGTTCTTTATCTGGATGTGGAAAACATTTTCCTTCATCAGTCCTTTATACATGTCTTAAGTTATTATGCTGCTGAAAACAGCTGAGTCTTTCATAGTTTATCATCACACAATATTGCTAATATTGTGTATAGAGTTTTTGTGATTCTGCTCATTTCATTTTGCATCAGTTTGTGCTAGTTATTTCTGGGCTTTTCTGAAATGTGCATGTTAATCATTTCTTAATGCACAATAATATTCCATTACATTCATATACCATGGCTTGTTCAGCCATTCCTCAACTGATGGCTATTCCCTCAGTATTTTGCCACCATTAATAGGGCTACTATAGATATTTTTTCACATGTGGCTCCCTTCCCCTTTTTAATGTTCTCTTTGGGATGTAAGTCTAGTAGTGGTATTACTAGTTCCAAGGGTATGCAGAGTTTGGTCGCCACTTGGGCGCAGTTCCAAATCACTCTCCAGAGTGTTTGGAATCATTCTCAGCACCACCAACAGTGCATTAGTGTCTCAGTTTTCCCACATCTCTCCCAATCTTTATCATTTCCTTTTTTTCTGTAATGTTAGCCAACCTGCTTGGTGTGAGATGGCAAGTCATAGTTTTTTTTTAATTTTCATTTTTCTAATTAAAAGCAATTTAATAGAGTTCTATGGGGTTATAGATAGTTTTGATTTCTTCATCTGAAAACTGCCTATTCATATATTTTGACCTTTTATCAGTTTGGGGATGAATCATATTCTCATAAATTTGACTCATTTTTCCATATATTGGAGAAATGAGGCCTTTATTAGAGATAATTGCTGTAAAGATTGTTCACCAGCTTTCTGCTTTTCTTCTAATTCTTGTTGCATTGGTTTTGATTTTACACAAGCTTTTCAATTTAATATGCTCAAAATGATCTATTCTACATTTTGTAATGCTCTCTCTCTGTTGTTAGCTCATGGTTTCTTCTTCTCCCCATAAATCTGAAAGGTAGACTATTCCTTGCTCTTCTAATTTGCTTATGGTGTCACCCTCTGTATAATAAATCATGCACCCATTTTGATCTTATGATATTCCAGAAGGCAAAGGAGCTAAAACTATCATGAAGGGTCATTTATTCAGTGAAATTAAACAAAATGCATCAAGGGGAAAATTGTCATTCAATTAAATAGAAATTTTAAGCTTTCATTAGAAGAACAGAATTAAACCAAAAATTTGATCTCCAATATCAAAACCAAAGAGAAACCTAGAAAGGGCAAAAGTGAAAAGAAAAGTGGAGCTGTCCTGTTTACATTCCTACAGGGGAAGATGACAGTTTTGCTTCTTAAAAATTGTACCACAAATAGTACAGCTTAAAGGAATAAACATAGAGAGAGGGTACAGGTATAAGGCGAATTTGAGGCAATGACATAAAATAATTAAGGAATGAAAAAGAGGGTGCAGCAGAAAGGGAAAGGTAGAAAGGGGTAAATTATTTCACATGAAGAGTCACACACAAAAAAAATCTAATATTGAAGTGGAGGGGAAAATAGGAATGTGGGAAATGGGCCTTGCTTGAACTTTGCTCTCATCAGTAATGGATCAAAGAAGGAATAATATACATAAACTGATGAATATAGAAATCTATCTTACCCTGACAGGGAAGTAGGTGAGAAGGAGATTAAGTAAAAGAAGGTGGGCAGTGGGAACTGATAGGAGAGAGGGAATATGAGGAGAGGTGGTAGACAGAAGCAAAACAGTGGTGAGTGGGAAATGGTGAAAGTAGAGAGAGGACAAGCAGGAGAAAGAAGAGGATGGAAAGAAATACAAAGGTAGTAATCATAACTGTGAATATGAGTAAAATGAACTCTCCCATAAAACAGAAGCAGATATCTGGGAACATTGAAAAATCAGAATTCTACAATATTCTATTTACAAGAAACATACCTGAAAGGGCAGAGCCAAGATGGCAGAGTAAAATCAGGAACTTGTTTCAGCTCCTGCTCCAACCACCTCCAATATCTGTTAAAAAAAATGATGCTAAACAAGTTTTAGAGCTACATAACCCACAAAGGGACAGAGAGAAACAATTCTCCCACTAAAGGCATCCTGGCAGGACAACAATAAAGGTCTATTGCATCTGGCTGGGAGCTGAGCAGAGTCCCACCTGAGCCTCAGGACCAGACTTGCCAGAATAGATTTCAGTAGAGTGAATCACCAGCATCTGTGGCAGTTTCCATACTTCTCAACCCATAAATTCCAAAGAGAAAATAAAAGGTCAGTAGGGAATTCTGTTGGAACTAGGCGAGCAAAGAGTGCAGCCAGACCCCTGCCTGTGCCCTCACCAGGAGGTACAGTGGCTGAAACTTCTGTGGTGTGGCTGCCTCCTAAGCTCCTGGCCTACAGATTGTACTGACCATTCAGAGGGCAATTGCTCTTGCTTTTACCTCCTTGGATCTGAGTCACAGTTTTGGGTGGTGGTCCTGGAGTAAGGAAGGCCAGTGTGCCAGAGCTTGTGGCAGCTATAGAGAGGGCACCCTTCACATAGTTCTAGCAACAGCTCTGAAAAAAACTGTGAAAACCCCAGCAATTTGAGACACAGCTCTCTCCACTCTAGAAGCAGAGTTCTGCCA
Source organism: Pseudocheirus occidentalis (assembly GCA_028646575.1). Classification (NCBI taxonomy): domain Eukaryota; kingdom Metazoa; phylum Chordata; class Mammalia; order Diprotodontia; family Pseudocheiridae; genus Pseudocheirus; species Pseudocheirus occidentalis. Next base: position 47,097,419 of record CM053593.1, read on the forward strand.
TGGCAAAGAACTCAAAAGTCAAGTAAATGGCTAGCAAGATGAGAAAACAGAGGAAGTACAAACAGACCATAGAATCTTTTTGGGGGGACAAAAAGGATGAAAACGTGAAACTAGAAGAAGACAACAATACCAAAATTCCTGCATTAAAATCTACTAAGGAAAAAATGAACTGCTCACAGAACATGGAGGAACTCAAGAAGGATTTTGAAAATCAAGTAAGAGAAATAGAGGAAAAATTGGGAAGATAAATGAGAATAATGCAAGAAAATCATGAAAAGAAAGGCAACATCCTGACTGAAGAAAATAAAACCTTAAAAAAAATAGACTAACTCAAATGGCAAAAGAGGCTCAAAAAGCTAATGAGGAGAATGCCTTAAAAATCCGAATTGGCTAGATGGAAAAGAAATTTCAAAAACTCAACGAAGAGAATAAATCCTTCAAAATTAGATTGGAGCAAATGAAGCCTAATGATTTATGAAAAATTAAGATACTATAAAAAGATTCAAACAAATGAGAAAAAAATTGAAGGCAATGTGAAATAAAACACTGACCTCTAAAATAGATCCAGAAGAGAAATGTTAAAAACTATTGGACTACCTGAAAGCCATGATTTTAGACAAGAACCTAGAAATCATCCTTCAATATATTCTCAAGGAAAATTGCCCTGATGTTCTAGAAGCAAAGGGAAAAATAGAAGCTGAAAGTATTTACTGATCACATATTGAAAAAGATCCCCAGGGGCGGCTAGGTGGCACAGTGAATAGAGCACCGGCCCTGGAGTCAGGAGTACCTGAGTTCAAATCCGGCCTCAGACACTTAACACAAAAAAACTAGCCGTGTGACCTTGGGCAAGTCACTTAACCCCAACTGCCCTCCAAAAAGCAAAAAAAAAAAAAAAGAAAAAGATCCCCAGAAGAAAACATCTAGGAGTATTATAGCCAAATTCCAGAGTTCCCAGGTCAAGGAGAAAATATTACAAGCAGTCAGGAAGAAACAATTTGAGTATTGTGGAAACACGATTAGGATAACACAAGATCTAGCAACTTCTACATTAAGGGATTGAAGGGCTTAGAATATGACATTCTGGTGGTCAAAGGAGTTAGGATTAAAGCCAAGAATCACCTACACAGCAATCATGAGTATAATCCTTCAGGGGAAAATATGGTCATTCATTGAAATAGAGGATTTTCAAGCATTCTTTTTTTTAACATTCATAACTATAAATTTATTTTTAACAACAGAGCTCATAATTTTACCAAATTACATAATTTAGAAATGTACAATGTCCCAAACATTATTTATTTAAAACTTCCCATTAACAATTTTAGTTGAATGCATTTCAAATGACTTTATACAGGAAATAAATTTTAACTCTAAACTGATGTGCTACAGGCTCTGGGAACCCCCCTAAACTCCAATTGAATCCTCTCACTTGCCTGAGGCCATAAGCCCTTCCCCATGGCTCAGCCCAAATCTCTGTCCCTCCCTAGTCCTTCACTGTTTCATCTCCTGGTAGAGGAATGTAGGGCAGGGGTAGGGAAAGAAGAGGGTACTAGGGGTGTTCTTTTCCCCCAAGTCAGTCTCCAAAAGCTTCGTTTTTTTTCCTTACTACTTCCAACACAAACATGAAACACTCCAGACACACAGATACAGAGAGACAGACCAGACATAGAACATTACAGAGTGCACACAGAAGGTAATTCTAATTCAGACTCGTCAAAAACTCAGAATCCTTTCCAAATTTTTCTTCCTTTCCTCTTTTCCCTTAAACTCATATTGAATTTGTTTGGGGATCATTGCTGACTCCCCTGGGTCAGAAGACCCCAGTAATTATGTAAGAAATGCCTTGACACCCTTATCTCAGAGTCAACCCAACCCATACTTTTAGCTGAGAGACATTGCTGGTCCCTCCAGGTTAATGAAAAACCTAACAAATTAAGAGTCAAGGACCCAAGAGATATCTTAACTAGGAGCTATGCACACATAGCTGCATGACTGTGCTTCATTCCACCAGACAGCTGGAATTTTCTGGATCCTTTCTGTATGTTCCTGTTTTTCCCAAAAGTTCCTTTCTCTGGGACTTTACTCACATGGAGCCAGAACTCCCAATCTAAGTCCAGAGACCACCAGAGAAGTGTCAGGAGGGTGCTTGCCTCAAGACCTAAGTGGGGAGCAATTGCTCACAAGGAGGGATCCCAGATGATCCCCCAAATCTGTGTGTGGTGCGTGGACACAAAAATCCTCTTCCCAAGAAAAATCAAAAGTCAGAGGCATCTTGAGAAAGGAAGAGGAAGTTTTATTTTCTTCCCCTGCAGGAAGAGGGTGGTCCTCTCCACGGTGGGGACAAGGAGAGGAGGCCTCAAGCATTCTTGATGAAACAAAAAAATAGAACTGTACAGAAAATTTGACTTTCAAATACAAGAAGCAAGGAAATCATGAGAAGGTAAACAGGAAAAAGACATCATAAAGAACTTATTAAAGTTGAACTATTTATATTCCTACATGGAAAAACAATAACTGTAACTCATGAGACTTTTCTTAGTATGAAGATAGTTGAAGGGAATACATATGTATATATAGATATGTATATATACAAATATGTATGTATAGGAAGGTGTATGTGTGTCTAAATATATATGTGAGTGTATATATGTGTACATCTATACATAGACAGAGGGCACAGGATCAGTTGAATATGAAGGGATGATATGTAAAATGTAAAATTAAGAGGTGAGAGAGGAATTTATTGAGAAAAGGAGAAAGGGAGAGATAGAATAGGGTAAATTATCTCATATAAAAGAGGCCACAAAAAACTGACAATGGAGGGGAAGAGCAGGAAGGTAAAAGGGAAGGGGGTCAATCTTACTCTCACTGAATTTGGCTTAAGGAGGGAATAACATTTATTAATTGGGTGTCTTACCCTATAGGAAAGTAGGGGGGAAGGGGATAAGAGGGAGGATAATAGAAGACAGGGCAGATTGGGGGACAGGGTAGTTAGCAGCACACATTTTTAAGAAGGAACAGGTTCAAAGTAGAAAAAAGAATAATGAGAGGGGGCAGGAAAGGATGGAGGGAAATATAGTCTTCCACAATATAATTACTATGGAAACATTTTTTATAACTACATATATACAACCTATATTAAATTGCTTGTCTTCCCAGTGGGAGTGGGTGAGGAGGGAAGAAGGGAAAGAATCTGGAAATCAAAATTTTTAAAAAAACAAGTGTTAAAAATATTGTTTTTTACATGCAATTGGAAAATAAGATATACAGGTACTGGGGTATAGAAATCCATCTCGTCCTACTAGAAAGTTTTGGGGGGGTGTTGGTGGAGGATATAAGGAATAACACATTGGTGGAAGGGGTATTCAGTAGGCTCACTATCTTCGGGGTAGATGGAGAGAAAATCTCTGAGTCATTATCTTGTGGAAATGAAAGTTGAAAACCAAAAATTAATTTAAATATATAATTCTGATTTTTAAAAAATGGAACATAATTGAAGCAGAGAGATACAGAAAGAATAAAATTAAGGACTAAGGGCCTGGCACAGAATCTATTATACTTCAGCTGAAGAAAAAAAAATCAGGGGTTGCAATCCTGATCTTAGACAAAATGAAAGTAAAAATACGCCTAATCAAAAGAGATAAGGACATAAGAACATGGATATAAAATAATTTAATACCTTGTTGCCTTTTTTGTAGCATCTTTTTTTTCCTTCTTTTTTGGAGTGGAGAAGGCAGGGTAATTGGGGTTAAGTGACTTGCCCAACATCACACAGCTAGTAAGTCTTAAGTGCCTGAGGTTGGATTTGAACTCAGGTCCTCCTGACTCCAGTGCCAGTGTTCTATTCATTGTGCCACCTAGCTACCCCTTTGTAGGTTCTTAAACATTATTGGGATAAGAATTTAATATTCTACTTCACATGTGGTCTAGTTAGGGCATGGTAAAGAAATTTTATAATCTTATTCCTAAAAGTATCCTCTAAATGCTGTCCAAAATTGTATTAGCTATTTTTTTCATGTCAGATCAACAATAATTTACTAATCATCCAGTGTGCTAGGTCGGCTCTGTGAAAAGGATTAGGAATAAAAAGAATAATAATAAATAAAAACAGTCAATATAAAGCAAATTCAAGAATAATCAATATATGACAGATCACATGTAAATCTGGGTCACACTTTTCCACCAGCATTCTCATTATCATCAGGGAACCATTAGTCTCAGTATCTGTGGGAAAGAGTAGGAATAAGTTTACAGAAACTGGGAAAAGAGACATGAGTGAGGAAAACTTCTACACCCAGGATAACTCACAATCCTTAAATAAGTGCAGGTCTTGAATTCAATGGTCCACTCAGGAGCATTTGTGTTCCACAAAACCACTTCACTGCTACTACTCTCCATCTATTTCTCACTGCTCTAGTACTTGGCATATCATTTTCTCAAACTGATGAAGCAGTAACAAGCTCTGTGAAGCTGTATTATTGGCTAGCATTTTCATTTAACCAGTAAACTACATAGCTCATCAAACTGGTTCTTGTCAATTCAGGTCAACTCTGCTCTTCATTCACAGGATTCTGTATCATCCAGTTACGTATAGTCATTCAACCTAACAGAAAATCTACTGTGTTCCTTGTGTCTTATTTCCTATCTCAACTAGAAAACATAGGAGGATCAACATCCACCTCCAGGAGGCCTCACCTATGCCAAAATGTAGATAGTCCTAAAGAGAGATGACTAAAATGTCATCAGACTCCAGGTTTTCCATAATGAGAATCAATCTTTATCTAGCCAATTGGGAAATGATAACTGAAGCCTTCTCAGCTAATTCCAATACAGCTGGCTTCATTAGAGGTGACTTTTCTATCAGATATTGAATTCTTCTTGTTCCTGGACATGTTTCTCAGCATTTGCTAGGTGCGCTATTGATTTCAGTGGCTCAGAATAAAAATTCAAGAACTCTCCTTTTTTTGTTAGTTACAAAACCAGCTGTCATATTTAATCACCTCATAGTCTCCAGACAGGTATTTGATCTATTCTCGTGTAAGTGTTAATGACTTAAACCTTAAAAGCAGATACATGCAAATGAGTTGAGGGACCACAATGCCCTGCAGCCTGAGCCTTTTTCCAGACCTCAAATCAGTCCTGTTACTATTCTGTCTCTGACCATGTTTTTTCAAAATTTCCTTTTATCAGAATTTAATGCACAAAAGTTTATTTTGTTCCTTCAACCTTTTAGCCACCAAAATATTCACCCATGAAAATATCATTACTTTATATAATTTACAAAATGATGATAGCATTTTTATGTCAAAAATAATGTCTCTGCCACCTTTGGGTGCCCAAACTATTTCCATCTTATCTGAAAACTATGTTTCTTTACATCTGGATTTTGAAGTCTCCCATCACTACTATGTCATACCTCTCTAGTAAGTTTGTGATCTCTTTCCTGAAATCTTCTTTTATCTGTCTGAGCACTCTGAAGTATATTTAGAAGATAAAATATCATTTACTAAAGCCTCTGCACCATGATTCTTTCTTTTTATTCCTGCCTTTCCTCACATGATCATAGATATGTGTATATAATGATAAAATAATAGTGAAGTTCATTCAAAAAGCATTGATTAAAAATCTACTCTATTACAGGCACTCTGCTAAGCTTTGGGAATACACAGAAAGGCAATACAAATAAATAAGAACCAGTCCCTGATATCAAGAATATCTCCTGTTTAATTTTAATAAACTATACCCAGTGAAGACCATATTTAAGTCATTGTTTTTATTCCACCAAGATACAGTATTACCAATAGAGTCAAATCCCCCTCCTCTTAAGGCCTCTAGGTTTTCTTTCAATGAGGATGAACATGGTGTCAAGGTCAGCCACTACACTGATGGTAAATTCTTCAATTTGAAAAGGCTACAAGCCAAGACCAAAGTGGAGGGAATGTTAATGCATGATTTTTCTGTTTGTAGATGATTGTTCACTCAGGGCAGCCACTGAAGCTGAAATGCAACAAAACATAGATGAATTCTCTGCTGCTTGCGCTAATTTTAACCTATAAAACCAAGAAAATACACGTTCTCCATCAGCCACCACCACACCTTTCATATGTGGAAGCATCACTTATAGCAAATGGAGAAGTTTTGAATGCTGGGGGTAAGTTCACTTGGAAGTATATTTTCCAGGGTTGTACACACTGATAATGAGGTTGATGCACTCATTGCCAGAGCTAGTTCAGTGTTTGGGGGGCTCCGAAGCAAAGTGTGGGAGAGAATTATTAGACTGATTACCAAACTAAAGGTCTACAAAGCCTTTGTGCTGACCTCATTGTTGTATACCTGTGAAACCTGGAAAATATACCAGCACCATGGTGGGAAATGGAATCACTTCCATTTGACTTGTCTTAGGAAGATTTTGAAGATCACCTGACACGATAAGTTACCAGACACTGAAGTTCTTAAATTGAACTGAACTGCCCATCATTCAAACTCTGCTTCAGAGAATGCAACTTCGATGGAGTGGCCAAGTTCTTTGAATGCAAAACATATGCTTGCCAAAAAGACTATTTTATAGAGAACTCACACAAAGCAAGCATTCACATGGTGGTCAGAAGAAGCAATAAAAGGAAAATTTCAAGATCTCTCTTAAGAACTTTGGAATTGATTTGTGACATGGAAGACATTTGCATAGTATCACTCAGCATGGCATGCCTGCATCAGAGAAGGCATTGTGTTTTATGAGAAAAACAGAATTGAAACAGCTCAAAGGAAACACAAGATACACAAATTTAGAATATCTGCCCCAAATGTTCACGTGCATTATTTGTGCCTGACCTGTAGTAGAGCATTCTGAGCTTTTACTGATCTAATCAACCACAGCTGGACATGGTGAAACCTGACTCTTGCATAGTGATGTCATTTTGGTCCTCTTCAAGAACAAAGGGCTACAGTCAATCAACCAACTAGGTTTTCTTAATTGCTTTAATTTTAGGCAATTTATGTAGACATTAGAATGCCAAATGAGAAATATTTTAAAGCAATTAGCATAATGTCTGGCACAGGCACTCAATAACTGTTTATTCTCTTTCCCCTCCTCCAGTGTTTCCTCTGTCTAGGTTATACTAATAACTCTTTCCTGGACTTTTGTTTCCAGGTTTCTAATGAACTTCTGGGTGTCTCAAATGGTTTTTTTTTCCTTTTTTTCATTATAGGTAAACTCTACAGTACTTAAAATTATGGATATACCTAATGTGGTCATTTTTCTTCCTTAGACAAACACACATACACATACACACATATTGTCACATAGACACACACACCTTCTTGCTTATATTTGTAAGACAGTAAATAATTTATCTATTTATCTATCTATCTATCTATCTGTGTCGGGCTTCATCTGCTTTACTCCAACTCTTGGCTGGCATTTGCCATTCCTTTATTTGTACTGTGGTCCTGAAGGCTAACATGCATTCTTAAATATTACATTCTTTGTGAGCAGTTACTTTTCTAAATCACCTTTCTTTTTGTAAAGCCAAGCATGAGCAACTCTCCAGAGGTCTTCTGCTGTGAATAGGTTTAAGCTTGATCACATAGAATAGTGAACTTTCTATTTATTCAGCAATAAACTAAGGCAAAACATTCAGAGAAACCAAAGTACAGCATTCACAATGATATAACATAACAACTTATCACTAAAGTGACCACATAGTTTTAGACAAATGATATCATTCAGTAAGTCTTTATTTCAATCCTCCTTAAGGAGCAATTCTCCTAAATGGACACAAATTACAAAGGTCAAAGTCTTCCAATCCCTAGATCACATTGCCTTAATCTCTCAGTCAATAAGTCTTCTTTCATCTTGATTGTAGATTAGTTTTGAGTTATCCTTAAATCAATCATCCTTAAGGGGTACAAGGTACAAAGTACAAAGTTTTCCCACCCCTAGACCACATTAAATCATGATCTTCTCAGTCACCACTAAGTACCCAAGGAGAGGTCTTTTCATCTTGGCTCAAGGCTGTCCCCCAGATTCCATGGTTCCTCTTCCTTGGGTCTAGCTCTTGCCTGATTCTACCCAACTGTCACCTGGATTCACAGGCAGGCAGCTCTCAGATGCTTGTCTAGCTCTTCATCCAGTTCCTCATTCAGTTCCTGTTCCATATTGAAGTTCACAGTGTCCAGGCCACCTCAATTCCTTCACAGTTTCCGGTTCTGGGAAGATAAAGCTTAACAGAGCCAAAACAACATTAATACACATTGATGGCACCATCATCAATTCAATCTTTGTCTGTGAAATCAACACAGACCCACAAACAAAGTCTGAGTACTGAACACAAATTATCAGTATAGTCTCAGGACCTCTAAAACCCTCCTCAAGGACTTCTGTAAACAGACAACAATAAAATCTTCTTTCAGGGTTTTCAGTAACGTCCCAGGGCTTCTGTACAAAGTATCTGTCTAATTAAGGAGGTTCTAGATTTGTGTGAATGGAACACTCAGCAGTTCAAAAAATCCAATGCAGTTTGTTTAGAATATGGGCAAGTGGGAAGGAAGCCAGAGATAACAGAGTAAAGGCTTAGGAATAGTAAATAAGAGCAACTATGATTTATATCCGCATATATCCACAATCATCACCCATGAGGTGAAGCATCAAAACATAATCACCTGTTGGGGTCCTGCTTGAGACAGGTAAGGCTCCAACTGCTTAGTGGAATATATCTATACATATTTACAGTCATCACCTATGTGGGAAAGCACCAATAGCTGACCACACAAGCTGGGGATTCCTAGGTATAGTCATCAGGGTCCTGCTCAGGAGTTTCCCAGGCAAGACATCTCCTCCATGGGTGTGATTCTAATTTGGGGTCTGAATCTTACAGTTTAAGTAGCGCTGAGAACAAAGAAGACATGCTGTCAGGTATTTTTTAGCAAGCATCACATTTTATGTGAGACCATGAAGGGAGGCCAATCCGTCTAAGGCTTCCCCCGAAAACAATGTTTCCTTTGAATGGCTAGTTCCAGGAATTGGACAGTTAACCATATCTCTTCTCAAGGTCCTGGCCAGAGTCCTGGGAGAAGTGCATCCCTCATGTTCCCAGGATTTTCTGTTCCATAACAACTAAGGGTAATAGAAAGGTCCTATTAAGTTGGAGCCTTGGTTTGTATAATCTTATTCCTTACAAAGTGGCTTACTTTGCCCCTTCAGTATCACAAACACAAATCAACACTGACAGAGTGCTGGACACCATAAGTTTTCATCTTCTCAGCTCTGCTCAGTCCCAGATGTGCTCATCTTTTTATCTGTCATTAACTCCTCCGTGTTCTGCCCACCTCTTAGCAAGTCCTTCTCACTGTGGGATTAACAGGTTCTGTTTCTTAAAAAAGACCTGATATAATCAGGGAAAGGTTCAAAGACACTTGAACTGAAACAAGGTGCTAAATAAATAACTGAAACAAGGTGCTAAGTACTTCTTTGCTTACCATCGCACTTATATGTATCCCTTGCCTTGAATGAAAAATAGTGAGGACACTATAATCCATTTCCCTATGGCCTTTAGTTTTTTGCTCAAGAAATTGAAATATTTGTAATATTTTTTAGTTTCCTCTCATATTTTGTATGTACCCATATGGATGACCAAAAGTGGATCATAACTCTATATATTGATAGATATCAGAAATGTTTTTTACAATGTCTTGGATGAGTATCCTGGGAAGAAAACATACCCTTAATGTTATTAAATTTAAAAAATATCACTCTCACTAGCCTTGAACAGTGAATGTGTCAATTATCATTGTGTTTTTTTTCTGAAAATTACCAAATGAACTATCTTTTGATGGCTATGAGTCTCTACTTTGTCTTTCCACTTCATCCTTGGAGCACCTAGATAACTCTTCTTCATTCATATGACTGTTCAATTGACCATTTATAAAAATATAAAAGCTATTCCCAGTAAATATCTGATATCATTGACTATTCTTTCAGTATTATCCAACAACTAACTCATTTAATTAAGACCCATAAAATTCTTAAGATTGTCATATGATAGGAATAGTGTTGTGTAATGGTAATGGAATTTGGAGATGCCCCTGAATTGACTTGGCTTTTGGGTTGAGTGTTGAGACCCAGACTTTGAGAATCCCACTTTTGGGATGGACTTGTTGATGTGAAGAGAAAGGGCTGAACTGGGAGGAGTTATGAATTGAAAGAAAGGCTCAAGCCCTGAGAAGGCCAGAAGAAGAAGCACTTTTGGGAAGAGCATTATCCAGTGTCGTGGAGCCTGAGTTGCTGAGATAAACTGCTGAGGGCCCATTGGAGCTGCCCAGGACTTTTGAGAACTGCCACCCAGAGCTGCTGAGAACTGAGAAGGCATGGCTGTGATGCCAGTATTTTGTCTGTCTATTTTGATGTTGTTTTTCCAGATTCACTTGATGGTGGACAGTGCTGCTGTTGTAGACATCCTGGAACCTGGCTGTTGGTTCAGAAGCCCTAAAGAAAGATTTTCTTATATGTTCAAAGAAATCCTGGAAGGGGGTCTTGCTGCTCTATTCAGGGGTTCTGGGACTGGTCTACAGGCAGAGTGTGACTTGATGAGGACATTGGCTATGGCTTTGTTGAGCCTTGTCTCCCCAGGAACTGTGATTGCTAAGGGCTTGCCTCCAGTGAAGATGAAAGGAGATTCTTTCCTTGGGTTTTCAAAGGTGAGATGTTATCTTGATTTTGTTATGGCTTAAGGGTGGATGGTCTTTTGTGCTCTCCTGCTCCCTTTTGAGAAAGTGCTTGGTGATAATGGATGGTATTGTAATTACTTTGAGTCCAAGTGTGGGAAAGGCCTTTGGTGCTCTGTGATTGACAAAATGGATGTACTTTGTTTATGATTAGAAACTGATCTCCATTTGAGAAGAGACTTTGTCTCACTAAATGAATGTATTATCTAGGGGTGGGGTAGTACCTGGATTGAATTGAGAACTTACTTGTCAAATGTATGAGTTATACTGTATTTTTACTTTCTCTGTTCTGTGAATGATTGCTGAATAAACAGGGTTTGCTATGCTGGTAATCCAAACCTTGGAAGTTTCCTTTGCTTGGCATTACATATTGCCTTTATGATAATACCAGATATTCAGGCTGTATGATATGCTCATAAAAAAACAACAACATTTAAATCTGGAATTAATATTTTAGCAAGGGTTCAGTTCTTAAGTAGAACATTAGCTACCTGCATGATCATAGGCAAGTCATGTTATGTGTCTCTATTTTTAAAATGTGCATAGCACCTATACCACACAACTTACATGGTGGTTGTGGAGAAAGTGATGCATAATGCTTAAATCATTATAGAAATGTGAGTTACTTTCAAAAACATCTGAGCATTAACTTGTTGTGGTTTGAAATTCCCATAGTTAGACATTTAGATCACAGTAATTCAACAAGACCACAGTATTCAAAATACCTTAGCAAAGTATTTTCCCAATACGGGATTATAGTTAGCATTGTAAGATACGTTATCTTTAATTATAGGCAACTAGGTACAGTGGCTAAAGGGTTGTACTTGGCATCTGGAATACCTGAATCCAAAAGCTGCCTTCAAACATTAGCTATGTGACCTTAGGCTAGTCATTTAATCTCTTAGTTCTTATTACTTCACCTGTAAAATCAAGATAATTATAGAAAATATTCACAGGGTTGTTGTGAGGATAAACCAACATTACATGTAAATAAGTTTGCAACCTTAAAGTGCAAAATAAGTATTAGCAAATATTATTCTTTTGTCCCTTGGCACCTTCCATAATTTCTGCTCTTTTATATTAATTACTGCAATCTTGTGTTACTTCAACAGCCAATAAGCATTTATCAAATGACTACTATATGCCAGGAATTGTGCTAAGACCTGGGGTATAAAGAGAGACAAAAGGCAGTCTTTCTCCTCAAGGATATCACAGTTTAATGGGGGAAACTGAAATGGGCAAGAACTACTTAAATAGAAACTTCATGGACTTAAGAATGAAGTAGCCAGGAAATAGTTAAGTGATACTTTGAGAAATTAGAAATCAGCAAGTGGGGCAGCTAGGTGGTGCAGTGAATAGAGCACCGGCC
>CM053593.1:47110009-47135677 GCA_028646575.1 Pseudocheirus occidentalis
TGCCATTTGAGTTAATCTATTTTTTAAGGTATAATTTTCTTCAGTCAGGTTGTTGACTCTCTTTTCATGATTTTCTTGCATCATTCTCATTTCTCTTCCCAATTTTTCCTCCACTTCTCTTATTTGGTTTTCAAAATCCTTCTTAAGTTGATCTATGGCTTCTAGACAGTCTTCATGTTTCTTAGAAGCTTTTTGTGTGGGAGTTCTGACTGTGTTGTCTTCCTGCCGTTCCATGCTTTGGTCCTTTTTGTCCCCAAAAAAGGATTCTAGAGTTTGGTTGCTGTTCTTACTTTGCTTCTTTTTCCTGCTCATGTTGCCAGTGAATTACTTGTCTTTTTAGCTCTGTGGAATTCTGCTTCCAGCGGGGAAAGCTCTGTCCTAAATTGCTGTGGTTTTCACAGCTGCCAGAGCTATTAAAAGGCTGGTGAAGCCCCCACCAGCTTTGGTTCACTGAAAACACACCCCAGGACCACCACCCAAGACTACAATCTGGATCCAGGCCGCTCAACGCAAGAGCACTTAGCCTCTGAACGATGGCTTGGACCCCCTGCAGTCTGCAGGCTGGGAGCTCTGAAGCAGCCAGGTGGAAGCCGCTGCAGGGTGCCACCACTCCACTGCTTCTGCCTCTTCCTTGCCCTGGAGGCAGTTTAGCTGGACTGCTTTTCTCCCCCAAATTTAGCTGAGTCCCACTGACCTTTCACTTAGTCCTTATTTCTTCTGGCTTGATAAATCAGGAAACTGTCACAGCTGCCACTGATACGCTCTCCCGAAAGCCCCACCTGCACCTTGTCCTGCTTGTCCTCCTCACCCTGGGGCCAAGCCGTAGTTTCGCGCTGGACTGGTTTCAGCTCCTAGTTCTGTGATGAGACCCACCTGCCGAGCTGCATTCAGAGGGAGGTGTATTTTTGTGAGTTTTGGAGTTCTAAAATTTGTTTAGAGTCATATTTTTGGATATTTGAGGTGGCCATGTGAGAGCCACAGCGTTTTCCTGCTTCTCTGCTGCCATCTTGGCTCCACCACCCCCCCCCATTTTTAGTTTTCAATACTAATTTCCACAAGATTTTGAGTTCCAAATTTTCTCCCTATCTCTTCCCTCTCCGCAAGACAAGGTGCGTTCTGATTATCCCTTCCCCCAATCTGCCCTCCCTTCTATCACACCCCCTCTGTCATCCCCTTCCCTTCTATTTTCCTGTAGGGCAAGATTCTCCAAAGATTTTTATAGTCAATCACCATCTTCTGGATATTCTCATCTTTCTAGGTTTTTTGTGATATTACTTTCCCCTGGTTGGGCTCCCACATGTCTGATCTGATCAGTCCTTCTTTAGTTCCTTTGCTGGACCTTGGTCCAGTGGGGACTCCCTCAAATTCTGAATTGGACTCTCTTCTCTTTCCTTTCTATACTGTTTCCTTTGGTGATCTCATTAGCTCCCATAGCATTAATTATCATCCATGTGCTCATCATCCTGAAATTTGCTTATCCTCTCCTAACCTCCATACTCACATCTCCAACTACCTATTGGATATTTCTAACTGGATGTCTCATAGACGTCTTAAAATCAACATATCCAAAACCAAACTTATTTTTTTTCCCAAATCCTTCCCCATTCTGAACCTTCCCATTGCTACTTAAGGCATCACAATAAAGTCAGCCACCCCAGCTCCCAACCTAGGTGTCATTCATGACTCTTCTCTCTGTCATCCCCCCTATCCAATCTGTTGCCAAGTCCTGATGATTGTACCTTTATAATATTTCTCCTAGATGCCCCTTCTCTCTCAGACCCTGCCACCAGCCTTGCGCAGGCCCTCACCACCTCATGCCTGTACAATTGCAATAGTCTTTTGATTGGTCTCTTTGTTTTGAGTCTCTATCCATTCCTGTCCATTCTCCGCCCACACGGGGAAAATCAACAACATCCTATACAATTAACTCTAGCAGTTCCTTGTCACTTTCTGAATCAAATACAAAATCCTCTGTACCTCATTTAAATCTCTTCATAGCTTGCCCCTCTCTTGCCTTCTTTTCATATCTTTCTCCCCACGATGGGCTCCGAAATTCAATCATTTAATTCCCCTCTGGGTCCTCTTTTTGGCTCTGGGACTTCCAAATCATGCTGTTTCATTGTGGAACTTTCCTACCTCCTCACCCTTTACCATCCAACTGCCTATGTGACCTTCTCAGCCTGTAACATCCCTCTGTGAGAACCTCCCTCTTCTCACACTAATGAATTCCTTCTAGGGTAAAGGGACCCAGGCTGGCTTTCATTCTCTCCCTTTTCTGTTCCTGGCTTCTGAACGTCAAATCCCTGCCCTCCTGTTAGATCTATTCTTCCTCCATTTTAGGTCCTTTTTGTGAATTGTCTTCCATCATTAGAATGTAGAGTCCTTGAGGATAGAAACTGTATTTCCTTTAGCTTGTGGAAACTCAGGCTTTGGAACTGGGTTACATTTGTATGTGTATCCCTGTCACTTAGTGCAGTGCCTAGCATGTAGTAAGCAAGCATTAATAAATACTTGTTACCTTCTTTCCTTCACTGACCTCCTTACTGTTTCTCTAGCAAGACACTCCATCTCCTCATTCTGTGCATTTTTATTAGCTTTCTTCTTCCTCATCTTCACCTCCTGGATTTCCCAGATTCCTCCAAGTCTCAGAAGATTTTTCTGATCCTTCTTAATGTTAGTGCCTTACCTCTGCTGTAATCTCCAATTTATCCTGCATATGTGTTTGTACATAATTGCTTAAATAATGTCTCTCTCATTAGACTGAGCTCCTTATGAATAGGGACTGTCTTTTGCCTTTCTGATTAACATAGTTCCTGGCACACTGTGAGTATAATAAATACTTATCAACAGATTGCCTTACTTTTGTTTTAAAGACATCAAATAAATGTGGTTAACCATTGTATACTGATCTATATGTTTCATTATGCAAATGCAACAAAGAAAAGGCTTGGGGAGAGGGAAAGAGAGAGACAGAGTCAGAGAAAGACAGACTCAGAGAGACAGAAAGAGAGGGGAGAGGAAGGATATATAAAGCAGAAAGATATATCACTAATATGATACACACATACACAAATATATGTAAAACATATGAATATATTTTTTTACCATGCCAATTTTCCTAGATGAGAGCTCAAGCCGAACAAAGAGAATTATTGATGTATTTTTCATAACTTATCAGAGCAGGAAGAAAAAAGATATTTAGACTGTGATCTTCCTAGGTAATAAGTAAACATTAGTCTTGGATGGGGAAGGCTCTGACAAACTGGGTCTGGTATAAGATGTGGCACCCTGGCCATACTTTTCATTGTCTTTCCCCAGCTTATTTGAAAGGAAAATCACTCCTTCAATGACAGAGCTGAGGAATTAACCAGAGAGAAGGTCATGCCTAAGGGAAGTCTAAAGAAGTAATGCTATCCAGGAGAACAGGAGAACCAATGGAAGTGAGTAATGTGCCCTTCTCAGGGATATAATAACACAACATATCAACATAAACACTAGATGAATGTAGCAGTTGTTTAACCATAGCAGAAATGAGAGAACTAGACTAAACTATGAGACATTCTTTTAAAATCTAATATTCTATGGTTCTACAATTCTAATGAGAAGAGCCAGGGCAATGTGGTTAAGTGGAAGGAATACTGGTCTGGTGGTAATCAGGGGAGCTGGGTTCAACTCTTGGCTCCAGAAAGAGCTCTGGACTTGGAGTAAAAATGATCAGGGTTCAAATCCCACCTCACATACTTACTAGCTATGGTTCCATAAACATATCACTAGAATTTTTGTGCCTCGGTTTCCTAGACTGTAAAACAAGAATAAAAATATTTCTACTACCTAGTTCAAGGGGGTCTTGGGAGGAACAGATGAGGACATTGGGCAAGTCGCTTAGTTCCACTTTCTAATCTCCCTGAATCACATAATCATTGTGATAAAAGTCCATTGCAAAATGTAGGGCATGACCAAAGTGTGGCTGTATATGATTATACATGACACTGCTTAAGCAGCCCTGGCATTTCAGGAAGAGGGAAGACAGAAAAAGAAAAGCTGGGTTGAGATGGAGACCTACTGTTTTATTCACAATTAACAAATGAATGGGCCTCTCTGAAATGTATGCTTAAGGAAGAAGAATTTTAGTTTTCACCATTAATAACAGAACAATAATATGTTAGAAACAATGCCCGTAAACTATTATTTCACCTTGGAGGAAGAGTGAGTCTCTCCTCACTGGAAGCGTTTTTGTGCAGAATGCATGAACATTATTGGGAATATTGTAGATAAGATTTATAATTTGGGTAGAGGTTAAACAAGATGATCTCTCTGGCCCCTGCTAACACTGCAAGTCCAATTCTGGGAGCCTCCTTGATTAACAAACACAGCTCCCCAAACTCAGAGAGATGAAGTGATTTAGCCTAGGAGATAAAGTTAGGGATGGACAATGGAAGAGGATCTGTATCTCCTGATTTCAGATATAGTGTATTTCCCATTCATGGAACTATGCTCAGTAGGTCTTCAGAATCCCAGTTCAGTAGGCTTTGGATTAGACTGGGTAATAGACCATCAGTCTATTGTGATAGATTTGAGAATCAAGCCAGGGAGGTGGATTTCACTTTTCAAGAACTCGGAGAAATTTAGTTATATCTGAGTTCTGGGGATTAGTGCAGCTATCTATCAGGAAGTCTTTAAATTGCTTTGAGGATTGACATAATAGGACTTTGCATTATTCTGCAGTCCTCTGGGTACTTTTCGAACTTTATTGTGCTTCAATAAATCCTTCCAATATCTGCTGAAATAGTCAGAGGGCAAGTTTTATTATCTCTGTTTTATTGAAGGAGATGATAAGATTTGTCATTAAGTGATGTGCCTTAAATTACTCACTGAGGCTTCATTGGAACCAGCACAACAAAGAAGCCCGGTTTCTTTACTCACAAGCTCAGGGTTTATCAGCTATATCTTGCTGATAATGTGCTTAAGGCTAATGCTCTCAGACATGGAGAGCTACAAAAAATAATCTTCTAATTCCAGTCAGCAATCATGGTCAATTGAGTGCATGCATGCCTGCATGATTGTGTGTGTGTGTGTGAGTGTGTTTTACAGGGTTGGACCTGGGGATCATAGAAGGGTCATCTGATGTTCTATAGGCTGAGGACTATGGCTGGGGAATCTCAGGGTTATTATATGATGTCTCTGATTCTATACAAGCACCAAATATTGCCATTTTATATTGATTTAGCTCTTCCTCCATGAAAAATAAATCAAAGTTTAACATATATATAAGTATATATAAACAGGACTCTATAAATGAAATCATATGTCTAAGCCAGGCACATATAATTATTTTCCAAAGTATATGTATTTGCACTGTTGTCGTGAATAAAATATAAATTCATTCAAAAACATTACTGAATTCCTAGTGTTTGTCATAATGGATTTTCTTACCAGAGGTATTTCACATCTGGGAAGATGTCCAGCATAAAGTCCAAAAGAACGAAGAATTCTCTAATAGACCTTGGAATTCTCCAGGTGCTTCTGTTTGAGGATGACATTGTGCTGATTGCATCCAGTACCTGAACAATGCAGTCTCCTAAATGAGATTCATAAACACTAAAAAAGTTGGACCTAACACAGTAAAAATCAAGTGGATAAAGAATGGTTATCGCCAGAATGTGATATATATAGTTGAATGCACAACTCATAGAGCACCCATCAGTATACACGTTTATGAAAAACCCTCAAAAGAGACAATGAGTAAGACCCAGAATTGAACAGAAGGATGGCAGACTAGATTCCCTTTGGAAACCTGCAGAGTGCTTTTAATTACCTCAAGCCCTATCTGTTTCAACTTGGAACAAATGCTTAACTGTTAATAAAAATATTCTTCCAGTAAAGTTGTTTGGTTTCAAGTCATGGACTGTCACAAATTCCAATGAACCGAAACTGAGTATCACAGAAAGGACAAAGGTGGCCCAGTGGATTGAGCTCGAGGCCTAGAGTCAGGAAAACTTCCTGAGTTCAGATCTGATCAGATATTCACTAGCTGTGTAACCCTGGGCAAGTCACTTCATCCTGTTTACCTGTTTCCTCATCTGTAAAATGAACTGGAGAAGGAAATAGCAAGCTACTCTAATATCTTTGCCAAGAAACCCCCAAAGGATGTCATGAAGAATCAGACGCAACTAAAAAAATGACTGAATTGATTCCATACAATGTCAAGATGTAATGTTAATGAGATATAAGATCTTCCCTGCCCATTAATAGGTCTCACATGGAGAACCAATTAGGCTTTGGACCACATGGATCCCCATACCTTTCCAATTAAGTCAATCAATGTTTGATTGTAAATAGTGTGTGTGTGTGTGTGTGTGTGTGTGTAAAATATTGCGTGGAGGGAGAGATGTGGGCAGAGAAACCAGGCTGAGAGTAAAGCAGACAGAGGGAAGACTTTGCCTATGGGAATTTGCTTGTGGGGAGGCTTGACAGAGAGACCACTTGTGATGTCAGCTCTCCCTGGAATGGAGATGAGTATCTTACTAAACCTTGCTTTTTGGTATCCTAATAGCAATGTCCCAAATAAATATTTCGGTTTTGTCTTGGAGGAGGAGGGTTTATTATATTTTGCAAGCAAACCCTGGAAATATGTATGCATATTCATAGCACTTGCTATGGGTATCACATTGGCATTGCACAAGAACTCAAGGAAGGCCCCTAGCACGTTGGGTAGTCTAGCTTTGGCTCCATTGGTTATGTCATGGGTCATAAGCAAGAGTCATATGAAATAGATGGGTATGAGCTGGCTGTAATCTATATTACAGATTACAAGAGAGACTATCTACGTAGATAATAATCAGAGATCCATTTGAGTATTGATATTCTAGACTATTATCTTAATGAATAGGAATTAATAATAATAACTACTATTGTATGTGGGACCAAAATGTTTTGATGTTCTCCAGATGTCCTCATGCTCAAAGAGAGTAGAAATCACTTGTAGAAATGAAACAAACTCTTCCTGTTTTGGCTGAGAAGCAGTGATAATGGGACTCTTAAAAGTTTAAGAGAATAATGAATTTGAAGGCCAGGATTTTTAGGGGGGACATTGACGTGTGTAATGAAATTCCCAGGGATAAGGGTAAGATTGGGTTGGGGGAAGAGGGAAAGACGTTAACCTGGCATTGTTGAAAAGGAAAATGACCTAAGAGTTAGTGAATAAAATCAGTACAAGATAAGATAGATGAAGTGAACCTCAGTGGAGGAGAGATTAATGAATGATGGTGGCAGTGGAAAGGAATTGGGAAGTGGTGGTGAGAAGCAAGGGGTATATCTACTTCTCTGGGTCTAGTATATAGATAGATATAGATAGATAGATAGACATATATAGATATATAGATATCTGGAGGCATGAGTGAACGGGGCATGCAATATTGGAGACGGTATTCATTCAAGATTGCATTGTCTTCGGGGAGAGCTATGTTTAGGTTTCTGTGAGTACTGTAAGATGGAAGGATTATGAGAGTTGAAAGGGTATAAGATGAAGGAAAGTTTAATTATAGAACTAGAACTG
This sequence comes from Pseudocheirus occidentalis, assembly GCA_028646575.1. NCBI lineage: Eukaryota > Metazoa > Chordata > Mammalia > Diprotodontia > Pseudocheiridae > Pseudocheirus > Pseudocheirus occidentalis. The sequence goes on from CM053593.1 coordinate 47,117,565, forward strand.
GAGTTCCAGAGGATGTAATGGAAGGGGAGGGTTGAATTCAGGGTTCTGCTAATAAATCTTTATCAGCATCTCTCTGGGGGAAAAAAATTAAACTCATGGCACAGTTTTAAATTAATATGCATGATTAACATTTTCTTCATAACTTTCTTAAATCTCGACAATCAACAAAACAATAAATCAGACCCTGGTTTGTAGCATCTGCCAATGTCTGCAGTGTAAAAAACCTTGTAATAAAAATTTTTTAATCAGCTCTGAGTCCATTTCAGCTGGCTCCAAAATACCTCTGACTCAATTGCGTGGGGACCTGAAAGGGGTAGAACTGAAACAGAAGGGGTTAAGAAAACAAAAAGTGGCAGCAAGGGGAAAAGATGGTTTTTCTATTAGCCATCAATTCTGCATCACTGGAATTTGAAGAAAAGGGGAAGGGAGGTCAGCGGCCATAGGACCATTGATTTTTATTACCCTTGCTTGGTTGATAAAACAACTATAGCTCAGATATAGTAAAAGTTCTAGTCATGGGTTGGGTTCAAACAGATAAAGCCTGGTGCCTGGGCAATCAGTGGTAATAAAACCACAAAAGTCAGTAAATTAACAACACAAAATGAAATTAAGATATGAGAGTTAGAAAAAGTTCAGCATATAGTATGCACTCAATGATGTTAACTGATTGAATGTAGACCATAGAAAGAGTATCAAAATGATTCAGTTAGATGGTATATGGAGCCCTGGGTCAAGACCTGAGTTCAAATCTGGTTTCCAACACTTACTAGCTAGGCATATGACCCTGGGCAAGACACTAAACTGCTATTTGCCTCAGTTTCCTTAACCATAAAATGGGTAAACTGATAGCATTTACCTTCCAGGCTTGATTTAAGGATCAAATGAGAGAATATTTGCAAAGGGCTTAGCACCATATATGGTATGTAGCAGGTACTATATATATATATATACTTATTCCCTTCCCTTCCCAAAGTGAATCAATGGCAGATTGGCTGTTTACACAGCCCAGCTTTATCTCTATCCTAGTAAATCAATGGCAGAGGGAAGATTTTAACCCCTATATTCTCACTCCAAAATCAGAGCTCTTCACTTCTCAATATTATCCTAAACTATTTCCACGTGGGAGTCAATATTGTGTGTGTATGTGTGTGCGCGTGTGTGTGTGTGTGTGTGTGTGTGTGTGTGTGTGTGTGAGAGAGAGAGAGAGAGAGAGAGTGAGTGAGTGAGTGAGTGACCCTGGGATCAGGATCCTAAAACATGTGATGGAGAATTTTTTAAAAATATTATTTAAAATGTTATTTTAAAAATATTATATAAAAATATTAACAAAAATTGTTTTTCTTATTAATCTTTGAAAATCCTATTGCTAAGTAATAGGATTTAATTCTATTATTGTTATTTTATTATTTTAAAAATCAATTATTCTATCCACTGAATGATCTTATCTAATGAATCCGGAGTAAATGGACTTTCTTGATGTTCTGTCTTGGCATTCCATGATACACACAAAGCCACATCTAGCTTGAGAAATGTTCTTTGTTGCTTACTGCAGATTTTTTGTGATTCTATAACTCACTCTGCCTTCTCATGCTCCTTACTTTAAAACATAAAATGCTTATAGAATAGAAACCATGGGACAATCTGTGACCTAAGTCAAGTAGGTTTCACATTGATTTCATCCTCTTGATATTACCCATTTTCATATGCATTGACTATTTAGCTAATGGTTAGGATAATTATAACCCTGACTTCCTTCACCATAGAAAAGACCTTTGATTACACTGAACAGTTACTTTAAGAAGCCACATGGGACTTGGGTCTACACATAATTTTCTTGATTGAAAAATGTTTCTGGTCTCCATCTCTGGGAGGAAAAAAGGACCATTAAATACCCTTTCTTTATTGAACTAGGTTTATACTATTCCTTATTCTTTTTAGTGCCAGTTGACTAAAATAATGCCCTAACCCCAGACTCCCAAAGTTTGGCTAATAAATGCTATTTGAATGGGAGATTTAAGAGTCTAGAAAGTTCTGAAAGATATAATTCTACCCACCCATTCACCCCCGTCTGTTGGAACTTGGAAGTTTCCACAGAAGTGGTAGATTGGTCAATAATGTTAGAAGCAATTAAACATCTACTTATTCATTTTAATATGTAATGGAAGGCACAAGACCTAACCTGAGATATCCAGATGAATAAGAGGAGACACTAAGGAGATGGTTTCAGGGCAAAAGACCTATCAGTTACGGGAGTGACAAGGATACAAACGCCTCACATTTGCTGGAAGTGACAAAACACACCCATAACTCGATCAAGGATTATGGCCTAAGAGATGTATGTCCTTGTTTGGAATGCTTTGATTTAAGGCTACATCAGGAGGAGAAAAAAGGTCAAAGATCAATCAACACATTTTTATTAAGCACTGCCAGACACTCTTGGAGGTGCTGGGAATGCAAAGATAGAAATGAAAAAGTCCACATCCTCAAGAAGTTCACATTCTTTCAGAAAATTTAAAACGTCCGTACAATATATGCAAAATTAATTACAAGGTAGATTGGTGGAAAGGGGATGCATTAGTACCTGGTAGATCAGGAAAGGTTTCACATAGGGTGGAGTATTTGAGCTGAACTATAAAGAAAACTGGAGATGCAGGGGTCAGGGGTGGAGGAAGGTATTTTAAACATGAAGGAAGTCTTGTGACAGTGGATGGAGATTGGGTAGCTAGTTGATGCACTGGACAGAGTGCTTGACCCTGGCATCCAGAGGACCTGAATTCAAATACAGCTTCAGACAGTTACTGTATAACCTTGGGCAAGTCACTTAACCCCCATTCCTCCCCAGCACCTCCCAAAAAAGGATGGAGAAAAGAGGAGAAATGCCATATGTGAGGAACAGCAAAGAAAGAGGTCAGGTTGGCCGGACCATAAAATGTATAGTGGAGTTAGACTGAAACACAACTTGGGTTCTGGCCACTTCTGGGGAAATAACACTGAAGGACCTGGACATTTTTGAGACAGCGAAGCAGTAAGAACAGACGGAAGGCCAGGAAGAAGGCTAAACAACCTGGATGGGTGTACAAGCTACAGGTGGATCTTACTGTCAGTCAATTAGCATTTATTAAAACTTGTAACTCAGTCAGTCACTTAGCATTTATTAAGTACTTGTACAAGTCACTTAACTCTGCTTGTCCCAGTTTCCTCATCTGTAAAAGGAGCTGGAGGAGAAAATGGCAAACCAATCCAGTATCTTTGCCAAGAAAACCCCAAATGGGGGTCACAGAGAGACAGAAACAACTGACCAACAATAACAAGAACAACAAAAAATGTTCCAGATACAGTGCAAAGTGCTGGGTATATTAGGAAAGGACAAGCCCATATGCCAATAGGTGTGTATAAACAAGAAAGAGACCCTGTGTATGCAAATGTCCATTCTACTTGGTGTTTGTTAAGTTTTTAAGTAAAGAAATTTAGGAATAAGAAATAGTGGAACAATCCCGTACTAGCCACTAAACAAATTGGGAGTAATCTCTGGGGGAAGGCACTAGAATTAAGAATGAGTAAGAAAGTGTTCTGATTGTTAAGTAGGCTTAGCTGAGACTTGAAGGAAGCCAGGAAAGCCAGGAGAAGGAGCAGGTGTGAAGTGGATAAAAATCGAGCAAAGCAGACAGAGGACAAGTGGTTAAACAGGTGGGAGGAGAGAGAGAATGGTCGTGAAAACTAGAGAGAAGAAAAATATCAAAGAAAATTGAGATCAAGAAGGTGATCAACAGGGTCGAAGACTGCAGAGAGCTCAACATGGATGAGGAGTGGGAAAAAGGTCATCAGATTTGACAATTAAGAGATCATTAGTGACTTTGAAGAGAGCAGTTGTGATTGAATGAAGTCAGGAGTGAAGAAGAGTGAAAGGAGAGGTAGGGAAGTATTTATCGAACATGGCCTCCTCCAGTAGGGCAGCCAGGTGGCATCACAGTGCACAGAGTGCTGGACCTGGAGCCACGAAGACTTATCTTCCTGAGTTCAAATCTAGCTTCAGACACATTAGCTATGTGACCCTGGGCAAGTCACTTAACATGTATCATTTCCCTCATCTGTAAAATGAGCTGGAGAATAAGATGGTAAACCACTTCAGTATCTGCCAAGAAAACCCCAAACGGGGTCATGACGAGTCACACATGTCTGAAAAATAACTGAACAACAACTTCTCAGGGAGTTTAGCCATAAAAGAGAGGGGGGATACTGGGCAATAAGAGAGAGAGATGAATCAAATGAGGGTTTTTTGAGGATGGGGAGATATGGGCATATTTGTTATATATTGAAAAGTAGCCATACATAATAGAGACTTCCAATTTCATGTACAATCCTCTTTTTCTGTTCTATGGGTATGCAAATGCCCATTTTATTTGGTATTCATTAAGTTTAAAATAAAGGCTAAAATTAATTCAAAAGTAAGAAATAGTAGAGCAATCCCCTACCGGCCACCAAACAAGTAGAGCTGCTTACTCAAGCAGTTATCTAATACCAATTCTCTCTCCCCTTTGCAACTTGAGAGCATGTCAGAATTCTTCAAGTTTCTACCATGAGAAGGGAGGACACCCTTCCTCCCACCCCAACTATATGTGCTACTAGGATGAACCTGAAACTTGGATCTTAGAGCCCTATTTGCCTCTTTTATTTTTATTTTTCCTAATTAGAGATGACAAAGCATCAATCCTAAAATGGACATTTCCAGCCTTGAAAGTCCTCTTGTGATTTCAAAAATTTGGAGAGTCCTGACTTCCTTGGTTAGGGGCTCACTGCTAGCAGGCAGAGTTTCTGCATGAGAGAGGATACCACCAAGGGGGTGGGGAGCTTTTCAAAAGACACGGATCTTGAGGAAGTTGTTTAAACAGTGCAGAATCAAGGTGAAATTTGAAATGCTGATTTAGCAGTTCTGTAAACTGCTTTATGTTTTGGTTCTAAATCTCAACATCCCAAAATCCTATAATAGTAGTAGACTTTCCGTCAATGATCATTTTTGCATCTTGTATATATTAGACATTTGTTTTGGGTAAAGCAGTGGTTCTCAACCTTCCTAATGCCATGCATGACCCTTTAATACTTGTATGTGGGCATATCTGCATGTGGGCGGACCCGCCTGGTGTCTCAGTTCCTAAGACCATCGGAAATATTGACTGACATCTCACCTCAACCCTGACGAGAACAGTCCAGGACTGCAAACCCAAGAGTCTTGAGTATAGCGCTGTTTCTAGCCCATTGCCCTCAGCCCTCATCCTGGGAAGTAAACTCTGTGGAGATGTGATCTGGCAATTGTTTCTTCAGATGCTACAGTCACTTACTGAAGACCCAAGGGGAAAAGTTTTTGCCACCAAAGTCCTTAGCTCTGTCAAATGTTTTAGCATCAAAAACTGATAAATGATTTTTTCAATGAAAATAGCAGCAAAGAAGAAGCATTAACATCTGCTCTGCCACTATACCCTAAAGACAATGGGAATTTTCCCATTTGACTTGCATATATGTTGTCTCTAACACTAAAATGTGAGCCCCTTGAGAGCAAGGACTGATAGGCGGACTACATATGCACACAGATACACATTGGGGGAGGGGGGGTGTGGTCAATATGGGAAATTTATTTTGCTTGATTATACTTATCTGTTACAATGGTTTGTTTATTTTAGTGGGTGAATGTTGGAAAGAGAAAATAAATGCTCATTAATTGAAAAAATATAAATTTTTAAAAAAGAAATTCAGTGGCAGGGACCTTTTTAGACTATGCCCTGGTTATGAGTAACAAGAGAGGTAGTGTTTAAACTATCTGGGTGATTTCCATCATGAAATGCAAGGAGAAGAAGGATTCCCCAAAGATCTTGTCAAGGGCTTTCACATGTTCTTCTTGTGGATAACATTTTGCTGATTGCATCATGTCCTAGAACATCACAGGTCCTCCTAAATAAGATTTATGGTCATTCAGAAGAGTTTGATTTAACAATACAAAGAAGAAAAACTAAACAAATTTGATTGACCAAATGAGTACTGTCCACACTAACACATAGAGTAGCATAGGCAGCCTTTTGAGCTTTCATGAGAGCATGTATCTTGGAAGGGCACTGAACACGAATGGTGAGTCGGGGCAAGAAGAGAGAAGAAACAACAGAATAAACTAGATTTATCTGGGGAAACTACAGCACTTTAAAGAATCTCCAGCTGCTTTCTGAATTAAGTAAACAAAAAAAAAATCTCATCTCTTTAATATCAATATTTTTGCTACATGGTAGTAGATAAGCTACACCATACCCTCTGAGGAATTAAAATTATAGGCATCTGAAAGAGCAATGAAAAGAAGGTATGGGCATCTGAAATCCAGGATTACTGGAGGTTATAAATGTGATGCTAAAAAACATAAAGGATGATTATTAGAGGATTTATGGAAGGACATAGGCAAGAGTCACATAGAATGAAAAGTCATAAATTTGCTGCAATCTGCACTATTGGAGGAATAACCACATTAATGATATCATGGATCCATTAAGTTTTTAAGAATGGATGGTGTGAAAGGACATGGATGGGTTGTGAGCTGCACTGAAGGAATGATCTGTCCTAGTTGGATCTCACACACAACTTTCTGCAGGCTCAATTTCTTCTTTGTTTTCTATTGTTTAGTGAAGCAATACTGATCATAATCATCTAACCACCTCTTCAATTCTAAATCAATATTGCCTTTAGTTAGTGTGTCCCTCAACTTTGCCAGGAATCACAAAATCTAAAAATTAGGTCGGATGGTTGGACTCAAACAAGGAGTTGTTCCTGATTCAATGTCAATGTGGCAGAAGGTCACGAATGGAGTATTCTAGGGATCTGTCCTTGAACCTGTACTGTTTATAATAGTTTTGTCAATGACCTAGATAAAGATGTCATTGTCATTAAGTTTGCAAGACACAAAGCTATGAGAGACAACCAATAAAAAACCCCATTTCCATGTACTGGAGAAATGGGCTGAGTCTAATAAGATGAAATTCAGTGGGGATAAATATAAAATCTTACACATGGGTAAAGAAAAATCAACTTTTTAAGCAGAGTCAGGAAAACAGCAATGATGTAAATGGAAAGAGCATCAGCCACAAAATAAATGAAACTAGATGTTACAAACTTGTGAAGAACAAGAATAGACCCAAAGAAGAGGTAAAAAGACACTTCTGTGGTACAGAACCATCTATACATAATGTCAGATTTTTTTCAATGTATTTATTATTAGTTTTGCTGAATTTTCTTTTTTTTCTTTTTCATTTTTTCTTAAAAAATTCTTTGTAATAGGGGAAGTTTCTCTGGGAGTGTGACAGATACAAGGGGAAATCTAGGCAATGTAAAAACAAAAGATATATAATCTAATTTTTAAAAAGTAAATACTTTCAGAAATACACAAATATATTTTGGTAGAGAGATGATTAAAAAACTGCTCTTGGAAGAAAAAAATGGTGTTGTTTTGTTTTGTTACCTAAAATATCTATTTAAGTCAGTGCTGTGACGTGGCACACAAAATAAAATAATCCTACTATGATCCTGGGCTTTGTTGAGAGGCACGGATTGCAAAAATAAGAATTCTGTGTTCTATCTTTGTATTCTATCTTCATCAGACCTCATCTGGACTATTATGTTAAGTACTGGTGGTACAGCTTAAGAAAGGAATTGATAAGTAAGAGCATCAAGAGAAGGGCAACCGGAAGGGTCAATGGCCTTGAGTCCGCATCATAAAAGGATTGACTTTAAGAACTGGTCATGTTTAGTATGTAGAAGACTCAGAGTGAGGGGCAGAGAGAGAAGAGATAGCTACTTTCAAGGGTGTGAAAGATTGTCATGTGGAAGAGAAATTTCACTTCTGTGTAGCCCCAGAAGGCAGAACTTGGAGCAATTGGTGGGAGTTGCAATGAATCAAATTTAGGTTTTGATGTCAGCAAAAATTTCCCAACAACTAGAATTTTTTTTTGTGGTGGCAAAAAATTGGAAACTAAGGGGATGCCCATCAATCGGGGAATGACTAAACAAGTTGCACTGTATGATTATGATGGAATACTATTGTGCTATAAGAAATGATGAGCAAGATGGTTTCAGAAAAACTGGGGAAGACATGTGAGCTGATCCAAAGGAGAGTGAGAAGAACCAGGAGAACACTGTATGTAGTAACAATAATATTGTAATGATAATCAACTGAGAAAGACTTAGTAACTGGTGGATAGAATGATCCATTTTAACTCCAAAGGACTCATAATGAAAAAGGCTATTAATCTCCAGAGAGAAAAAACTGATGAATTCTGAGTGCAAATTGAAGCATATTTTTTCACTTCATTTTTCTTGCTTTTTTTGTAATATGACTAATACGTAAATGTTCTACATGACTTTATATATAGAATAGGTATTGTATTTCTTGCTTTTTCAATAGCTGGCAGAGGGAATGTAGAGGAAAGAATTTAAACTGAAAATACATTTTTTAAATGAGAAAAAAACACAATTAGAGCTGCTTAGGACCTTAAGTCATTCCCAAAGTTTACTCCTTATGCATCAAAGCCTAAACTGACTGAAAAGTCCAGACAGAGACATCTGGAGGTTTTATTTTCAGAACTCACAAGGTAGAGATCTCCAAACCCTTCACCTAGAATGGAAAAGAATACATACTGAGATTAACAACTAAGTCTATTTTATGGGGTTGTGAGAAAAAATTATTTATTATACTGTTGAGGAAAAATCAGTATACTGTTTACAACCAACTTTATGTGATTGTTCACACTCAGAATGTCTCCAGACCTCAGTAACTCTCTAGGAATGCTGGAGATGACAAGGTATTTTGGGTTCCCCAGGACCAAGATGTACCCAAAGCATTCTTGTTTTTGGTCCCTACACCCCAGGTCTTGTTTTGGTTCCACTCAAACTTGGGTTTGAGGTTCCCTTGTGTTTCAGCTTCATCCAAATTTTGCTGAATGTTTAACTCGTATCTATTTCAATTTACCTTGCTTTCTAGTTGGCTTGGCAACTTCGCCTAACTGTGTACATGTGGTTTGTGTGTGGGCACCCTTGTCTAAATCCTACTTAATGTAAACCTTCCAGATTCTTTTTAGCTCTCTCTCATCTATCAAATGGCCTAATAAATTTCTTCATAAAACTATTACAGATTCGTGGGTCTATTCTCATGAATAACATGCACTTTCCCCTGAAAGCCATTTAGTATGCCCGGGTTCAGAACCTCAGAATCATCCTTGACTTCTAACTCTTCTTTCTCCAATATCCAGTCAGTTGCCAAATCTGGTCAGTTGTACATCCACAACAACTGTCACACAGCCACGACCCTGTTCCAGACCCTCATCATCTCTGATCTGGACTGTTCGGATAGCTCCCTTTTTGGTCTCTCTGGTTCCGATACCTCTTCACTCCAAGCCATCCTCATCACCAATGCCAAACTGATATCCCTAAAGCACAGAGCTGACTGTGTCACTCCAATGCTCAGTAAATCACGGTGGCTTCTTATTGCCTCTGGGATCAAATAAAGATCCTCCATTTGACATTTAAATGTCAGTGTAATAGAAGGTCACCTGGAGTATCCCTGGGACCTGCCCTTGCCGCAGTGTTGTGTAATAGTTTTGTCAATGACGTAGGTAAAGGCATATATGGCCTTTTCATTGAGTCTGAAAGGACTGAGCCCTTTTCAGCCTGGCTCTGGCCTACCTCTGCAGACTGACTTCACGTTACTTCCCCTTATGCTCCATATTCGAGTCAAAGGCCTACTGCAATGTTCTTTCTCCTTGCCTCTACTTCTTAGAATCCCTAATTCAACTGCCAGTGTTCCTGCAACAAATTACATATGATATCAATAAGTAGTATTTGTATAGAGCTTTAAGTCTGGCAAAACAACAAATATTATCTCATTGTATCTGCACATGCCTTGGGAGGTAGGGGCTATAATTACCATCACCATTTGAGGAAACTGAGGCAGAGATTAAGTGCCATGACCAAGGTCACACAGTGCTGAGTCCACACTTGAACTCAGGCGGCAGGCGTTCCTGAGTCCTGGGGTAGTGGTCTATGTACTGTGGAGCCACCTAGTGGTAGGTCTCTATAACTACTGTTTCCTCTCAATAGACTGTAGGTTCCTCAAAATCAGAAACTATTATTTATTATTTTTGTACCATGCTTAGCATAGTACCTTATGTACACAGTAGGTTCTTAATAGATGAGTTTTTAAAACTTGAACTGAATGAAAAGCTGATATAACAAAAAGATCTCTGGACTGGGGTAGCTTCTGATGTTTTCTTGTGTGATCCTGGATCAGTCATCACACCTGTCTGAGCCTCAGTTCCCTTAGATATAACAACGGAATGACACTATTTGTCTGTTTCATGGGCTAATAAAGGGAAAGTTCTTTTTAAACCTTCTTGTCATAAAAAACCAAATAATTATTATCTTTCAGTATGTTCATTGGCCCTGAGACAAATCCTGTGTTTCATGCTTGGGATATTGCTTTAATTGCTATTTCCAGCTTCTTTGTCCCATCGCAATTCAAGGAATGTATATCTTGTTAGGTGATACCAAAAGCTATTTTTTACTATCTAATGATTAACTGAGGGAATGATGTCAGTGCTGCTCTTCCAAGCATCACTAGAAAGTTTTCTGTATATTAATAGTTCCTACCAGGAACTGCTGGTGGGAACTGCTTCTGTTTTGCTCAATGCAAAGCAATCCCTTGTTACCCTGTGAAAACGACATCAACACCTGTGAAAATTCCCTCTGTAACCATGGAATTAAGCTCCCAATACTTTAATTCTGTCATATTATGACAAATAGTTTGTTTCCACCAGATCTCCCTGATGACCTAGTGTCCTCTTCCTGTGGTGCTCACTGTGTTCTTGGCTGGTATTTCCCAAATTTCCGGAGATTTATATCATGCCAGGCATATCTAGGAGGACTTGGCAACATTTCCTTTGGGCCGTGTGATGGAGTGGAAAAGGCATTAGATTGAGTCAGAAGCTCTGACTCTACAAATTGCTATCTGACCTTGGCGAGGGTTAACCTTTCTGAACCTCATTTCTCTCACCTACATGAATAAATAAAAAAGTATTTGAAAAGCACATGCTCTGGAGCTTACTTTCCCAATCCCAGTCCAATTACTAAGTAGAGTCCTCAGTACTGGGCTAGTCCTTTTCCTTTCAGTGTTTTAGGGTTAACCCTGAGGGAGAGATGATTTTCTTGTCCCATAGTACTTTCTTCCATGATGATATATTGACAACAATTAGATTTAATTAACTTTTAGGAAAGATTATTTACTAAGGTGGTATAACAAGAATAGTTAGTACAAAAGATCCCACACTTTCCTATAAATGTAGGCAGAATGTAAGCTTCCAGAGGAAGCTTAGTGTGCTCTTACTGTAAAGGGCTAACTCACAGGTCCTGGTTGCTGGAAGTCTTTTCTCTCCTCCTGATGATGTCTCCCCTAGGCACGGTGAAAATTTCTGCAGGAATCCTTGTCACCTTGAAACTCTTCCTCAGGGCATCTAGCTTGTCCTTGGCTTCCAATATGACACCAAGCTTTTACTGTTCCAGGATGGTGCTATGATGCCAGTGAGGCCAAAAGGTTCACAAGGTCATTCTCTAGTCAAGGGAGGGGAAAGACAGACTCTCTCCTCTACTACCCATCCCCAAACAATCCAGTCTAGTCAAGAACTAGCTGCTAGTTCTCCAACTTGCTACATAATCAAATGCTAGACTAAACCAGCTATTTTATAGATGACCCACAGGGTATAAAAAAGTTTATTCAGCTAATCCTAGCATACTTCCTGTCCACCTAGCTGAGATTATTTTGACTGATTGACTTATTCAATAAAGATGCCAGAGGCCTTGTTCACATCTAGCTGATAACTACAACCAACTGACTCAGAAAATCTGGTTCCCTTTCACATTTGTTAAGTGCTTACCATGTGGCAGGACTTCACTAAATATTGGGAACATAAATACAAAAAGAAAGACACCTTGAGTTCATGCCCTCGAGATGTTTACAGTCCAAAAGGCAAAGACAACATATATTCAATAGATGTGGCCCAGGACATAAGTTATGGTCTGAGGAGCTACACCGAGGCTAAATTGACATATAGAGAAGTCAACTGATATTCCAGAAGCAAAGGTACCACTGATTTTATCATTGGCCTGAAAAGAAAAGGTGGAAATTAGTGTTGATTGGAAGAGAGTATACATGTGAAAGCAAGCATATAGCAAGATGGCCTAAGTGGATAGCTGGATAAGTTGTGATGGTAAAGCATAGGATGAGATCTGGGGACAGACAGATATAGTAGATTAAGTGGAGTAGTTTGTATTCAGTAACCAGTCTCTTGAAGGAGAACTAGGGTCCAGAGTGGGAGTTCCCCTCAAAAATGGGTATAATTTTTCTACTTCCTTACAACTGAAGAAAGACCTGTAATAAAATATTTTTATGCATATAGGATATTTTCTTCTTAATGTATCTCCTTGGGGCACAGGTCTTAAAGTGGTATTGCTGGAACAGAGTATGCACAATTCAATGACATATTAGGCTTAATTCCAATTTACTTTCCAGAATTGATGAACCAATTTATAGCTCCACCAGCAGTGCATAAATGTGCCAATTTTTCTGTAGTTCCTACAATATTTGTCATTTTCCTTCATTGTCAATGTTGGAAATCTGAGATGTATGAAGTGTAACCTCAAAATTGCTTTAATTTGCTTTTCTCTAAACATTTTGTAATTCGGAGCATTTTTTTCACATGGCCATTGACAGCTTGATTTCTTCCCTTAAGAATTTCCTATTCATTTCCTTTGACCACTTATCAGTTGGGGAATGGCTCTTTTTCTTACAAATTTCAATCAGCTTCTTATGTAGCTTAGAAATAAGACCTTTATTAGAGACACTTTCTGCAAAGATTTTTCCCCCAGTTGACTGTTTTCCTTCTAATCACAACTACATTGGATTTGCATTTAAAAAACCTTTTTAATTTTATGTAATCAAAATTGTCTGGCCCTCTCTATTACTTAAGCCATGACTCTTACCCTATCCTTTGAAAGCTAGCTTCTTCCTTGTTCTCCTAATTTAAGATACGTCTTTTTATGTCTAGTTCACGTGTTCATTTGGAGCTTATCTTGGTGTACAGGGTGAGCTGTTAGTCTAAATCTAATTTCTACCAGATTGCTGTCTAGATTTCATAGAAAGTTTCATCAAATGAATCTTTGCCCTAGTAGCTAGGGTCTTTTGGGTTTCTCAGATTCTAAGCTACATAAGGTCCATTTGCTTCTATATGTTGTATACCTCTAATCTGTTCCCCTCATCAGCTTTTCTATTTTTTACCCAGTAATGAATTGTTTTGATTTGTAATAGAGATTGAGATCTGGTACTGCTCAGCCCTCTTCCTATAGGACCTTGTTAGATTTCAGAGGGTCTGAATTTTAATGGAGAAAAAATCTGCATCTTTATTTAAATATAATTGTTGTTTTAATAACCCTGCATATTTTATTTTATAAGCTCCCCCCCCCCATTTTCCAGTTGCTTTATTTAGTAACAAATGAGGAGGGCAAGAAGAAAACAGCTTAAAGAGGAACAGCTTCTCCCCCAGGAGATAAAAAGATGGGCAGAAAAGAATTATTTGGGTTGAGGTCCCTTAGTCCAGGGGACCATTTCTGTTCCTACCATAATGGGTCTCATCAGTTCTCATGAGTTTGATCTTTAACTTATGGATACTGCCACCAAATCATGTTCCTGCTCATTTCTCTGCCCCATGTTTCCTTAGCTTCTCATGGTGTTTCCCCTGAAGCTGTTAATCTTGCTTCAGCCTTCTCAGAAGTTCATTAAATACTTCCAGGCAATGTTCATGACCTCTCACTCATCTCCAAAATCAGAAAAATGCAAAAGACATAAAGCACTAGAGATAAATGTTTTAGCTATCTTCATGCCCCATGGATACCGAGAACCCAAATGAAATATAAGCCTAATGAACTAAGAACAAATAAGACCAGTAATCCTTAAACCCAAATGCATTCACTCAGTACCCCTTCTCTAATTACCCCCAATGCTCCAGCAGCAGAGATGTAAAAGGAGACTCACAGGCTTATAAGAGAATTCAATTCTATTCCTCTCTAGTGCCACAGAAATCCAAAAGGCAGAATCTAGCTCAGGCTGTGAAAGCAGTGCATCAGTGTAATGTGTCCCCAGAGAAAGGAGGAAGGGTGTAAAACTGCAAGAGGACACATATTGGCACCCCACTAAGCCTAAGGGAAACAGCCCAGGACAGAGCTAGGGCCAGTCCTGTCTCTGTGGAAGTCACTTGGATGCAGAGATTGAACCTTGCCCAATACTGTAGGAAGTTGAGACAGCTTTGAAGTTCAGCCTCCAGGGAAGGAAGAGTGTCAGAAAGTGAGCAAAAGGGGGAAAATCAAATCACTAAAGATCATGGCAGGAAGAAAACTCAATTAAAAACCTTAAACCAACAGTAAAGATATTAATAACAGAAAGGAAGATGGTCTACTCTATAGAGTCTAGAAATTTATGAATAAATATTGAAAGACAAAGGATTGACTCCACCTGATGAAGCAAAGATCTTGTGAAATACCAAGAAGTTACAACCATGGCAACATGTTCCTGAATGGTTTAAAAATAAATACAAATTTTGAAAGGAGAATTTATGGCAGGCACAGCAGAAATAACTTGCAGAAAAAAAAACTCAACTTAAACCATTCCAAAAAAACAGAAGAATAATTGAGTGGGAATACAAATACATAGAATTAAAAGAATCTCAAAAGAGAAGCAAAAAGCAATAAAATTAAAAGAAAGTGTAATCCCTATTAAAAACAAAACATCCATATCAAAGACAGACTGTAAAGAGAAAATCTGAAGACTACTGGGTTCTCCCCCCAAAACATGACAAGTCAAAAAACCTAAATTCCATAATGTGAGAAAAATACAAGTGCTTAAAACTTCTGAACACAAAAACAAATTGTCAATTGAAAGAATCCACAGATCTTTTCCAGGAAGAAAAAAATCAAGTGCTATAAATGCCAAGACACAGTGGTTAAATTTAGTGATTCCATCGACAGTCAATAAATCCTTCAAGTAATTAGGAGAAAGGTCTTTAAATAGAAAACAAACCCCATTGACAATATATCCTTTAAGCAATTAGGAGAAAGACCTTTAAATACAAAGGAAAGGAAATTCAAAGGACACAAAACTATTCTACAACCACCAGAAACTGCAGGGGAAAATAGAAAAAGGTGTTCTGAAGAGGAAAAGAGCTTAAGATTCAACCCAGATGTACCATCTCTGAAAACTGATTCCAGCTATTAACAGAAAATATGGATCTTTTTTTCTTTTAAAGAGGTAGTTGAAATGTTCCTAGAAAGAGAAGCAAATTTGAAGAAATGATTTACTTCTCAAACACCTCAGACAAAAGAAACACAAGAAGGGTAAGCAAATACAGAAATCAAGGGAGAAGGGAGAAAGGACAGAAAGAAAACATTACTTGAAATTAGCCTTTCTCACTTGAGAAGGTCTCTTTAAAGTGCAAGAGGCTGATTGCATAAAGCTCTCCTGCTGGCTCTAATAGCTTCTTCTTCCTTACAAATCCCCCATTAATGATCTCTTGAACCGATTTTTGAAAAATCCAGCCACACCAATCAGCATGTACTCAGTAATATCAAAAAGATAGCCTCTGCTTTCAAGCTATAAAAAGATAAATCACATCAATGCACATTTTTTAATTAGGCAATACAATTTAATTAGCTTGCAAACATGACCCAAAACAGACATAAGCATGGTTTAGTGATCTTGTAGCACTGTACCTGAAATCAGGAAACCCTGGGTTGGTATCTTGGCTCTATCATTTGCTAGATGTATAACCTTGGGAGAACTCTGTAGGATCACGAATTAGTTTTGGAAGAGAACTTAGAAATCTTCTAGTTCAATGTTCATGTCGGGGAAATACTCCTACTAATCAAATACCATAATGGCTCCTAAGTCCCAACTGGTATGCTTTGCATTTACACAAAATCAGTCACCACAAAGCCATAACAACTAAACACAAAGCATTTGCTAAAGGCAAATGCAGGAATAATCACAGCATTTACTCAATAGAAGGTAAAAGCAGGAATAATCAAATAGAATAACTACCCAATACGAGACAAAAGCCAGAATAATCAAAATGTCAATCTTCCCACGAACTCATTAGGTCCTGTGTTCTTGCAACTTGGCTGACTTGATTTTGGTCTACTATGTTTTGCTTCAACACTGAAATTTGGGGGTCTGTCTCTTTCATTCCACCTCTTGCTCTGAGAATGCTAATGGATTCACCCTATTGTCTCTGGGGGAAAGATGTGTCAATTGACTGTCACAACGTTCCACTCACAATCTTCTCAGACTAGAAATCTCGTCCCTGGCTACTACTATGTGTTATCTCCCTCACTGAACCCTGAAGCTCCTAATAGGCTGGGACTAGTTCCCTTTTGCATCTGTCTCTCAGTTGGCCTTCCATGTCTATGCAGTACTGATACAGAAGCCACCTAAACAAATTCAGGGGAGAAGGTCTTAGTGGCACTAGAGAAATGAGACTGGCATTCACAGATTGCTTCTTCATAAAATGTCTACTGCACTGGATCACACTCATAGAACCTAGATGATCTGCTCATGTTCCTATTGTGAGGGATAATTTATAGTGGTTTCCCCATTCTGAAAAATCAAATCTAGAATGTCTTCAGTATTCACTAGGCCTAAACTTAGAGGTCACCTGACCTTCCAGGAATCTGGGACTCAGAACAACGGAGACCCTCCCCAGTGCCACCTCAGCACAAGATAATGCCAAATAAGGTTAAGACTGCTTTCACTGGACACCCCCATGTTTCCAGGTCCTTTGTCTCAGAGATAGATTCCCCCACTTAGGTCGTGGGCCAGCCTCCCTACCAAGAGTGAAAGCCAGTTGGGGGGGTTGGGTTTCTGCATTAGAAGGTTATATAACCATGGGCTGGCTTCGACCTGTTGCTCTCTCCCTGGCCGACGCCATGTGGGCAACAGGGGCTGAGTCCTTTCTTATGAGAAAGAATAAAGACCTTTTCTCACCTCAGATTCAGACTCCACACTCTTTCATATCACACACTATTTATATGTCTTAGAATACTGATAGCATCATCAGTTCAAATTCTCAAAACTTTGCTCTTCAAATCTACCCTGTTCATTGCTGCCAGCTTTCACAAGTGAAACAGCATTCCACATGAGTTAGGTTTGATAAAAGAGCCTCACTGACATGGCTTCTCCTTACAAGGCATAAAAGTAGTAAAATAAATGAAATCAAATGTTGACGTTTCAACATTCTTTATCCTCAGCAAGTTGTTCTTTGAGAAGGTAAAGATATTTTTCCTGAAATTTAAAATCTAAGCTCTGACTGATGTTAGCACTTTAAAACTAGTCTTCTCTGTAGTTTACATGCACAGAATGTGACTTCCTCCTTAAGAATTACAATGCAAATACAAGTGGCAGCTAAGTCCATTTTCATGCTAAGAGGGTCAAGTCAAGCACCCTGTGCCTCATCTATGACTCTATTTAGTTTCAGGAATGAAAGGAGAACTTCCAAAGAGGGATTTTCCTAATGAAAAAGACCAGAACTGGGTAGAATGAAAAAAACAACAACAAAACAAAACCAAACCAAAAAGAAGGAGTACACAGAGTTCTACCAAATGGGGAAGATTTCCTTCATGAAAAACCAGCAATTTGCAATTAGGCTTGAAGGCATAAGTGGTATACTTTAAAGCCTGCTAGGTTACAAACCTTTTGACCTGATGCTCATCCTCACAAATTTACACACTGAGCCTGCTCTGTATGACATTCAAAAAGAGGGGAAAGGTCATAAAGGTTAGGACAAAACCAGTCAACTTGTTTTATTTCTTTCAGACCAGGATTCCCACTATATGCAATTATGCATATGCTTTATTAAAGATGACATACATTCATAAACATGCCAAAACAAGATGTATTTATTAGACTATGAGATTATCTTATGGATGAAGTGGCAAAACTAGGTTCTCCTTAAGGTTGGTAGTCACCTAACATCACAGCTGTGGAAAAAAATGAT